>CACRXP010000031.1:181420-205485 GCA_902702965.1 Spirometra erinaceieuropaei | reverse complement strand
TGACGTAAATGAAGATCGCACATACAGTTGTCGAAGAAGGAAAAATAAAGCAGGGAAGCTGGAAGCAAAGTGCAGTGCTTGTCAGGAGCGATTTAGATGACGACGCAAATGCTAATTGTGTGAGACGCGACTTGGGAGGGTAGGGGGGGGGAAAAGACGTTGGAGAATAGCAACACACTGTGTGAAACCGAAATGATGATGAGAGGCGAGCAAAAATGTCAACAGACAACCGTCAAAATGCCCGTGTAACAATGCATCCGAGCACCAACCTCCCCAAGAATCTTCTACAGACGAGGTGGCCAAGAATTGTCTCAGCCCCGAGCTGTCAGTCTTTTGATGTGGACGGAGCAATAAGAATACACAAAGAAGTATTCAAAGTTTTCGATGCTTTGAAGAAAGTTTACTAAATTTCTAGAACACGTTAAAAGACGCAAGCGGATAAACACAACGTTCACTACCGATTCGACAAACGACGGATTGTAGTCTGTTCGTAAGCCAAACAAGTGATCAACTGCGTAATATCAGGAACGTAGCAGCAGGATTCCGCGGTGGCTTGCACAGTATTTTAGTTATCTGACCTGACCTAGAGCACGCAGCGTTTTCTCATTAATTATTGCCCCTAGTGAAAAAAATATGATCAACCGCTCAATTTGTCATTTATTTCTGACGACAAAACTGACGAATTTAATTTTCGCTTGGTATCAAAGAGTACTACAATAAATTTCCACCAGGATCTTGGAGAAGCCCTGTCCTATCAGAAAATCCACAAATAATTGCGTCAGCCATACAAACCCAAGAAGGTTGGCCGACATTTTTGGAAAAATGCGTGGATCTCCTAGGGTTTTGCAACTGATGGCAATAGCGAAGTCTGTGGAAGTACGAATGCAAACCATTTCGGGCAGATGGAAACTTTCAGGCCCATTAGGTCCTTTCAGGTCCAAGGACGTCCGGATGAAGGAGGTTGAAATAACTCTTTCGAACCAGTTTGCCGTAATCAGGCGTCATTTCCTAGACCCAGGTCGGAATATCCGAAGTTCGGATCTGAGAACGATTGCTTAGTGATCAGGCGCTCTACAGGACTGGACTACGAACTCATCGGTTTGCGGAGTTTATAAAAATGAAAATCTTTGAGGTAGGAAATCCGATGCACCAAAGTAGTTCCAGTTCGGGCAGTCGGCCTTCTGATGGGGTAGTGTTCTACCAAATAAGAAGTTTTAAACGCGTCTCCTTCCTTAAGTCCTCTTAATTGAGATCGGTACGTGTCAAGAGGATGGCTGAGAGGACACTGTAAGCGAGAAGAGCCTTCGACACTGGAAGAATCATTCAGAGAAGACCTAATAAAGTCAAGTGGCTACAGAGTTTTCTTTAAAACTTTTCTCCGGCTAGAAGAAAGGTGAACATACAAAAAAACGATTAGGAAAGCAAGAGTGACATTTCGTGTTTAGTTTGGGTGAAGTATCAGTCTCAGCTCACGAAGCATGAATTTTGACTTATATTTAGGAATAATGAGACAGAGTTCGGAATTTCTGCGATCAGAATATTTACTAAAGCCTACCATGGAAAGCAGGGAAATAACAGAGCTAGCAAATATCCTCTATGAAACACAGTTTCAGTTACCGAGCCAACAAATGGGCGCGGAGAACATAGCTTCCGAGCTTGTCTTGTAAATCGCAAATAAAGATGGATTAGTTTACGCAGTTAGCAGGCGTCGCTACGACACCCTGGAAATGGGGATGCCTGTCCTAAAAGTGTTCTAACCTGAAGCTCTTTAATCTCCTCAGGAATTAGTGTGCAGACCATATCAGGTTCAGTCTAAGACTCGAAGTGAATATTTGAGACGTTCAATTTCACCCACTAGCCCTGTAGGCTACAAACGCATCTGCGTTACCCGTAATGAACTTCTGGATGTGCAGCGCACGTTTGAGAGGAGGCAGTGGAGACATAAATCAGCATGCATTGAAATTAACCGAGAACCTCGCTTATTTGAGATCTGGCTGGGAGGACGGCGTGAGCCAAGAATAAGATCTCGATGCGAAGACATCCCGCGAATCCCCGCTACTTCAAGGGAGCATCTGATAGAAGGGTTAGAGGCAACCCACAAGCTCCCTTGGAAAATGTGGGTTTTGTCGCTGTGTGTGTGTGTGTGCATGTTGTGCCCCTAAAACGGGCCACGCGGTAGATGCCCTGGGCTAACGCGCGGAGAGCTAGACCGGAGTCTGGTCGGCGTCATTGGCAACGTACACTACTAAAAAGTCAATATTTGGACTGTAGTGGCATGCCCAGCTGCAGGCCCGCGCCGCGCCACCTGGGATCCGAGCCGACCTTTTCCTTGTGCATAACATATAGCTCAGCGTCCGTTGTGGGTCAGGGGATGTGGCGGCACGTCTAGGTGCGGGTTTTCGCTGCACCAAACACTTGCGACCTCTCCCGCCTCCGGTCCTCTTGACACAGAATCCGTGTTGGATGAGGAGGAGAGAATGCGGTAGATGCTGCGAAAGTCTACTACCACTTTAAAGTAGTGCACGCGCAACTCACCGTCCCTGCTCTCACCTTGCTGTGGAGGTGTACGTCGTCGGGCATGATGATTGAACTGTTGAAACTGTCATGTTAATGCAGCCGTGTTAAGAATTTAAAAGGGACCCGACGGCAGGCGTGTAAACAGCCACGAAGTTATTACTAAACAGCTAGCGTGGATGATTTACTCCGTTTGCGGGTACTGGCCTGCCTTGTCCAGATCTAAACTGACTGGTGCAGCGCCAAACGGGAGTTTCATAGGAGGAAAAATTCAGCAGACAGAACAATAATGTGCTGGACTGGGGTGAGTGGCTCACAAAACGGAGTTAAATTCAAATGCTTGAGTCCGACAAATCACAAAGGTGTAAGTAATGCATTTTAAAATGCTCTTAGATGCTTGGTCCCACTATCCTGTCAAACTCTGTGATTTGTTTCCTCGTAAGTAAGTAGTGGCATACCCAGCTTGAAATCTGAGTAAATGCATGTATGCGTTTGAAAAATATGTACATGAAGAAGCTTCCAATTGCCCATTTTCTCAGGCAGTTCTACGTTCGGAGATCCCGGCCTTAGAAGAACGGAAGGTTCTGCATCTCCAAGGCAGCAGTAACGGAGTTTCTGGAGATGTTGATTTTTAAAATCAGTGAGATCCAGAAAGACGACGAAACAGACAGCTTGAAATTATCTGTGCAGGTTTGCCAGCACAAGTTGCCCTGTTGTTTGCGATCAGGTATATTCAATGATAGAAGGGCGCTCACCCATCGTGTTACGGAACTCACTCACTCCGTTGTGCCTTGAGCCTCCCTCTCTCGATCGCAACGGTCAGGACAACAAGCCCGCGGCTCATTGGTTAAGAGCGTTAGACTTCTAATGTTATTTGGCCTATGGTACGCGCCACTGTGCGGCCGCAGGTTAGACTCGAGAGAGAGCCCGTAAGGCACAACGGGATGAGTGAGTTCCGTAACACGATCGGTGAGCGCCCTTCTACCATAAAGACATTTCTCCAACCCCCTGAAAAAAAGTGTTCGATGCCCCGTTCGTTTACACATTACGTCGGCTTGTTCAGCGCAAAGAGAGAAGGTGTAACGTCCCCTGATCCGTGCAGGGTTGTTTGAATGCCGTGACACTTTTGGCGCGCAGACCTAGGATGGAGATGGCGTAGCCGCATGCTGGTGAAGATGGCCGGTGTCCCTTCCACTCTCTTCCGCCGATCCTTTCTCCCGCTCCGTATCGTGACGTAACGTTCGTACCGCTTCCCTCGCTACATCGGCAACCCCCTCGGCCCTTCCCTGCAGTTGCCCCCAGCGCTGCGCTCCCCACCGGTTTTCCAGCTGGCATGTTGGCCTCGCCTCTCCACCCAGACAGGTCACTCGACTGTTGTAACTCATGCCGTTTGTACTTTTAACTGTCATTATTCATCTTTTCAATTCCCTTTTCTGTTCATTGTATCTTCCCGTCCGCTGATCGTTTCTTCTTCCTTTATGTATGGATGAGTATCGTGAACTGCTAACAATCGTATTCAGATCAACACAAGCCAGGATCTCTTCCTCGGTATTCCGTTACGTGGTTGTGCGCTACCCTTGACGTCCTCGGCTGCTACAAAGGAACGCGGATTCAGCGCAACCATCCTAAGGAGCAGTCGTTAATTTTGTGAGCTGACTGCCAAGGCACCGAGTAAAATGGTGTCTTGAATGAGGGCTCGAGTGTGCGACTGGTGGCTCGGATTTCAGCCGCTCAAAACCTAGCCAGAGTTCAAATTTAGAGGAAATATTTATGCGAGGTTAAGATGGCGTGCTCCACAAAGGCAGGCGGGCCGATCGCGAATAGCGCTCAGACATCACGTCCACTTCACAATTGTCCCATTGCGATTATTACCTCTAAATTAGGTAACACCTCATTCGGATAAAAAAACGCCAGTTCGAGGCAGGACGTTTTGAAAGCGTCTGCTGCGGAGAATTGGCAACGATGTTTAAAAGAGGATGGTGGAAGTTATACGACTAAAGAGGACTCAAAAAGCGAGAAGCAGACGCTGGTCACATCTCCGTTCAAGTCAACTTGTCACCTTATGGCCCAATAAGTGGTTGCCTGTTTCTGTCCCAGACGACTGACTTCGTCTTCCAAACATATGGACGTCACACACCCGTTTTTGGCACTAATACTGGTGGCAGTTACATAATCCCACAGAATCGATAACTTGCAGTGTCGTTCCTCGTTTATCTACTGGCCGGCAGTCTGGGTGTTGACATGACTGCATATGACAGCAAATATCTTGTGATCCGTATGCAACTAGAAAAGAGTCACTATAAAAAGTCAGCTGATGGGTCTCCAAAAAGTCATGCACGTCAATGCTGTAAGTTAAGGATCGATGTTCACCATGTGGCAACCAATCGGCTAACTTCCCAAAACACAGAAACTGCCCACACCCATATGTCGCAAACACAAACAAAAAATTTGTGAACCGACAGAAGCGAAGAAGCGAGTTCCAGGAAGCGCTTCAGAAGATAATGCGATCATTACGACTGTCTCTGATATTGGATTCGAGTGAGAAGCTGAAATTTCAGGTCAATAAACCTCTTGTCCCAGCGACCGCATTTTATTCTCCAGAATTGGAAACCTAACAGGCGACAAGGAAGCCAGCCAGCGGGTGAAGGAGCGTGTATCGAATTAAAATTCAAAAAAATGTCGACTAGGGCAGGAATGCCTTCTGTGCAGACCATTAAACTTCCTGCTTAAACCAACAATCCGAGCAGCCGTGCGCAGCTCAGTGACTGATCACTTAGGGAATCCTGCTTAGGCAGCCAGGTTACTGCATAAGTTTTGTTAGATTCCATACGTTGCAGTAGGCTAGGGGAGGGGGTAAATTGACCCAAATGTGAATAAACTTGTAGCTCGCGGTGGAGCCTCGAAGTTCAGGTGGCTAGAGAGTTGACTATACCCAAGCCTTGACCTTGCTGTCGTGGGTTCGAATATCACTGAGGTCGCTGCGTTCTTCACAGTTTAGTTAAAATGAAAAATAAGAAACACAGCAGGCGGTAAAAGGGAGTCTTGGCGGCAGTGGTGGTGGTGGTGGTGGTGGTGGTGGTGGTGGTGGTGGTGGTGGTGGTGGTGGTCGTAATGAGTGTCATTATTTATGTCGATATACGCATTCGTACTAAACAAGACGCTTATCACGATCGACGGAACAGTTGCGTGAAAAGCGACAGGAAAGTGAAACGTGAAACACGTTCTGTAGGCGAACCTGCTCCTAGTCACCAGGAAGGGACACGTACAAGGAGATGGCTCATGTCGAAAAACCTCTGGGCGTCACTCGTGGCAGACTACAAAGAACTCGTAAAAATCGTTTACTCAGAGGTAATTGGCTGTCTACACTTATGCTGGCAACCCAAAGCCTGGCCTGTTTGGGTACTGTGCCTGTACCAAGCGCATTATGAAACCACCTGAAACAAGCGAGCGCGGGATCAACGTCGTCGACCACTATGTTGCGGCCTCTATCGATCTTACTTTCTCTGACCGTCGGTATCGTTTATAAACTCACAAGTATCATCAAGCACCGGAGGTTCTCGTATCATAAAGACAAAAACATCCGCTGACGAGAATAAGGCAACCTGGTGGATTTTAAAAGGAACTTCCGAGTGGCAGTGAAGTGAACGTTGTGTTTACTTCCCGTCTTAATAGTAACAAGGCAAAAGAAAGGTAATTCAAGTGAGAGCCACTACACTAACCCGAGAGAATGCAAAATCACTACCTCTGAAAAGTACTCAAGTCCGCCAGGTGCTGATGCAAAGGGAAAGTGGAGACGGTGTGCACCAATCTGTCTTGTTCCCTGGACGAAAATTTGGTTTCCGGTTTTCCCTGGAGGCAAACATTCATAGCCCGCACAGATGACGGTCTGATACCTAACAATTAATAATGGATACATTCCAGCGAATTAAATAGGAACAATGCAATGGGGATCTCTGATTTGTTCTTTGTCACCAGACAGTGATGTACTAGCCCCAAACTACACATCAAAAGTTTTAACCTGGGTCCATTGTTTATCGAGCAACGCCATCACCACTGCACTGTGGGTCCGCATCATTTCGGCTGAGATCAGGAAAGAGACTCAAGAAGGGCATACGTTGGACTGAAACATTTGCAGATGGGGAGAGCATAACCCTGATGGGATCTTTACAGCACACCAGAGAAGTCATTTAAGATCTGTATTTTCGCCAGGTTCGAAGGAAGTTTAGGGTATACTAGGAACTCTTCGGACAGTAAAACGAGTTGACCAAACTTCGTCATGGCAAGTAGTTTAGGTCCAATAAAATCAGTCCGGCACTCTGAAAGAGCTCATATGGAGTTCGGATCGTTCGCTCTGTCTAAGTGTTTTGTGGAACTAGTTTGCTTAAGACAGGAGTTAGGAGTGACACCGATTAGAAAATCAAGTTGGACATTCTAGAAGTTGATCAGCAAAGACGGACGAAACAGAACGCAAAAAGGATGACGCCACGAAAGTACCGAAGAACTATTATAAGATCTCAGCAAAGCCTGAAAAATACTCAAAGATGGTTATATGCAGACCTTTGTTACTCAAAACGTTCTTAGTGCAAAGGTAGTACAAAGCATGGCCTAGCGGTTTGAAACCTAGATCCAAAGCTCTTAGGACGTAAACATAGCCGATTACTTTCAGATGTGAGCAACTACGATACAAAACACAGAGTTGTTTGACAGTCAAAAAGCAAACAGATGTCTAGGATTCAACTTTCCAGTCTACCTCCTTCATAGACTCGGCACGGTTTATCGTGATTTCTGATGTCAATGAGTCTACCCCGGATTTATATAGGCAGGACGAAAACACCAATTGCAGAAACAGCCTCGTTGTTAATAAATACTCCGATCGATCACCTGTGGGTAAGTCTAGTAAAAGCTAGTATATTATCTGAATTAAGAGAGAAAAGGTGGCGGTCTTGCGCGATTTATTAAGAAAGATTTAATCAAGCTCCGAGGTTAGACGATAACGGTTTTCTCGTGTATTGAAGAAAACTAGCTAAGTTCACATTTAGACGGTTCTAAAAAAGGTCTTTATCAATACTAAAAAGAAAACTAATCAAGTATCAAAATAATCCAACAACCGTAGGCATTTAAATTAAAAATTCACGATATTCGTCGGTTGACTCGCGAACTTGGGGTGATTTTTGAAGTAGGCTCATTGCTACACCACTGCAGAAAGTTCTGTTTTAGTTTATTGGGGGCAAAGAAGTTGAACCCCACGGAGTGAAATTTATCAACTTGCTTTTCATTAATAAGACGAACTTTATGGAGAAGAACATAACAATAAAAACAAGGAATAATTATGTACTAGCTCAAATAACAAGATGTGGATTAGATGATGATAGTAATCGCACGTACTCCTCTTGAAGAAGATTCAAGAATGAGCACACAACCTGTTTCTATGAACTATTAACCACATTTTACCAATGACATAACCACTGCTTGATCACTTGCTTTTATGACGTCGAAAAGGTATCGATACTTCCGGAGAAAAATTAGCGCTCCAGCTAACAACAGACCCGGATAACAGAAACGATATCCTGACGTTCTCAAGAGGTTAACTGCACTTATTCTGTCAGCATGTGGAATTGCATCGACTTCGAAATGAAACTGGCGTATATACGCATGTGAAAGTACTGGGAATAATAATAAACACGGTACAGATATTGATCATAAATGTGCACGCTGGTGGTCATTAATGAAAATGAAGAGCAAGTGCAGAATTTGAAAGTTCCTGTAGTGCTTACATTCGAACTATGACACTTTGCCTAGCAAAATAAACTCCTTCCTTTATTTGTAAATTGTCATTGCAAGAAGACAGTTATGTGCATAACTCAATTACTAACTACATAAATAAGCATTTTGAAATAAAAATTTAAAAGGGCTGTTAGAGGGTCGCTAGATGGATGTGCCCACATATGGAAACGCATTAAAGCCCAGCTGGTCACGAAGAGGGGAAAAACTGCAAATTTCAAGTTAAAAAAGCAAAAGAAGACAGTGTAGTAGGTATAATGCAGCCCAAGGGCAATAAACATTTCCATATCAAAAAACGAAAAACATTACCCGGATAAAAGTCATTGCGTTTGGACATTTTGACTTTGGCCCCACTTTCCTTCTGAATTCGTTCGATTGCCTCACCATCCTTTCCTATGACTCCCCCAGCAGCAATCGCGGGGATAAGCACTTTAAGGTGGACAGGCGAAGCTAAAATAAGGAGAAAATTATAATTGTCTTTTAAATATGAGGTTAAGAATGCGTTAATATATAGTGACATAAATGTAATATTTTAAGGTTTTTCTTTGTGACAAATCTAGTCAAAACAAATTTTTCTCAGAAACAGAAGTTGATGGGTCAATAAGTGGCCTGCCTATGGGTAGTCAAATCAAAAAAAACTATTTTAGCGTGGTGCCGGTTGAATTCAACAACTGGTGCCGGCTCGGCAGTTGATAACAAAATTAAACATTTATAACACCTTCGAAATAAAGATACATCTAAATATTTAAGGAAATCGAGACGACACAAGTAGGAATTATATATACACAACGTTCAGAACAGACATTACCACACTAACTCATATTAAAAAAATCTTACATCCACAGTTTGGTCTTTTTGAACTGCTGCTTAAATCCAGTTGTTCGTCTGAATGGCGCTTTCTGGAGTCGTTACTGTCGTCCGACCCTGACTGACTACCTGTCATGATAAATTTTCACAAAACAGAGCTCAGGAAAAAAAAATACTCGAAATGGCGCCAAATTATTTAGTTGATTAGATGTAGGTCAGCTAGTCAAACAAGTTGACGAGCGCATTTGTAGGTAAAGCAACCGTTTCCGACAAAAGTTTATAAAGTGATTTCCAGATCTGTAAACTTTGCAGTTCAAAGTACGAGGAAAGGTTATCGTTAGAAATGTTTACAAATTAGATAATAGTAATATGGGCGGCGTCGTGTTTCTCGGTGATAGTTCGGACACTACCGTGATATTCCTACTAGTCATCGTTCTTAAATAGGCTACTCGTTTGTAGCACTTATGTTAGGCCTGTAATTTGGGTGTAATATTAACCGTTCAACAGGATCCCAGGAAACGGAAAGCGGAAGTATACCGAGGCAAGACACGGAGATCGACAGACAATAAGCTATGGTTTGTACAAACAAACAGAAAAGATGAGTGATTCTCAGAAGGACTTGATAACAGAAGGGTTGCCGTTAAAATCGTAGGACGTTAATGCTCGTATTTGGAGCTAAATTCATGATATAAGTCCTTGTTGATTTAGTTGCCATTTATATTTAAACTGCATGTCAACGGCTTCAGCCGGATGTGTGATTTTCGCGATTGCGGATTAAACGGTAGCTGAAGGGACGTATGATTTTCCTTTATCTGTAATATGAGTACTAACGAAAACCTTACCGTAAGTTCTGCTGATTTCTAATCCATGCATAATGTAACTGTTCGTAAGTAGTCATATTTGTGAATCATTCAAAATTCCGAGATCATTGGGGAAACCTGCCCAGCCCTCGTTACGTCTATAATGACAAGAGTTGCGTTGATGTACACTGCGAGGCTGAATGCTAACACATAGTTGTATACTTCTTCCGTATAATGACTGTAGCCATTAAATAACTTGACTTACCCTAAGCGTCAGACCTGTTTCGATCAGGTTGAGAGTCTGTGTCAAGTGTTCGTTGATTTTGTCACATTCCGGCATTTCTCATGGGGGCTTTGCAAAGAGTATTTTATTATAATGCGTGTGTTTGTCTACCTTCGACCCTATTCACATTTAGGAAAGATACAAAATGCTAATTTAATCCCGTACTCGAACTTAACCTTGTTTGTTTGCATGTTTGCAGCTCACGACCTTTACCATGCTCTTATCTGCCCTCGCTCCTTGTTGCCTCATTCGCCATCCTTTACCAACCTTAGTCATTCAGAACCCCGTCAACGCAAGTCTCCGTCCAACTGACTTAACTGAGATGGGGAGAGCTGTAGTCTAGGCTGAACGGGGACAAATGGTTGTTATTTTAACAACATCCCTGGTACACTTAACTCCATCACACTCCTCGAAAACTAATTGGGGGTAATTTTTTGAAAAGTCGTTTTCGCAACTTAATCTACGCAAAAGGAACGTAACAACGTGCTATTTGCTGGAAATATCTCTGCTAAATTTATAAGATTAACGATTTCTTTAACTGAGCCAGCCAGTCATGAATCCTAAATCATCATAATTTGTGGCCTAAAGGGGGTGCAAGTATTTACATGTTGGCTCAGACGCCTACAGTTTCACTTAGATTACGTCCCGCAGAACAGACACAGCCTAAAGGTATTGCAGCATCTGGCTGATTTGTCGACCAGACAAACTCTTTACTGCGGGCCTCACGCGCCAAATACCCTTCCAGGTTCTTTGTGACCAGTTACGGCGCCTCTTTCTGCCTCCACTATCCAAAGAAAAGGCCATCGATCAGCTGCTTTAACGACGAAACGCCCAGACAATTTGTTGACGTCCTGCTTCGTCTAACACATCATGTGTGTCTGTCATTATCTGTGGCTGATAGGGACCAAGTGTTCCCGTACCGCTCCAAGGGCGGACTCGAGTACAAAGAAGTAGCATACTTCCTTGGGGTGCAGCCGTCTGGTAAGCTCAACGAGGTCATTTAGGGCGCACCCCGTCTGTTATGGACTAATCCCACAGTGTCCGCTATCTACTATCAACACACAAGATTTCGTGGAACATGACACTCGGCCTCGACTTCCTGTACACACACAATTACTGTATCATGGTAAGGGACCGTACACATTAATTAGGACGTAAGGTATCGCCGACCACTTTCACACATACCGAGTTTGATAAAGAAGCCATTAGTGTAGCCATTTGGGCGTCGGCCGTTCTGTCATCTACTAGGATAGACACTGTTCTGCCTACAAGCGCTATCGCCGTAACTGACAAACGAGGGCTGAAATCATTCTTGGGTAAGTCCCATGATGTATTCGCACGGGACGAAATCTCATGAGGCCGCACTGAAGTCATCCGACACAGCATCCATGCGAGTAGGTCGAAACCATTATGACAACCCCCCAGGTCGAATTTAGCCGCACTTCCAAAAGAAGGTGCACGAGCTAATCCAAACAATCCTGACCGCCGGGACAATCCAACCCTCTAAATTATGATTGTGCCAAAAAAGGCGGTAGACTCCGGTTTTTGCATAGACCGTCGACGATTCAACCACACGTGACTTCTTTTTACCCCCGCATATCGACGTCCCACTGGATACACTAGCGGGCATAGTGGTTTTCAACCTTAGACCTGAGGTTCGATATTGGCGGGTAGAGGTGTGGACCAGTGATAGCCCGAAAACCGCGTACATACTTCTACAAGGGCTTTCGAATTCGAAACAATGTATAACGTAGCTGTCCGTCCCAACGCCTAATGTAATCCTTACTCGACAACCTTTTCCCACATAGCTGGCTGATATTTCTTGGCGATATCATTGTATTGGACACACTGCTAAGCAAGACAATGAGAATCTCGCCGCAGTCTTCTCCTCTCTGCGTGATGCGGGCCTACGTCTGAAATGCAAGTTTGTGTGTTGCAAACTCACCCTCCTCTGTCATGAAATCAGCTAACAAGGCAAACGTGTATCACGGGAGAATGTATAAGCCGTCAAATCATGGCCCACGCCCAAAGCACACACGGAAGTCAGGGGCTCCCTCGACCTGGCCTCCTACTATTGCCATTTCGTCCTATATTTCACGAAGGTAGCAGGTGCCCTACATCGTCAGGCGGAGGGAGGACACCCGTTCACATGGTCATACGACTGCCAGCACGCCTTCTACGAGTTAAAGGCCAAACTTACCACGGTACCCATAATGATGCTGTCGAACACAAGACCTGACGCCTTACTCTGCATCTTAGATAGTGAAGCCGGTGACTTCGTGACTGGGGGCGTGCTTTTGTAAGCCAAGGAAACGAGCGTTAGGCTGTCAATTTGTTCTATGAACAAATCAATATTCAAATCCAGACGCAACCACTGTACTTACCTTCGAGAGCAGTTAGCCCTTATCCCATTTGCAAAAGAGTCAAAACCTCATACTTTGCTCCTAGCACAAAGCCATAAAATGGCTGCATAATATGAAGGATGACGAAGGCCATTTAGCAAGACGGCAAAAGGTGCTGCAAGAATTCGACTTCACCTGCCAATATTAAAGGGGTCACAAAAACAACAACGCCGACGCGTCCTCCCGTTGACCCCCTAATTCAGGTAAAATCGACACTGACACCCATTATCATTGGGCGGTCGTTAAAAGCGCAGACACGGATACGGTGATAGTACACGATTACCAGTTACAAGGACAACATGGACCAACGGACGCCAAACTGCGGCTCCTCGTAATAAACCTGGCTCCTACGCAACCAGTGGGCAAATTTATTCATCAAGAATGGGCTGCTATTTTGAAGGACCCACCATATGACCACCTACGACTGCTCGCTTCGAGTAGCCTCGTTATCCCGGACTACACGGACCTCCGCCATGAACCAGGATGTGTGGGACCAACAAAAACTGCAACGGTGATTAAACAGCGTTCCTGGTGCCCTCCCCTCGGACAGCAAGTCGTCGCACTTTATGGTGCCTTTTCCACCTGTGCGCCCTTTCAACTCATTTCTTTTGAGCGTGCTGGCGTCGGCATAATCGGAAAGTTACTAAACACGTCGTCCGGCTACCTATAAATCTTAGTTTTTTGTAGACTATTTTACCAGGTAGACCAAGGCCGCTCCTTTACGTCAGCAATATGCAGCTTTTGTCACCACTGCCTTGCTGAATGCATGGATTTGCCGGTATGGAACCCCTATTTCGATAACACTGACTGCAGGGCCAGTTTCGGAAGCAAGCTTCTACGCGAAGTCTGCGACCTCTTCCTAATTCACAGGACCCGGAAAACCTCGGAATATCCGGAAGTAAATGGGCAGGTTGAACGCACAAGCGGCACCATAATTAACCTTCTGAAGGCTTTCTCCGAAAACCACCACCCACACGATTGGGAAGTACTGTCATCATTCGTCATGATGGCCTACACGGTCGCCATCCATGCACCAAATGGCTACGTCCCGTCCTTCGTGCTGACCAGTCGTGACTTCCAACTACCCACCGACTCACATTTGTCCATACAGCATACGCTGACTTACACCGCTGATAATTACGAGTTAGTGCTACAAGAGTTATTACGATTCACGCATAATCCAGCCCGCACGCACCTATGTACAGCCTACGAATGACAGACGACATATTTTGATAGATAGGAACACGGACTTCCCTACCAAGTCGTCGACCTTGTGCTGCGCTTCCCAGTGGTTCTGTCCGTGGGCACTTCGGCCAAATTCATCCACCCTTGGTCAGAACAATTTCTTGTAACTGATGTCATCGCACCGACTACTTACATAATCTGGGGCGCTCTCGCATACGTTAGTCCCACCTTTACCATGTATTTTGACAAACTAAAGCCTTACCACGGCAGCCTTCCCTAGTGGCCCCTGACAGCCTACCTATCCTTAGTTTCCCCAAGCACTAACGAAGTTGAATTTTCTGCCTAGCCACTCCTGCATTAAGGCCCTGCGTACATGGCACCAGTCAATGGGGGCAGTTGTGACGGGCAGATATGAAGCAGTGGATCCCCAAAAACTACTAAACTCCAAGCATCAATCTCTATTTTTTCTACGTTTTTACTATTTCTTTACTTTAGTTTTGCTTAGGAACTCAGGATAGTTAACCAAAAATAAACTCCCAATTCGCGTTCTATTGATTAAGCGGACATTCAAAACAAATAAGGTCAAAGGACAGCCGTAATAGATTAATTTTGCTTAGGTTTTTCCCGTGTTCAAAATATACTAGCGGGGCTCGAAGCTGTTCTTTTGTTTAAATAGTTGGTAGCGGTCGAATTGAGTCGTAAGAGTGTTTGGTGTGAGCCTGTTTTCCTTTCCTTTTTCCAGTCAATTCGCGTAAAGTAGCTGACTTCCCTCCCCCCGTGGCGGCCCCGAACTCCACTCTTCCTGAACCGCCGCGAGGACGACGTCATTTTGAACCAAATGATCCCCCTTCTTCGGCGTGTGTCAGTTTGACTCTAGTTCTCGTAATAAACACCTGTCGTCCTATCACACTCTTTATCGTACGATTGGATCATTTTATTTGTGATGAATGCCATGAAGAATGATACGAAGGATATCCCAAAAGGGCAAGACGTATAGGATCAGGAATATAACATCTCAGAAATCATACAAAGGTACAGGTGAGCCAATGATCCCGGAACCCCCTCGAGGTCGGATAGTAGGCTATTTTTAAGGATTTCCTCTGTAGTCATGACATTTTGATGGGGCATGTACTTCCCAGAAATCACCAATAACGAAGATAGGTGCAGCCGAGTGTTAAGAAAAAAACAGCCGATAACACAGAACGCCCAAAAGGAAGTGGGATAAACAAAGAAATATTATTGCAAGTCAGTACTTAGCGACCTGGGAAGAGACCTCTTAAGGTCGTCTGAACGAGAGATCGATCCAGGGTCAACGTCAAATGGGATACATAGTGGGTATCAAATCCTACTTGCGGCACAAGACTAATTTTGCCCTACAAAACCTCCTAAGGATATTGCGATGTGGGTCACCCACGATATTACCTAACCTGGTAACCATGTATATAATCAAGACATCGCTCTTCACGTCAATTTAATTATGCGGATCTGGTCATTGGCTTTAATATCTGAAAACAACTTTTAAAACAGCGTCTCCGTGGTTCCCTTTTCGTTATCTGAATGCGCCTGGATTCGCTGAATTGCTGTGCTAGATTTGTCGTTTACACACTGGAACCTAGAAATGCAGTCCATCCTCACCTGGACCCATTGGTTAACTTTGTCCAAACAAACATATGATTAACAATATAATGACCCACGAATTGGTTTCGTTTAACTAAGTGAATCGAACACTTTTGGCTCGGACTCAGGATGGAGGTGATGCAGCCGCTTGTCGGTGAAATTAAAATGTCATTTCTCCGCATAATTACCGACTCCCCTTCCCACAACACTCGTCGTAACGTTTGCCCCACTCATTATCTACGTCGACGTCATCTATGGCCCTTCTCTGCAATTACCAATAGCTCATCATTCCCCACTGGCTGTTTAACAGGAATATTTGCGTAACCTCAACTTCCAGACGGATTATACTCCTGATTTAACTTATCCCTTTCCTTGTATCATTTATCATTTTCCGATATAACAGACTCCTTGTTCCTAGTGTAGACTTTGCACCCGTTGAACTCTTCCTTCTTCTTGCTTGGATGAAAAGGATGGCGTGTCCAGCACTCTCGGATATGCGGATTTTATTCGGCTTTCAGAAAGGACGCATAGATTTCCCATTTTTTAATTCTACCTCAAATTGTCCAATTATTGTCCAAGAAATATTTTCCGATAATGTACTCCGATCGAAACCAAGTGTTCAGAGGGAATCTGGAGACAGACCCCAGAGAAGAAGGCTTTTTTCTCCTGCAACATTGTTTGTCCATGCAGCTCTTAGTTATTCCAGTTCAAATGAGTAGTAATGACTCCCGTTTAGCGAAAACTACCTGCAACACTCCGGAATCTGTGAGACTTGTAACTAGGTATTATAAAAGAGTTTCGAACTTAGATTGCAAATCCTCTGTGTAAACAAGGCAGCAAATTATATTAATTAATGTATGAGGCACTAAAGATAACCTTCCGCTGTCTAAACACTACAAAAAATTTAACTGCTACGGGCTAACGAACTGTGAACCAAATGGCCAAGATTAAGTGAAACACGTGTGACGCGTGAAAACGAAGGCTCTGCCACACGATAGTCGTCGTGCAAAATGTCATTCCAGTCGGCCTGACTCAGACATGTTATCGACGCATGAAGGGGAAGAAATATATCTGATATGACTACTATGCTTTGCTAACTAGAAAAGTCTAAATACCATAGCGCAAAAACGTAAGCCTATATTCTTTTCCATCCCAACCAAGGTAACATGTCTGTGTAGTTACATGCAGAGATCTAGGTGCATACTGCATAGATAACGGGAAGCAACTCACTGATGGCCGACACTTTGTACCCCCACACGGGAACAAACAAGGCCCGTGTGGTCTGACTCCGTCATCGACCGGTTGCCTAAAATGGGAACGAGCAGCGACCTGAACCACCCGCCTTCCCTCCTGGAAACATTTTAGAGTCAGAAACCAGCATTCCAGCATGAAAGCACCGAGATCTGACACGATCACGAAGGAAGTCTATAAGCACTGCGGCCCCGGGCTGATGGGCAAACTTTACAATGCTGTTAAAGGAGATGCAATGCCAAGGACAAGTTTATCAGAACGCCAAGGACACGACAGTTGTCCATCACCCCAAGCAGAAAGGCGACCGGCAACTATGTGATAATCACAGAGGAATCTTGCTGTTTAAAATTGTCGCCAAGATCTTCGCTCTTATCCTTCTCAATCGCCCCAACGGCCATCTTGGAACAGGGTAAGCCAATGCGGCTTCTGATGACATCGCGTAATCACCGATACGACATTCGCGCCTTGTTAAAGCTAAAAGATTAGTTCGCAAGCATCAAGCGTCCCGATCCACATGGCCAACACCAACCCTCTTTCAACATGCCCACGATGCCAACGAACATTCCGCGAGCTGATCGGCTTCGCTGGACATCTCCAGATCCATTGAAACATCCGAACAACCCCACATGTCTCCACAAGTACCCCCATCATCACCTCTAAACCAACCACCGCGCCGTCCGCGACTACCACCCTCACCATCGATGATTACACTCCTCATGCTCCGACGCCTCAGCCGACGTCGTCGACCCCCACTACCTCTTTCATCCTTGCCATAATCCCGATAATGACATCTAAAACCTCCCCCGCTCAAGCCGCCGGTGAGGACACTTCTGACGGTCCATCAACCACTACCCTCACCACCACCAGCAAGATAGACTCGATCCCAAACAGTCCGCTCTGCGATCTCGCATGCACCTCGCGCATCGGTCTGGTTGGTCACTTGCGAATCCATCGCACAGACTGGCGGACCGCTGCCCGAAGCCCAACGTACATCCGTCGTCATCGCCTCAACTGCCCTCGCAGTCAACCATCGCACTGGTCTACTCCGTCACATAGTCCCCCATGAAAACCTGTTGAAAACCACCACAAATTAAGCCACATCACGTATTTCCCCATCAACAGATGCACCCCACACAGACACGTCTGGCATCATACACCGCACACACAGAATAGGCGCCTCTTGCATAAGAGGGAACTACGTTCTTTGAAACCTCCACGTGACCCCTCTGCTATATGTAAGGTCCGAGCAGTCCATCCCCTCTGTGCGAAGTCCCGATGCGTGTGTGGCACACTCCGAGAAGCTGTCCCCGGCTCTGTCAGCCACCTCCCCCCATTTCAGCATCAGCAGGTTGACCGGCACGGCTAAGCAACTAGTGCGCGAGGAAGGGGAAAGTGAGTGAGGTCGACTCTCAGCGCATAATTCCCCAGCACAGACAATCTGATGCGCTTGAGACTATCACGTCGAGCCAAAAGCCGTAGCTTAGAAGCCGGCCAACTGACGATTCACATCAGACCTCGAAGTAAGCCCAGTGCGTTAATGTGCAGTAACTGACCAGCAGACTGAGTTAGATTGTGGATGCCTTTTAAATGGGCCCTTCACGCACGTGAGATTCGAGCCGTCCACAAACTGTGTGCAACACTGGTGTTGTGTGAGAGGGGTCAGGTCACGTAAGTGGCACATGCTGACAAGCCCTCTGGCTGTCAGCTACTACGCCCAATCCTCACATCGGCCAACTAACCAGCTCGGACAGTACACTGGTGTCTGGGAGAGGGGAAAATGAAGTCGACTGTCTCAGTGCACATCTGCTGCATCCGAAGCTATCACGGAGCGCTAAATGCCGTCGCTTGGATGACTGTCAATTGATGGGACAGCTCAGTCTTCCTGACGAAGAGTCAGGATGCAGTGTTGCCCTCTTAATGTAGTCTTTATTGCACTCTCACTCAGTTGGGACTCTAGCCGCCCACCCTCCTCCCCCCCTTGTGTCGTGTGAAATTCTGGTACTTTGTACGTAGACCAGGGCTGTGGTGGCACACCTAGGTGGGGGTTTACGCCGCGCCAGCCACTTGCACCCGATCCCCCTCCGGTCTTTCTGACTCTGCCTTGACGCCAGGCGCGGGTGGGGAAGATGAGCGAGTGCGGTAGACGTCGTGCAAGTCCACCATCATTATAACGGAATCTACGTGGAAGTCGCCGTCCCTGCTCCTACCGTGCTACGGGGCATACGGTGGACGCCGTCGGAATCGACAGTCAAACTGTCATGTGCTTGCGACTTTCATAGGCTGCAAAAACATGAGCGAAGCCGCATTGTAGACACTTTCAAGGGTGCGTCGTAGAAGCCCCCACACTGCATTAGCAAGTGCAGCCCCCAGAGGAAAGAACATAGTTCGTGGTCGTCAGGTGGGCATATGCGAACCCAGAAGGAGATTGAATGCCTAGTGTGGGAGAACGTTTTTTGGTGACCCAACCCCCAGCCAGCAGACCTGACTATCGAACGGATAATTTTCTGAAGTTATCCAAACCATACAAATAAAGGATCCCTCGCCTTCATGAAGGGCACGTACTGGAACAGTCGTAAATCGTCCGGGAAAATCTTTGGTACAGGATTAAGACGTTTAAACGCAGCGAGCAAGCGGCTGTTTTCTGTGAGAGAAGCGCAGACCATCACCATAAAAGGGAGAAACCAGAGTGCCCAGTCGGTTTTATTTTTAGTAGAAAGGTTTTTAATTTAGACGGATATATATATATATATATGTGGTATAGTACGTGGGCGTATGTACAATCAGCAAGCCTGAAGTCCGAGGAGATGTCTGCGCAGAGTCAGCTCAGTAACCGCAGTCGGTAGCTGAGGGTGGTTGGGTGAGAGAAGGGACAAGAGGCTGGTAAGAGACATGGGTGTGGGAGCGGCGAAAGGGAGTGGGAGTGAAGGTGAAGCCGGGCCCGGCGGTTTATCCACACAACGGCGATGGAAGAGCGCGATCGGATGACGACTTAACAGCGGCGTACCTTTGGAGGTAGAGGAGGACAACCTGGCTTCCAGCTGTTTGGTCAAGGCCTCGCCCAGGTAACGTCGGCTGACCCCAGTTAGGCAAAGAATTTGAGCACCTATCGGCTGCTCTGGTAGGCATGATGGTGGCGGCTACGCAAGATAATAAAATGGAAAGGCGGTTTAAGAACTCATTCGAAGTCAGTGCGCTAAAACTGACCTAAAAAAACAAACAAAATGGCTTGAAAAGCCTCGAAAAGTAGTATCTGAAAGGGGGGCGTATTTGATCCGGAAAGGGGTGTAATGGTCTTCGTAGTAGATGATACAGATAAAAAATCTCAGGCAACGGACGAAAGAAATATCAAAAGGACAACTCTAGATTCGCCAAAGACCTAAAACTATATGTGAAATTCGTACGCAGTCAGGTAGTTAGTACGTCACAAGCGATAAGAGCCATCATCATCTAGGGGGACAGGGTGGTCATCTGCACGTGAGTTTGGTTACTGTAACGCAGACTTGCGACGCATCTACCGCACTCCCTCTGCACACCCGCCACGTCCCAATGATAAAACAAAATCAAGACGACTGGGGCTGTACGCAGCGACTGACGCGGCATATAATCCCTGCTTACGCGCGCCACACGACCTGACGGGAATTCAAAGGGAGGTCTCGGATCACTCGCTGAAGAGACTTTCCATAGAGCCCACAAACAGGACGGAAGCATTGCAGCTTGACTCTTAGGCTGAGCTATTCCGTTTAGTTGACAATCCTTAATACACGACTTCTGATGCTTCGTGGTAGTTGGGAAACGCGTCTGATTGTTCACAGGTGTGGCAGCTACACCCTCGATCGACTGCACTCTCTTTTTCCTCTCTCATGCGTCAGTGGCCGGTTCGAGTCAGCGAGATTTTCGTATGGCAGCGTCTTCCTCCATACGTGTCACATCAGAAACAATTTAAAGAGGAAGCCAGCCGCCCTTAACTACCACATACGACAGTTCAGATAACGTTTGAAGGGAAGTCGTTTAGGTGGTCATTCACAGGTCGGGGTTTCCCAGTCCATACGACGGAGTCATTCATTGTATTGTAACGCAGACTGGTATAATTATTGATGGAACCTAAAGTCAATAAATGACTTTTAAATTTAAATATTCACCTCATCATGAAATCTGATATTTCAGATATCAGGAAGACCACATGGGTCTTGTTCGTTTTCGTGTGAGGGTGCAAAATGTCGGCCATCACCGAGTTGCTTCCCGTGAACTATTTAGTATACACCTAGATCTCTGCATGTAACTACAGAGACCTGTTACCTCGATTGGGATGGAAAACAATAAAAGATTACTTTTTGCGCTATGGCATGCAGATTTTTTTAGTTCGCAAAACATACTAGTCATATCAGATATATTTAATCTCCTTCATGCGTCAATAACATGTCTGAGTCAGGCCGACTGGAATGACATTTTGCACGACGACTATCGCGTGGCAGAGCCTTCGTTTTCACGAGTCACACGTGTTTCACTTAATCTTGGCCATTTGGTTCACAGTTCGTTAGCCCGTAGCAGTTAAATTTTTTGTAGTGTTTAGACAGCGGAAGGTTATCTTTAGTGCCTCATACATTAATTAATTTAATTTGCTGCCTTGCTTACACAGAGGATTTGCGATCTAAGTTCGAAACTCTTTTAAAATACCTAGTTACAAGTCTCACAGATTCCGGAGTGTTGCAGGTAGTTTTCGCTGAACGCGAGTCATTACTACTCATTCGAAGTGGAATAACTAAGAGTTGCATAAACAATACAGCTGAAGAATAATGCCTTCTTCTCTGGGGTCTGTCGCCAGATTTCCCCAGAACACTTGGTTTCGATCGGAGTACACTATCGCGAAATATATTTCGGACAATAAATTGACAATTTGAGCTAGACTTAAAAGATGCGAAAGCTATGCATACTTTATTTGAGCTCTCTGAGAGCCGAATAAAAACCGAATATGGCATTCGGATTTTTCTTGTTTGCAAAGCATACTAGTCATTTCGGATGCATTTCGGTAGCTTATGTATTCCGCCACATCAAGCAATCTACGGGCATAAATAATATGCAGAAATGCGAGTCTGTTTTCTAAAAATCGAGCAACTAGAGGACTATCTAAAAGTGAAGGTCTTTCGAGTATATTCCAGGAAAATGGTGCTTGCGCTAAGCAAGGGTCATAAACGAATGTTTTTTCCGAGTCGCACTTCCGATCGGACATGGAAAAAGGGTGTTGTACAATGTTTTCGGGCTGAAAATGCACTTACAAAACAATACACACTGCTTCATTAGCTGCGAAACGCAGTGGACCTGGGCTATGGACAATGAATCCGGTAACTTTGACTCGAATAAACAATATATAGACGATAGGCCAAGCCCTTGTATACGAAGGGAGAAAACTACTTCTTCGCAATGTGCGCCCAAAAATACCCTTATGATATTGGGCTGAAATGGAAGTCCAGAGGCGAGCCAACAATACCGAAGTATAGGATCTCGTTTTAGTGTGCTTTTTCGAAGGTAACCGCTGTTTCGCATATGTTGACATACAGCGACTTGAAATTATTTTATCACTCAGAACCATACCCGGCGAGTTGACTGAAATGCGTCGTCGCTGACGATGAGTGCAGGCACTGACCGCTGAATAGTGTTCCTCGCATCCGCGTCAACGGCACCAAACTGAAGGCAGCACAGCGTGTCGATGTATCAGAATCGACGACAAAGTGACCCACCGGATCTCCAAAGCCAGCCAAGCCTTCGGCCCGCTGCGGAAGTGCGTGTGAAATTGCCATGGTCTCCAACTGAATACCAAAGTGAAGATGTACAAGGCCGTCGTCTTGGTGACACTTCACTACGGAGCGGAGACCTGGACCGTCCACTTCAGCCATACCAAGAAGTTCAACCACTCCCATCTCAGCTGCCTTCGCAGAATACCAAAGTTGAGATGACAAGACAGGATCCCCGACACGGAAGACTGGAATCCTCAGCATCCACGCCATGTTGAGGCAACTGCATGCAACTACTTTTGAGCCGCGAGCTCGTGAGGATGGATGGAAGACACACGACTACCAAAACAATTCTTCTATGGTGATGTCGCAACTGGTACTTGCTGACCGGGAGGACCAAAACGGCGCTACAAGGACACATTGAAGAATTCTCTTAGGCGATTGCATATCAATCCAGAGACCTAGGAGAACCTCGCCCAGAACAGACCGGCGCTGCCAGC
Organism: Spirometra erinaceieuropaei; assembly: GCA_902702965.1. Lineage (NCBI taxonomy): Eukaryota > Metazoa > Platyhelminthes > Cestoda > Diphyllobothriidea > Diphyllobothriidae > Spirometra > Spirometra erinaceieuropaei. The sequence continues at coordinate 182,616 of CACRXP010000031.1, read as the reverse complement.
AAGGAAGAAAATCGGATCGCCGCCGCCAAAGCCAAATGGGGGCTTGCAAATCGCAAGTGCCTCGCTTCCTCAATGTCAACAATCAGCCGCTTCCAACGTGCCCGCACTGCCAACACGCAGTTCGCGCACGAATCGGCCTCGTTGGACACCTTCGGACCCAATGCGCCATCCATCCGGCAACGTCTACCTCTCCTTCCGCTCTCGCCCCTGCCGCAAACCCCGCGCCGACCGGCACCCCCGTCACCGCCGATCACTGCCCGGCCCCAACCCCTGCATCGTCCGTAGCGACCAGCATCACCACCGTCACGGCTTCACGCACTCTCCCCAGCGATGAAACGACGTCTGATGTCCATCGCATAAAGACTGATGAACCAGTGCCTGGAGCACCAATCTACACTCATTGCACCCCCCTCAACTGCTCTCATTGCACGGGCTTATTGGGTCACATGCGCATTCCCGAAAACCTGCGTCAGACAACCGCCGGCTACATCACGCACCCTCACCGGCACCCGCATCATACAAGAATACCGCCACCGCAAGCGCTCGATTGCCACATCCAACGCAAGTGAGAGGTGTGCTTCTCGGCTCCGTCTCCATGCGGTTCGTCTGCTGAGTGCGTGATCCGAGTCTGAGACTATCACGGTGCGCCAAGCGCAGTGGCTGGGAAGGCTGCCGACTGACGCCTCAACTCAGTCCACGCAGTTTGCCCGGTTGTCTGTATTTGTACAGAGTGGCGAACTGGTGGGTTGAGAGTAATGCTGTCACGGCTCCTTAAAGTGGCCTGTGGCACTCCCACGCATGTGAGGAGTGCGTGTTACTTGATGGATAGTGGCCTTCAGTCGCTGACTGATTGGTTACCCGGCCTTTGAAGGGTGATAGCCCAGGCAAATGCAGGGCTGTGTACCAACCCTCTTGACCCCAAGGTTTGCGAGCGTCTGCTATGCCATGATTCAGCAAACCATGGCCTTTGCAGACTGGTGTACGTTGGCAGTCCTCCGGCACCTGCTTCTCTGGCAGTGGATGCGCCTGCACTCCCCCGGGTATACAGGTCGTAAGCATGGTTGCCCAGTCCATACGACGGAGTCATTCACTGTATTGTAACGCAGACTGGTATAATTATTGATGGAACCTAAAGTCAATAAATGACTTTTAAATTTAAATATTCACCTCATCATGAAATCTGATATTTCAGATAT
>CACRXP010000031.1:163763-180848 GCA_902702965.1 Spirometra erinaceieuropaei | reverse complement strand
GCGCCAAGCGCAGTGGCTGGGAAGGCTGCCGACTGACGCCTCAACTCAGTCCACGCAGTTTGCCCGGTTGTCTGTATTTGTACAGAGTGGCGAACTGGTGGGTTGCGAGTAATGCTGTAACGGCGCCTTCTTAAAGTGACTTGTGGCACTCCTACGCATGTGGGAAGTGCGTGTTACTTAATGCATAATGCCTTTCAGTCGCTGACTGATTGGTTACCCGGCCTTTGAAGGGTGATGGCCCAGACAAATGCAGGGCTGTGTACCAGCCTTCTTGGCCCCAAGGTTTGTGAACGTCTGCTATGCCATGATTCAGCAAACCATGGCCCTCGCGGCCTGGTGTGCGCTGGCAGTCCTCCGGCACCTGCTTCTCTGGCAGTGGATGTGCCTGCCCTCCCCCTGGGTATACGGGTCGTAAGCATGGTTGCCCAGTCATCCTCGTCCTTCTGAGCCGCTGTGGTGTTGTTGTTGTTGGTTAAGAGACTGATCAAGTATTTGGTGTGGACCGGGGGGTGTGGAGTGGAGCGCCCAGACGCGGATCCGGCCGTGATAGTCACCTGCGCCCCCCTCACCTCCGCTCTTCTAGACTATGTCTTGACACCGGACCCAGGTGGGGAGAGTGTGGTAGACGATGCGCAAGTCTACTGTCGCTATAAAATAATTCACGCGCAAGTCACAGCGCCTGTTTTGCCTTGCTGTGGAGCACACGGTGGACATCGTGATGCACAACGGTCTAACTGTCAGCATAGCAGAAGAAATGAACCATAACATAGGGCCGTTAAGGCTTTCGCGTATTAGCTCAGTGTGATTTGTAGAAAAAAACCCGAAAAGCATTGCCACTGGACTTGAGCCAACCCAAGGCTTCTCCGTCCCCGAAACAGGGGAAGAATACGACAGTCCTGCGTTCGAAACGCTCCATAGATTTTGCTTCTGACACAGGAACGTCTAAAACATACTGAAAAGCATAAAGAAGTCGCTTTCTGCTCTCTAAGAGAAAACCACAGGCGGAAAAGTGGAAAAAATATTTTAATGTGCCTCCAAACAATGCGGCCACATTACTGGTGGGCGTGAGACTTAGTTCCAGGTGAATTTATACCCCGCCGTATGCTGCTTTCCCGCTGCAAATTTCACCGGTCAAAACAATCGAGACCACCCATAACGTAAATAGTTTGTATTTCCTCATGGTCTTTGACTTTGGTATACACTCAGGCCCACTTCCTAGTGAGGCTATAAAGAACTTTTAGTTTTGGTGCCGATTCTGTGAGATCGTATGCCTTCACTGACTGTTGTGCTCAAGGGAGTATGTCGATCTTAAAAAACGTGCTCAGACATTTTATGAGGTTTGTATGAGCAACTGCTGTTGCTAACAAACTATGCAGCATGATGCCGATCTAACCCGGTATTTTGCGAGTGACGTTCCTTTATAGATGGAGGCAGGAGAAAGGTGACATCGTAATCGGAGAAAATACGTCATTAAGCCTGTAGAAGAGCAGCCTTGTAGTCCAATACTCTACCATGGTGCCAAGGACCGAGGGTCCCTGGTAATGAACAAGAGCGAAACTGGTGCCTACCGATCTGGATCGGGTGCGGGACGGGAACGTGCTCATTCGATTTGCCCCACGGGTCAGGCTGTCTCCACGGGCGCTGACATCACGATAATCAGTAATCAAGCCATACTCTGAGATTAGGTGGGGATCACTAAGGACTTGAATCTGGGTAAGCGGATTCCATACAAAACAAAGTTCAGCACTGCCATGACCAATGACTGTCCGTGACTGACTGCACACGAGGGCTTCGGTCTTAATGCCTCGAACAACCCGAGACAAGGCCACTTCTTTGTGATCATTTACATTCTCGTAAAGTCATCTGAGTTTGATTAACGTGGTCACCTCTCCTCAAAAATAGCTGGGATGGAGATTAGGGTTGAATGAGCAGAAACAGATAGTGGTCAGAAGTAAAAAGCAAAGTGCGCGGTAATTACAACTTCTTGAAGCTGTCGCTTATTGCTTTAGCGCACCAATCACTAGGCAAACTGTCCGTCACTTTATTCGAGGGACCTCCGACCCCCGTAGGCGCTGGCTGCAATTTTTGGCCACTGAAGTCTAGTAGCGTGCGTACACCAATGAAACACAATTAAACAGTCTACAACTTACCTTGTTGAGGCAGCATCCCGCACAACGAAGAAGGACCGGAATGAAGACGGGCAACGTGTTTGGGGGTCCGGATTAATTAAAATTCGACAAGACTAGAGCTGGACTAAGGTTTACAACGCTACCTTCAACCCTAACCCATGTGTTGCCGTACACGGATATCAATTGCTGCCTTTCAGATACTGTCATGTGTGCAACGACTGCGTGTGTATTTCAAACCGTCCCAGCGAAGTAGCAAGGCCAGAGCTGCATATTTTTCGAGGAGGTTCTAAGTTAACCTTGCCGTCGATTCTGTAAACGCCAATGCTGAAATTCACTAAGCAGAGACCACTTTGGTGCTTCAAACTATAGAAGTAAAAAAACGTTTGGAGTCCAGAGACCTCCACAGTCTGCGAATTCCAAATATAATTCCCTAGTATTTTATTTACGAACAATGGTATGTCCAATTTGTATGTAGTATTAGTAGTAGTAGCGGCAGTAGTAGTAGTAGTAGCAGTAGTAGTAGTAGTAGTAGTAGTAGTAGTAGTAGTAGTAGTAGTAGTAGTAGTAGCAGTAGTAGTAGTAGTAGTAGTAGTAGTAGTAGTTGTAGCAGTAGTAGTAGTAGTAGTAGCAGTAGTAGTAGTAGTAGTAGTAGTAGTAGTAGTAGTAGTAGTAGTAGTAGTAGTAGGAGTAGTAGTAGTATTGAGCCTAAATTGACCTCAAAAGAGCTCGATGACCAAATTTATTTGTGGGATTGAATGCCAAAAGAATAAGAGGTGACCTAACACACAGATAAGGACAGTAGGCGTGCCACTAAATTCGGTGGAATGCCATGTCTTAACGAATTGGTATGGGAGATCGAAAGTTTTTATATGCTTCCTCCTCATCCCCCTCTCAGTCTTCATCTCTACCACGTACCTCAACTAACTGAGGCCGAAAACAGCTGGCTTTCAGCGAGCACATAAACGGGTCAGAGGGGAAGACTTACAGAGGACGGAGGGAGATCTTTTTCTCCCAGTTCTCCTGCAGTCTCGAATTCCTGCCAGGGTGTTGCAAGGCTGGTAAGAAGACGTTGCCGTGGGGTCAACAGTGCGGCAGACGTGGAGACAAGACCGAATACTGTCTGCTGCTGCTGTTGGTGGTCATCTTCCTCGGTCTCCTCGCCAACGGGCTGAACAGCGGCCTCGATATCCTCTTCCATTAAGTCTTCTCCCTCCAACCACGTCTCAGCTGTCAGCATCTTTGCCTGAAGACGTGTCGAGAGGCGATCCAAGACCGTGTCCGAGGACACCGGACCTGCAGTCTCAGAGCGCCCAGAGGCGCCTTCCTCGAGGGTTGCACCCGCGCTACCAACGGCCAGCTGGAAATCTGGTGTTGTCGAGAGTCCGCCGGCACTGAGAACGTCCTTGGACTGTTGTTGCTGTTGTTGTTGTTGCAAAACTTGCTTGGAGGAGGACGATGGCATACAGAGTTTGGCGTGTTCTCCGGAGAGGATGGCAGGGGGAAGGAGCGCCTCCAGCTCCGTGTCAGAAGTCTCCTCCACGGATAACATGTCGATTAGACCAAGGAGAGAGGTGGCTCCAGAACTTCCTGTCGTTGAAATGCGCTTCTTGGGGGAGGGTGACTGGTGATGCGATTGGGCAGTGGACGAGGGCTCTGGAGTGGACATCAGGCAGTCCGGTTTTGACTCTGGCTCTAACTTGCTCGAAGGGTCCGTGGAATGCTCGGAGGTCGACCGCGAACGGACTGCTTTGGACTTATGGAGACAGAGTAAAGAATATAGGCCTTTGTTTCAAAGAAGTATGGGAGTAGGGAAAGAGAATCCCTTCAGCAGCCCTACTGCAATTGCATGTCGATGCAAACGTGAACCCACGCTCTTAAACGTGACCTGTGACCACCGTTGCTGGTGGGCGGTTTGGCGGTGAAATTGATTTTTTTCCGACAAACAAGACAGCACTGAATGTTCGTGTCTTCGAGGATTCTGTAACGACGACGAGTCCATAATTTGGGAGGGTCACAAATGTGAGCATTGGCATCTGAAGTCATTTCCAGTTTGCATACCCTCAGTAACCTGTGTTGCCCTCAGGTCGGAAAACTTGCAGTTCGGGCCTAAAGACAAGCCGAACTTCGGTACAGGAAGGAGACTACCTACTCTGACCGGATTTTGTTGGCAGCCGGTAAATTTCAACCGGTAGTGTCACAAGGTCTCTTGAACAGTTTCGATGAACACTTATTTTACCAAAATATTTAAGCGCAATGTCGCCAAGTCACAAGGACTACTAGGAAAAGATAGTTAACACATATAATAATGAAAAAATAAGCGCACAATTAACGCATCATCACCTGTCAGTTCCCCCCCCCCCCAGCCTTCCCCGTGTGTTTTCTCGGAGAGGGCTAGGGGACCCACTGATGAGCCGAAACCCTCACAGCCGCGTCAGGCAGTGGAACAAGATCGGCTAAACACGCCTGTCTGGGCGTTAAGCTTCTACCTGTGTTGTCAGTGCGGTAAACAATTACATAATTGCATACTACTGGCTGCCAGTTGGAGGTTTGTAAATATTACGCGGTTATTCCGCAGTAGCTGATGGATTTCAGCTCAAATATTCATAGCAAATTTCGGACCGTGCCTGAAAAAGTCTGTTTCCAAAGAGTTACTCCAAGTTCGAGCATTAATTTCCTCGGAAATTAAACAAGGCAAAACACGCAATTAATATTTTATAAGCACAGTTAACATAATCTTTTTACCACAAAAGGTCGAGCTTTGAAATACCAGCTCTGAAGAGACTCCTACATATGTATGCGCCCAGCCTAAAACAACACCTGCTAGTCCATGTACGGTATCCTAACGAAAGGAGTTGCGCCGCTTCTCAGGAACGATGGATCAACGCTTCTGGCGAAGAATTCGCAGATTCTGAAGCGCTGAGCCGGGCACTTCAGAAACCTCCTCAACCGTCCCTCCATAATCTCCGACGCCGCCATTGACCGGCTCCCCTAAGTGGAAAGCAACGTCGATCTGGGTCTTCCGCCCTTCCTCCCAAGAACCATCCGCACTGTGCGACAACTCGCCAGCAAGAAAGCATCGGGCTCCGATGCGATCCTAGTTGAAATCTAAAGTCACGGCGGCCACCGCCTGGTGGATCAACTCACCACGCTATTTCAGTTATGGCGTCATGGACAAGTTCTTCAGGATTTCAAGGACGTAACTTTCGTTCACTACGACTCTCTGACACCCACAAAGGCATCTCGTTACTCAACATCGCTGGAAAGATCTTCGCCCGCAACTTCCTCAATCGTATCAACGGATACCTCGAGTGAGGACTCCTGCCGGAAATCCAATGTGGCTTCCGACGACGCCGAGGGACCACCGACATGGTCCTTGTCGATCGCCAGCTACAAGAAATGTGCCAGAAAATGCGAACCCACCTCTATGCTACCTTCTTGGACTTGACGGAAGTCTTCAACGCAGTAAATTGCGATGGACTGTAAGAAACTGCGCGGCGATCTCATTCAAACCTACAAGATTGTCAGAGGTCGTGAGTGTGCCCTAGACTTTAATGAATTCTTTGAATTGGCCGGGACTGACCGTCTGCGTGGTCGTCCCTTCAAACTGCAAAGGAAGCGGGCTCATTTGGACGTCCGACGGAACGCCTTCTCTCACAGGGTCATCGGGGCATGGAATGGACTCCCTGATGCCGTCGTTCTTTCCGAAAGTGTCAAATCCTTTAAGTGCAGACTAGATGCTCATTTTTGAGAACCTACTGTAGATATAATAATGGTTGTTTTAGCGGCGGCAGTTTGCGCCTGGCTCACACTTACCGCTAACTTCTAAACTTTTCGCATTTGCTGATGTAATTGATGACTTTATTTCTGTCTATCGATATGAACAGGGAGCTCAAGGGTGAAAGCCTCATTCCCTTAATAAACTGACTTAAACCATGCAGAAATTCGGCCGTCCCGAACGATTCCCGCACATGGTACGTCAGCTCCACGATAGGACGATGGAGCGCATCACGGATGACGGCGCAATCTCCATGGCATTCGCAGTGGACGATGGAGCGAAGCAGAGCTGTTTACTCCCTCCCACCCTCCTCAGCCACCGCCGCCGCCACCACCGCCGCCATCGATGTGGGCTCGGTACTAACCTGTTCTTATTGGGGTCGCACATTCACCTCGCACACCAACCTGGCCAATCACTTGCGAATCCATCGCACAGAGGCTGGATAACCAGTGACTGGAGCACGCTCCCCGCACCCGCCTCAAGCCCCCCCCCCACACACACACACATTAACTCACCCCATGGGCAAACTCGGGCACATGCGTATCCGCGACGGCGGAATCCCCTGCAGTATCGACACACCTAGCACACCCGCAATGCCTAGCCAAATCAAACCCCCATCGCCCAGCGCGCCCACCACCACTACCGTCACCAATGAAACCGGCTCTGACGCTTCCGACCTATCCTCCCCCACACACTGTCGATGGTTCGTGAGTCTCTCGGGCAAGTAGTGAAAAGACTCGTCGCTCCGATTACTTTATTTTAATATTCATGAGATAATTTTCCCATCAGTAGGCTCGAAACTCAAGGCTCTGGGACGTACCCAAGCGGGTTTTAGGCCTAATTAAGCGCCAGAACACGCGGGGACGGTAATCTGGAAACTTCTCAACAATCTTAAATCTCAGATTAATTGAAACGTCATAAGTAATATTTTTCCCCTTCCCCCACCCCAACGTTTTTTTAGTGAAAAACCACAGTAGATGGCGTACTTCGTGAAATGCTGACTGAAGTTCGAACATATGACCTCAGCTGGATGGAATTGGGTACAGTAGTAATATCGACTGTCCTGCAACATAGTCTCAAGCTATTTCAGTTATGCAAAAGTGCCGGCTTTTGCATTCGTGTATTTCTGATCGCCTGCGTAAACTGATCTCTCCAGAGCGGTTACTTAAGCAGTATGCTTTTACGGGCTGATTTTCGATGCGTGCACCAAAATATTCTCATTTCCACTCATTTTATTGTAAAGTACATACCCTTTTGGATCTTCGACCTAAAGAGGGGAAGGCTTTCGATTAAACAAAGGCCTACGCCAACGGGTGCTAGCTACAGCTGAGGCAGTGGCTATACGGCTAGCCAATCCAGTGCTATGCTGTAAGAAGACTCTGACACAGGCGCTCTGTCTTCCGTGGCCGACGCCGACCCCAACGTCACCCCAACCTCCTGATGCCAGGGTGTGTGCACAAGGTACCCGACGTACTCACAGCCTATGCCCCCTCTCTTCCTCGCCCCCTGAACCCAATGACCACGACACGCCGACCACGCCATAGCACGCCTCGTCATGCGAGTGGCGTGGGAACGATCGATGTTAATTGTCCCCGAACCATTTATACGTCATGTAATTCGCATAACTTAAACTTCATTGTAACCGTTTTGGCCTGATGAAGAGTTACTGAAAACACGTATTCGCCAATTTGACTTTTCAATTGTAACATGGGAATATTCGCTGAACTTAAACAAAGACTTCTAGCTATGGGCTTTGAAGACTGCGAAATGTCTACCTGTTCATTTATTAATGATCCCTGTGAGCAACACAGTTCATATCGATTACGAAATGTTATAAGACTCATATGGTATCTTCTTAGTAGTATAAAAGGATGAAGACGTAACTTTAAAAAAATGGGCACAAGGAAGGACACAACTGTGCATGCGTTCAATAAAATGTTTGGGTATATAATGGGACATCGAAAACTTAAGTAGTCACTTCTCGAGTGCGATTTTCGCGTGCAGTCGGAAGGGCGCGTATGCGGAAGCTGGCATCCCGGCATGATTGGAATATCCTAGGAATATTCTCCATAACACTCGATATTACTACTCTGCCTAAACAATCCCTTCTAACCAACTTCGTATTTCGCCATTTCACCAGATAAGTCACCTACTGAACGTTCGGGCGAAGAAACGACTAGAAACAAATTCCCACCCTCATGAAAACGCTTTAGTTGGGATGAAAAGAAAATCACCTTGAAAGACTGAGGACTTTCGTCAGTCTTTGAGACTCCACGTGGAGCATCGGCACGTGATTTTTCTTCCCGTCGGTGACGTCTGCGCTCCGATGGGCGTGTGTCTGCCTCTCTGGTCTGCGGCCCACCTTCCCTCGACGATTCTGAGAGCAGATCATCCCTGGCTTTCGATCGACGCCGCGTTCTCGGAGACCTTGCAGATCGCCTTAGGGATGCGTCGTCCTCCGTCGAGGGACGCAAACGGTGTCGCGACCGGAAGCAATCTTCTGAAGCCCGGCCACTTGCAGTTTCCTCACACGCGCCTGAATTAAGAGATCTTGGCGGCGATTCTGTCAGTGGCTGCGTTCGTTGAACTTCTCCCAACAGACCCTTGTCCTTGATCCTTTTCTCGGAGGACCGGTGAGCCCTTTCACCCCTGTCTTCGGCAGTCCGTGAGGACTTTGGGGGCTTTTCTCGACTGACCTCAACCACCGGGGAGTCGACACCAATGGAGGCCTCCTTTCGCTTCGTCCTCTCTGCGCGTTCAGTAGGCGCGCGATGTGATGCCGGACGGTAGACGCCGCCACTGGTGGGAAATCGTGCCGTCCGTTCTGGATCCGCTTGCCGCTCCAAGCAGCGGCGTCTGGGAGAGGGAGAATCCCGCGGAGAGGAAAAACGTGTCGAAACTTCAGAGTGCACAGATGACGAATGTGCATCAAAGTCGTCCTTCGGTGATGGCTGCACATTTGATGGGGGTCGATACTTTTCTCCCCCGCGACAAGAGCTTTCCCGTCGCCTGGAGTGATGATCAACAGCGGCATCCAGACTGCGATCATGTTTACTTATGGGCTCTTCTGAATCTACGGAGTCATGACGATGCTTCCTTTCCCGCTTTCGCTTTCTTGACTGTTCCCCCGCTTTTTCACCTTCCGCCTCCTGACCTTCCTTGGAAATCATCAGCATCGACCTTTGTTTTTCAGCCTGACGCTGCTCTTTTCGGTGTTTGGAGTGATGCAACGACGGACTGGTGTGGATTCTTTTCTGTTTTCGTGACTTATGCCTCCGTTCGGGTGGAGCCTCGTCGTCTAAATGGTGGTCATGTCTCGGAGCCCTGACATCTTTTACGGCTTCACGGCGAATAGCGACTTCGGGTGAGCGCTGCTCACTTCGTCTCCTCTTCTCAGGCCTAGAAGCAAAATAGATAAATGAAGCAGATGGTCGCAATCAGCCTGACTGGCTTTAAGTGAGAAATAAAAGCAGCAACCAACTTACGTCACTGTGGAAGGAAGGTCTGGACGCCTGAGGGGTTTGCGCCCGCTAATTTTCTTAGGAGAGCGTGTAGGGAGTTCAGACATGCTCCCTGAGAAGGACTATGAGTCTAAGGCAGAAAGATAATCAGGATAAGTGTTTACACATAGGTGTGGAAGTCGAAAAACTTGTAGTGAATCTAAAATAGGTGTCAACAGAGTGTGGGCAATAGCGTCGTCAGGCTCCCTGCTTCGTTATGCAAGGAATCAATAAGACGTATGCTGCTCTTCAGGAGTGTTTGAGTGTGCCAACCGTAGTAATGTCTAGATTCATTACACTAAAGTTCCTGCAAAGTCAACGTGCAGAACCTGCTGGTCTACATATTTCAAGAAAAGTTTAGACCCAGTTTACTTTAGGTACAAAAGAAACCACGGGCATTTCTGAGCTTAATATCTTCTCCGACACCTAAATGACAGAGATACAGTAACGATCGTGGAAATGGAATTATTTCATAAACTTGAATGCCTGTGAAGGCGTTCTAATACGAAAGCGGAAGGCGAGTAGTAACTTCACATAATCATCTGGTGGCAAAGTGGAGATGCGGACACTACATGTTAGAAGGAACACTCGTGGAAATACAGTGTGCCAGACTGGTAAACAATACCCAGCATTAAGTGTGGAGAGAGCTATCAGATGGCCTTCGAAAGCCGCATGTGCGGCAGTAAGGTGTATTCATGCATGTCTGTTTCGGCGTCCAGTATACGCCACAAAGTATCTTGCGGAGGGTTTTACTGTTTACTGTATTTATTTCGGCCACGAAAGAGCAGACCGAAGATTCCACGTAGACTAAATGACAATTACAGTCTAAGGTGAGAGGCGGTCGCTAGAAATGGCGGCCGTTTGTACGTGCAATCTACCGCAGCGCCGGCGGAGAGGCACAATCTCGATTTCCCGAAAAGTCAAAGCTGTTGGTCGTAGAGCTTTACGACGGCACGATGGCGTTTGTCACAGACAGCCGATCAATCTCAGACATCTTTTGTGTGAATGATCGGGGTGATGCTGTATTGTTTACTTGCCCCAGCCCTCTACAGCCTCGTTTCTCGCAGTGCTAATGGGTGCCTACGGACAGTGATGAATCGATATTCGGTGCTATATCGACGAAAGGCTGCCCAATAGAGGTCGTACGCATGTTGCCACAGAAATCTTCATGGTTACGTCAAACGACTTTTTCTTTGTCGGTGACTGTTCACTGAAGCGGGTACGCATCGAAGCTTGCATCTTTTCTTTCTTGGATCCCTACGCATCGGATTAGCCATCAGCACGAAAAAAACTGATGTCGTCCAGCGATGGGCACCAACCGTCGAGTATGATGAACCTCGGATTACTACCAGACCGTTAGTACAGTCAAAGTCGGCGACGAGATGGCAGCTCGGATCTCCAGTTCGCTCGCGTGAAATCGTCTAAGCATCCTTCCCAACATCAGGGTGAGGATTTTCCGGGTTGTATCTTGATAACGCCTCCCTATGACGCGGAAACTTGGAGATTTTGTCAAAAGCAGGCGAGGAAACCTAGCCACTTCCACCCCAGCTGTCGTCGGAGGATGTTGGGGGCGAAGTGGCAAGAAGACATTCCGGACACTCAGGTCTTAGAATCAACTGGTATGCCCGGTTTCCTTGCAATGCTGCCAGTAATCTAACTTCGAAAGAACGGCTACAATATGAGAATGTCTCGTTAGTGTTTGCAAGAGCGACTTTATCAATGATTATGTTGCTGCAACTGCGCGCCGCCAAAGAAGCCAATGGTAAAGCTGCAAGAACACGGGAAAAGCCACTTAAGCCACATCGAAATAAATCAGAAAACGTAGAAAACTTGCGCAGAATCTTTAGACATAATGATCAGCAGTAGGATTTGGAGCAGGGTCTTCTGAGGTCAATCGAACCCAAGAGACCACGGCAAAGGGACAGACACACACAACTGCAGATGGTTCATAACACCTGTTGACATGCCAGGACTGTCAGCGTACGACGTTCACGCTATCGGCCTCGCATTTGCTGTAATAAAGCTACTCTCAACACATCTGCCGTTCTCGAGAATCAAAACCACAAAATAAACTGCTTCCACCTCCCACCCCAATGCGATAATACTTTTCTACCAGGGGTCGCCCTTGGAGCGGCCGAAATGCGGGAGCCGTCAGGAGGCAGAGAACCACCACCAACGACGCCGACACAGCTATGGTCTGTCCCGATTTGATCGTACTTTCCAGTCATACAGTCCTCTGATCGGATGTCTGCGCATTCATCGTGAGGCTACCAGGGAACAGTTAATAGGCGCCTCGGCATGAGATCGCCAGGTCACCCATCCCCTTGCTTTGCTGACTTATTGCGCTGACCGCATTCTACCTCATTAACTACTGTGCCGTTTCTCGTTTTAGTTCCGATACATCAATTGTAAGATCAATAAAGCCCAATTCTAGGGTGCTCATTCATTCTGACTATTTCGTCCTATTTTCTCATGCTATCTCACCCGCGTGATTGTGGTCAATCTGATCACGACATCCCCAACCTGACCCGGCTATCCCCACAGCTCGGTCACACGCATGTACATGAAACCTAAAGCATCACCTATCACTCAGGCAACGAACCTTAGAAATGCTCGCCGAGGGAGGCGTATTCATTTATTGTTTCGGATGGCGCTGTCGGTTATTCATCTTCAGAGAGTGGTGTGTCTTCAGCAGAAGCCACACAAGGTGATTTTATGTATCGTCGATCATGACGAGTGACCGATAATACATGGTGGTCGCCTCTAGAACACGCGACGATTTCGTGTCAGACTCGAACGGAAACAAACATGTGAAGAGCAGATGCGAGACTGGGGTTTTATACCAATCAGCTAGATCTTATCTCAATGCGGTCACTTCTACATGATGGGGAAGGCGGAAAAGAGGGCTAAAAGTGCTGCGACTTTTCCGTACTACATAATTTAGGTGTGCTTATAAACTATCACACGGTCCCAAAAGTACTGGCTGGGAGGTGCCGCGAGAACTTGGTCCTGGAGACTAAGAGTTCGGCTGTAATGAAAACGTCGTAGCGACCCCATTGTAATCCCGACCTATGCGGGTAAGTCTGGGTTGAGGGACCGGTATAGCAGGCAAAGAAGGAGGCGCTGCATCCTATCTCACGATTACTCGCCCTGACCTGCTTCTGTCGCCGGATCATGTTGTGGTTGGGAGGAGAAAACGAGTGAGGTAGAGTGAGCGGGTGACAAATAGGAGCCAGGTCATATGTGGCATGCGCAGACAGGCTATTCTTAGCTCTGGCAGCCACCCTCAACCTCAGCATCAGATTGTTGACCGGTTCGGACAGTCGACTGGTGCAGCGTGAAGGGCAGAGCGGGTAAGGTCGACTCTCGGCACATAATTTCTCACTATAAAAATCTGATGCGCTTGAGACTATTACGGTATGCTAAAAACCGTAGTTTGGAGGGTTGCCAGCTGACGATCCAACTCAGACCATGCAGTCAGCCCGTGACCGATTGATGGAATGAGAGTCAGAACGCGATATCTCCTTCTAAATAGCACTCCCTCACGCGTGTGAGACCCGAGCCGCCTACTCCCTTTTGTGTGTAATTTTGATGTGTGTGCGTTTGGGGGGGGGGGAGGGACAGGTCATGTAAACGACGCGTGCAAACGAGCTCTCCAGCCCTACTGGCAACTAGGCCCACCGCCTAAATCAGACAACTGACCGGCTCGGACAATCAACCGGTGCCCGAAGGCGGGAAGAGAGTGAGTTTGACGTTTTCAGTGCATCTTCCTCACTATAAACAACCGGACACGCATGAATCCATCACGATGCGCTAAAAGTCGTGGCTTGGAATGCTGCCAGGTGACGGGATAACTCAGACCTCGCAGTCAGCCCAGCGTGTGTTTATGTGGAGTGACGGACTGGTGGGCTGGGAGTCAGGATGCAATGTCTCCTTCTTAATGCGGTCTTTGTGGCACTATCATTCAGTGGGGTCTGGGCCGGTGTAGTGGCATGCTTGGGCGCGGGTCTTCACTGTGCAAGTCACCTGCGTCCTATCCCATCTCCGGTCTTTTTGACTCTGCCATGACACCGAGCACTGGTGGGGGGAGGAGGGAGTGCAGTAGATGCTCTGCAAGTCCACTAGCACTGTAAACGAATTCACACACAATGCACCATCTATGCTCCCACTCTGCTGTGGAGCGCACGGTGGACATCGTCGGAAACGACAATCGAGTTGTCAGGGGACACTGCAGAAGTCTACCTCTCTTTAGTCGGATTCCCAGGCAAGTCACAGATGACCATTCAGGATGCTGGTGGTGGTGGTGGTGGTGGTGGTGGTGGTGGTGGTGGTGGTGGTGGTGGTGGTGGTGGTCATCGTCGTCGTCGTTGACTGACAAACTAGCGATGCGATCGAAAGAACGATAAGACAAGAACCTATGAGCTATCGCGAAATGGTTAGTTTATTTACTAAGGCTAATTCGGTGCGACTTGGCATTATATTGTTTTCAGGACATTATAATTCATGAGTGGTGTTCGAAATCGAAATTTAAACAATCGGACCATGTTGTCGCTTGGTGAGGCACCTTTTTTAAAAGTATCCTTTTGAAATACAATAACATAACTGTGTGATGAAATCGGGATACGCGAAAATTGCCCAGCTTGGTCTGATCATGACACAATCTGGTTCATATCTAGGGCTGTCCTGGTCCATCTGGTTGATAATAATCACAAAATGGATGTCAAAGATACCAAGGGCAAGGCTCCGTCGAATTTATCTGAGCTTTTACGTGAGCTAATGTCGGCGACAACGCAGGTGGTCGCTATTCGTTTAGACAATTCCCTCTTTTATTTTCAAAGGCTCTTGTAAAGCAATAAGAGCTCATTTAGTCGGAACACAGTGTGGTGCGTTACTTGACACAACAATCTACATGGCTGACAGCGCTCCGTGAGGATTGACTGGACAGGCTCTGTGCGAACACCTGTTGTTCTTAACCTTCGAACACTGACTCCAATCTCTTCCTCCTTCTACACCACCACTTCGTTACTACCCCTCTCTTTCCAACCGCCATGCCGTCCATTTCTCCTTCCCCGCCTCCTCCGGCACAAATGGCCCTTTCACCCAACCAAGCATTCTATGAAACCACATATACGCAATTGTACAAACTTCATTATTTCCCGAAAAATATCGTTTGTCCACACTTACGCAATCTTACAATGCACGCAAAGGTTCGTTAGCTTTGGAACTAGAGCAACATCACTAAGTTGGCGGCTATTTGACCTAATAAACGTTGTTGCATGAAAATGAATAGTCGTCACTAAGCCCCAAGAGCGTACATGGGCTGGTCGATTTTGACCACAGATATCCGCCAAGTGACGCACTATCCTACCAGCTTCATCATGCCAAAAAGTCGGAAACTGACGCCGTAGTTTGTGACAGCATCGCGAACGGTCTATTTTCCAGACGGCTAGTCGTTCGGAGTCTACAAACTTTTGTCGAATTCGACAGCATCCACTAGCGTATTTTCAGATTGCACGGGATGGAAGGTGAGAGGAGAAGAGATAAACGAAGTGTATCGGTAATCGGGAAGTTCGAGAATTCTATGTGGGGGCGATATTTCGAATGACTCACCCCTTAGCCTTAATTTCCGGACGCACAATTTAACAATCTGCAAGTCGACCTCTTACCAGTTATTAAATCTCCGAGGAGTACTTAAACTCGTCGGGTGAGACTCGCGGAGATAAAAAAATCTATAGCCGTCACGAATGCCAACTAACGGTAAATGATGGCCACGAGGGGATCAACTATTCGTCAGCTTTTATGCAGGTGCGTCCATCACACGCGGATGTAATCATGGTTGGGAAGAGTGAATAGGAGATGAGCTGGTCGATACAAACAGGAACGAATCATTTGTACTGGATGTTGGAACCTGCTGACTTCTACCAGCCCTGGGACCCCAGGTCTCACAATGGGCAGTTTTCAACAGTGCGGTGTGGATGCTTGCTGCCCGTCAGAATTCTGAATCCCAAACGGTGACTTTTCTGGCAAAGTTCGGTTTCCCTTGAGCGCAGCGACCCCTGTGGGTCCTATGATAGAAGCGGCGTGGCGATAACGCGTTCGAAGTGGAGGGTTCAATCGCTAAATGTGTGAAAACCAGTAAATAACTGGCTAGCGTGATACATATGGACAAAAAAGCTCATTAGTAACGGCCTAAACGTTTAGGCCTTCGTCTCAGCACCAAATGCTGAGAGAATGTCAAATAAGCGTACTCGTGCTGGAGGCACTGGTCCAAAACTCACGTGTAAACTGCTAACCACCGTGACACCTGGAATGGCCCGAGCGCTTTAGTCCTGATGGCTTGTGCAACAGTGGTGAGACTATCCAGAATTGCAGGGCATACGCAGTTTTCTCAACTATAACGTGCTTCAAGCATCCCAGAAAACACCTACCGACGTTTTCCAACAACTGGGAGAGAGAGATAAAGAGTGGGAGTGAGAGAGAGGGAGAGAGAGAGGAATTCTCTCTATTTTGAAAGTGACCGTTCGAGTGGCCTTCTAACGAGCCAGTGACTACATTCAGGGCAGCTGAAGGCTTGCGGTCGAATGCGTGCTAGCAGGTTTATGTGTGGTATCTAAACCGGCAACGCCCTCCAGCATGATAAACTTTCCGTCCGCATGTACCCGGAGGTTTGCATGTCAGTAGCCACCAGGACACCATGTATTTGATGCCGTTAACTCGATGTCTTTATTACGAAAGCCCGACATAGTCGAGTTTCGAAAAATGGGGGCAACAGCAAGTGGTCATCTTCGGAGCCGTCGAGATCTCTACTATGACCTCGGAAATCGTGAACGCCATATTATGGATATGCACCGCTGTCATGTTCGTGGCACACACTCTTCACAGGGAAATGGTGCTCAATAAGCTCCGGGACTACGAATTAATGACGGAGGTGTGTCCCATGACTGAAAACATTTCCGAGGACGCCTAGTGCATTACCTCTACTGCAGGAAATAACTAACAAAAAGAAATGTTCGGCTTACGGCCCAGTAACTTCGGTGCAAAAGTGAGGGAAAGCAATCAGCTAACAGGAAAGGCAAATAGTTTAAGCATGAGACCATGGGTCTGATATAGGCTATGGTCGACCACCCAAATAACAAGGGAGCTCATATCGAACTCGCGAGAAGTAGCGAGGCGAAATGGGCCAGTGATTTGATTAGTTGTTAGGCCTGCTGTGCTGGTGTTACTAAGGGCGCAAATAACTGCTTACATTTGCACGTGCTAACCGGTTGGCACTGATTGTCGACTGCACGTACGCAGTTCCAGGAACCACTTCCTGCTCTGTCACGTTGATGTGCGCACGCCGTGCCTACCTTGCGTCCTATGCTGAATCTATATATATATATATATATATATATATATATATATATATATGGAAAGGTAATACCGACAACATATATCACTAGTCGCTGTGCGACTGCCTGCGAGGGTTTAAGTATGAGCCCCAAGGCACAACGGAACGAGCATGTTCCGTAACCTGATCGGTGAGCGCCCACTATCATAATATATATATATATATATATATCAGGTGAATAATTTCAGAAATTAATCAGTGCAGAACTTGGAGTTAAATCTCCGGGACATGACTTTTTAGGGTCAGAACCGAAATTTCAATGAACATTTGAGTCGAAGACAATCAACTACT
>CACRXP010000031.1:153270-163575 GCA_902702965.1 Spirometra erinaceieuropaei | reverse complement strand
ATATATATATATATATATATATATATATGGAAGGTTTTTTTTCTGTGTTATATGTAATCTCCGAAAGTACTGCACCGATTGCGCTGAAATTTGGACACAACACATCCAGCGCATAGGGCCGGGTTTTTGGCTATTCAACTGTGTAATTATGCCGATGCTATGCCTGTGATGGGTAAAAAAAACCGGATTTTTTCCGCCATAACAACGTCACCTGCTGCGGCCACTTGACCTACATCCGCGCGGACACATGTGCGCCCAGACTGTGGCCACTTGACCGACATTCTCTCAAACGCACGTGCTCCGCCCGACAGCCGTGCTCACCCCACCACCCACCCTGCAGGCACTTGAGCAGGCCCTTCACCCTCTCTGGGCCGATGCAATCTGGGCCGGGAGGCAAACCACCCATCCTGCAGCAAAAAAAGCACGCAACTCTTGGGCTCCACTTGAACTTGCCCCACACTACCCTCATTAATGTGGCTGCCGCCGCTTCCGCTGGGATTCTCGGGCACAACCACTGGGCGCAGTTAACACCGCCCCCCTCCCCCACATAAGGAGCCTGTCACCCAATATCAGCCCAGTGTCGTGCTGTTCGGCTTGCGGAAGCCCGGCTGCGGTCACGGCTACCGCGTTCTGCACATTCAGGTCTACTCTGTTCATTAAAGAATGAACACAACAAGCCGAGAGTGATTGAAAGACGCCAGCGAGGAACAGCGGACCAGCGTCCAACACGTCTCTGTGCTCAGAATTCATGCTGCGCTCTGAGGAACACATTCATTTGCGTGATGCTGCTGTAAACCACAATACGACAACAAACGTCGGAAGACTAACGATGTTGCCATCCAGCATATACCGGTCAGTCGGAGACCGATTTGAACGCAGTATCAGTTTACTTTTCGGGATGGTGCCGATGGATATCACTTCAATGTTAACACGATAAATCCAGTCAGTGACGAGGAAACGGACGTGAATTGCAGCGGAATGAACTACTACTCCTACCGACTTATGCTTCGCCAGAATGTGAGTAATCGCCTTTTGAAATGTCGTAAATTGCTTCATCACTGCATTGTGGATATGTATGCAAAAAAAACGAAACAGAATGCCTGCTTTTCATTCGCTTGAATCAGACTAAGCTGCGCAATTGCTTACGTTTGTCAGTACGGGCGTTCAGACCTACTCATTACATTCACATGCAATCCAGCTTGGGGGGATATTTATCAGCTTTTACTTCCTGGGCTATCGCCGGTGAGTAGGTATGACATCACAGCGCGTATTTTCAGTAAGAAACTGTAATCGCTGATGAACTTCATGGTGAAACACGAGGTGGTTGGGTCTGTGCGCCGCTGGATGTATTAGCTGGGACGGCAAAAGAGGGGACTGCCCCATGTACATGTATTGATCTGGCTCCATAACAAGATCACTTCCAACGAAATCGCCGATGAAATATGCTCTGAACTACCTGACGCCGACGTCGACAATGATTTGCATGAAGTTGTGGCGAAGGATGTGGTACATGTACCTTGAGGTGCACTGAATCCCAATTCTTCCCCCCCGCACCCCCCGGCATGACGGACGGAAAATGCTCTCAGATATATCCTCGGGCATTCGCATGCAACACAGTTACCGGTAACGACGGAAGTCCCTTATACCGAAGACGATCAGCGGAAGACGTCGGCAAGTTGGCCACCGTACAAATGCGAATCGATGACATACAAGTCGGTAACCACTGGGTTCTTTCGTATTCGCCTTTCTTTTAGAAGCGAACGCAGCTCCCATAAACGTGAAATACTGCAATTCCGGGAAATGAATTTGGTACATTTGTAAGTACGTGAGCCAAGGCAGCGGCATGGCTATTTTTAGCCTGCGACACGAAAGGAGGGTAAGGGATGTGGACATACAGCTCGATGAAATCGCACAGTATTGAGCTGGAATATGCGTCAACAGCAACAAAGCCGTGTGGTGGATTCTTTCATTCCCCATCCATGAGCGAAGTTCAGGTGTTGTTCATTTGCAGTACAGTTAGAGAATGGGCAATGCTTCACTTTACAGCTGCAAATATGCAACAGGTTGCCTTAGGTCCACCGGCAACAACATTAACTGCGTTCTCCACGTTAAGTTTAACTGACGCGCTTGCGAAAACACTGCCGTATTCGGAAGTGCCTACGTACTGCACAGGGAATGTGTGTAGAACTTCATCCGAACGACGCAAACGAGAGCGAGTGGACGGACACCCCAGCATACTCAAGGAACTGCGATAGGCAGACTGCACACCGTGTATCCCAATCTTACTTCGCATTCTGTTGGTAAATGTGCCCGGTCCAACGACTTTCCAGCAATTGAAATCTGTCAACGGCGTTACGCAAGCCACTTTTAGCAGTGCGCGTCAGGCTCTTCAGTTACTGGAAAACGATCAACAGTGGGACATATGCATTAATGACGCCTTCAACACGTCCCATTCACATCAAATTCATGAATTGTTTGCAGTCATATTGACCGCATTCTCTCCTTCATCTCCAGCAGTTTTAAGGGAGAAATATAAATGGCACAGGGCTAAAGATATCTTCCGTCAACTATGCAAGGCAAATTCAAATGTGGATTGCATAGCAGGAATCTACAGCGAGGCGTTAATATGTACGTAGAAATCGCGAACAAAGTTCTTAATCAACTGGGAATGTCACCGCAAACCCGGTCTTCTGCTGCTTCGTTAGATGTTGATTGGCGCCATAAGCAAAAATAAAACACGGCTCAACTTCTGCCATGCTTGCAATCAAACATTCGTATACTAAAACTGGAGCAGAATGGCATTTACGACTAAATAATGCGGAATGTCAATAACGGGGGTGGAGGAATCTTCTTCCTCGATGCGCCAGGAGGGACTGGCAAAACGTTCCTACTACGACCGATTCTGACGGCAATTCGATCCAATAAATGACATAGCCCTAGCACTTGCATCCCCGGGAATAGCCGCAACTCTGCTACCTGGCAGAAAAGCCGTTCATTCAGCTTCAAAACTGCCTTTGAACGTGCAATTCATTGAAACCCTCGCGTGCAACATTTCCAAAGCATCCGGCATGGGAAACGTCCTGTAGAAATACAAACTTATTGTTTGGAATGAATGCATAATGGCGCAAAAAAGGGTTCGAGGCCCTTAAATGAACACTGCAGGATTTGCGAGGAAACAGCAGACCATTTCTGATGCACTGCAACTGCTTGCAGGAGACTTCAGGCACACACTGTCTGTAATTCCTCGATCGACATCAGTGGGCGAAATAAATGCTCGCCGTCACCACTTACTCCGGAATTCTCGAGCGCAACTGGGTGAAGCAAACAAGTGCGCTGCCTTCGACAGCGGCTGGAAGGAAAATCCTTGGTTACGCACGCAATGCATAACGCTAACCGGTGGCCTTACATTTTTCTTAATTGGGAACGTGCCCCTTCCTCTTTCCCTTATTTCCCAATTCATCAAATTGAGCCACAGCAACGCGTGGCAGGGTCCGGCTAGTTGTGTATAAAGTCGTACCCAGCAATGTCGCGTACGCAGGGGAACTGACTAAATGTTACAAAGAATCCACGTAGAGGCGAGGCAAATGACGTCGTCAGACTCATCGCCGTCGAAAAGCTTAACCTATGACCCGGATTCGTCAACTTCTTACGATGACAGCAAGTCTTCTACGTTATATTGCCCCAACGCCTCGACATACGAAGACGGCCTGTCGACGCAGAATGCACCAGAAGACGAGTCAGGCGTACGTAAAACGTTGCGCAAGAGGGCCGCCTGCTCACAAACATCGCTAGTTCATCTTAACAATCTCCTGAAGATGTTGAGGCCATTTTTGCCGGGAAACCAATCGGAAGCACGAACTCTGTTGGGTGTGACAAACTTTTTTTCACTGTTGGCAGCCACGGGCAGCGGCGCGTTCATTTAGGTCTGGCAAGTCAGCTGAATGAACAGTTGCGTACTAACTTTCTGCGTTGTCTATCAGATGGAATAGTTGTATGTCGAACAATTGCTGAGCTTCCAAATCGCAGAAAGACCAAGCATGAATTTCGGCCTATTTTATGCAGAATTATGGAACTCATCATTCAAGCAGGGTTTCATGCAGGACTATATTGCGGAGTCGGCAAGCCTTTGCACATGCAAGGGTTATCATCACTGGCTAATGGTGGTTCGCGTATCGATGAGATTGCTAAAACCCTGCACTGCTGCGCAGAGCACATATCGATAAAAGTAATAGGCGTTAAGAATTTAAGAATAGACCACAACCATGCGGAAAATTTTGCTATGCCAAATTTCGAAAAAATCTTGTGTCAGTACCACGCGGTCTACATACCTGAACCGCCAATCAACGTCTCCGAGAGTCCGAAAGAAACCCCAACGGTAGATGGACCTTATTTTAGTCGATCCGCCTAAACAACACCCTATTAAAATCAGCACGCTAGTATCTTCTTAGGCTTAAGGATTTTCTAGTGTCGTATGCGGAATCTACCTGCCTCTCTGTATTTTCAACGTCCCTTTTATTGTTTACCTTCCCAAATTATGCGTCTTTATTGGTCTGAAATGAACGGTTTTTAGTCGGCACTGGAGCAAACGGGAACACTCATAGCGCTCTAAGAAAAACTTAATGTCCGTTTCATTGTTAACTGGGCGTAAAAGTTCTCACCAGTCTGCGACCTTCATTTACATGTCTGGCTCTGAAATGCAGAAAGGTATTATTGTGGGCGACTCGGAGCTTCTCTTCAAACGCGATTAAATTTGCGTGCGGGTCACGTCGAGCCGGTCTGTCCGTGTTCGTCTCCATTGCGCAGTAACATATTTCAAACTTTCAGGGTTCTCTGCGAACGTAGTTTCAGAACCAGTTATCGCCTGACTGTACATAGTGGGATTCACATCCTTTATTTTACTGACATATTCCGAAAAAAATTGTGTATATTTACATAGGTATAAGGGTACATTAAATCCGTTCTTGCCAGTTCGAGAGATGGTCATCGAGTAACATATTATCAAGTATTCATTTAAATGTTTAACCGCGTTCCACCAGAACAATTAAATTGGATAGTCTGTTTCATCCTTCGATCACCCAGTGGGAGAAGAAATTGGCCCGTACCTCAGGCTGGACGTTCTTTACGTTTGATTTGTATCGGTGATCTCGGTGATTTTTCATTTGTGTGAGTTCAGGAAAATCGCTTAACCAAAGTGCGCAGTCTACTCCTCTGTGGAGCATGAAGGTCATGATCATATCCCCTCAGTGTTGCCTATAAAAGAAAGTAAATATTTTAGGCCGTTCGCCTCGTCCCTCATAAGAGAGTCGCTCAAGTCCGCTGACAGGATTCCTCGACTCACGTTGAAAGCTCTCAAAAGACAAACACGGGTTAAATAGGGAAAGGAGCTTTGACCCCAAACCATCTTCGTGGCTCTCCTCTGGACTCTTTCGAGGCAGTTTTGATCCTCAACAGCCCACGGCCTCCAAGCTTGTATGCCGTACTCTAAATGCGGCCAGACGAATGTTCCGAATGTCTTAGAGAAAACTTCTTCGTCAAGGTCCATAAACGCACGCTTTATGGCGTACAGTACGGACATTGCGGTTTTTGCCACTCTCGAACAGTGGGCGGATGGTTTTAGGGAACTCGTCGTCAGCACACCGAGGTCCCTTTGGGCTTCGATCTCTTGTAGGGCTGCACCGCCCAGGAAGTAGCCTCTTGTGCTGGCGGATCTGGCTGTGTTGCCTAGGCGAAGTATGCTACATTTGGCAACGTTGAACCGCAGGAGCCAACGGTTTGACCACTCCTCCAACCGATTCAGGTTCATCTGCAGTCTGTCTTCATCGGCAGGACCCCGAATTACACTACATATCTTCATGTCATCCGCAAACATTGCTACTTCACAGTCTAAATCTTTTGCGGCATCGTCCACGAAGATAAGGAATAAAATGGGTCTTAGAACTGAACCCTGGGGGACACCACTATCGACCATAGCCGGATCTGATTTTCCCCGACCGATGCACACAAACTGGTGCCGACTCAAAATGAAGTTTTCGATCCATTTAAGGAAGTTGCCACCGATCCCTATTTTTTAGCTTATGTAAGAGCCTTTGGTGTGGCACAGTGTCGAAAGCCTTCTGGAAGTCGATGAAGGCTATGTGGACCGCGTGCCTGTCGTCGAGAGCTCGGGTCCAGCTCTGGAGAGATTGCAGCAATTTTGTCGTGCAGGATCTTCCTTTTCGGAACCCATGTTGTCATCCCGATAGCAGGCCGTGAACTTCCAGGAATTGCATCAGTTCACTCTTTATGATCCTTACCCTAACTTTGCAGCGATTGCATGTCAGGTTTATGGGCCTGTAATTTGTCGTCGCTGCCCTGTTACCTCCTTTGTGTAGCGGATTAATATGCGCCAGCTTCCAATCGAGAGGAAGTGTTCCAGTGACAAATGACGTTTGGAAGAGCATTGACAAAGGCACAGAATGCTCACTGGCAAGTTCCTTCAGAAGCTAGGGTGGAATCTCGTCTGGTCCTGGCGACTTCGATTCGTTCAATGCCTCTAAATCTCTTCGGATAATGCCCTCTGATAAAAGTATATCACTGACGCCTCGGGTCGGCAGTTCTTCTTTGGAGGGAGGAAGGAACCTTGACTCGTTTGTGTAGACTGATTGGAAAAACTGGGAAAAATACGCAGCTTTATCCCTACTATCAGAAATCTCAACCCCATCAGTAGTCCTTATTAATTGGATTTGATGCCTGTTCCTTGTACTACGTCGGAGATAACTGTAGAGTTATTTTGGGTTCTGCGTTGCTTTTTGCAGCAAGCTCTTCTCGAATTCCCGTATTGTCTTCATGATCAGGTTCCTCAGTTTGTTCCTCTGTGTCTTGTAGGTGTTGAAATATTCAACTTGCCTGGCGACGCAGTATTTTCTCCACAATTTGTGCTTCCTGTTGATTTCTTTCTTGAGGTTGTTATTTAGCCACCCAGGTCGTTTATTCAGTCTTACACTAGTCAGTGGGCAGTGATTGCTGATGAGCTGCAGAAGGATATTTTTGAACAACTGCCAGTCATCGTTGGCATTTCCCGTAAACAAAGAGCCCCAGTCGAGAGCGGATAAGTCTGCCCTCATCTGTGAAATAGAGAATAACGAATAATCCCACGTAAGCACTACGTGGTCACTACGGCCAAGGGACGGCAAGGAGGTGATATCGTCTATGCTGTCTGGTGTTTGCGTAAAGACCAGATCCAGGCAGTTTGCCCTTTGTCCTTCACGTGTTCTCGTTGGCACGCATTTAATGTTTTGCTCAACTGACGGTAATCGAATGCCGATTTTGGACCTGACGCTTGGAGGGTATTCCAGTTTGTTCCTGATGCGTTGAAGTCGCCCATGATCATGATGTTAGGTCGACTGGAAAATTTCTCCAACTGCTCCAATAGTTGAGTGTCGGCGATTCGGTCTGTCCTAGGTGGTCGGTAGACAGTGAGGACAGCGAGACGCGGGGAGCCGGTAGCCTTGATGGTCAAACAAATAGCTTCCGTGCCGCACGCAAACTTAGTGGTGTTTTCGGACACTGCCAGGCCTTCATTCACATACACAACTATACCACCACCCTGACGATATTCCCTGTCCCTCCGATAAGTCTGGTATCCAGGCAAGGCTACTTCGTTATCGCTAATATTCCCGGACAGCCAGGTTTCAGTTACTGCTAAGACATCTGGAGACATCTCGGCAAGGCAAAGTTTAAGTTCGTCTAGTTTCGATAGGAGGCTTTGGGCATTCGTGTGCAAGCACCTGAGTTTTGCACCAGCCGAATTTCCAGATGCATTTGTATGTGTATATTATGTATATGTATATATTGAAGGGTTACAGGCAGAGCCCTTGATGACCCTATTTATGTACAGTGCTTTCGCAGACTCATACATTTGTTACTGTTTTGAGCATTACTCCATTATCTCGAACGCCATATTCTCTGAGCTGATGGGTTCCATTTATATGCGTTACTTCAGTCAGATCACTGGACGTTACGCGCTTACTTGTGCTGCCGCCTTGAGCAGGTGGTTCAATGAAGGTATCTGTGTTAGCTGAGTAGCTGCCGTTGTTCCTAGTATTACAGGCTGGTTCCACTGAAACGGCATATATTTCCGAACTACCTTCCCCTTGAAGACAGCCAGATTGTGTTCGCCACCCTTCAGTCTTGATTTTAACTCCAAGACAAGTTCCCGGCGTTTCAGCCGTTCCGCTGGTGAATAATCCGTTTGAAAAAAACCTGTTTGTGTGTGTTTCTGAGGTCGGTTTTATAGAGAGGATCATCTTGATATGTTCTTTCTTCTCCAGCATAATTTTGAGAGGGCGAGGCGGTTGTGCTGTTGTCCTTTCTTCACTCCGTCTGACTGCATTCGATTCCGACAAACCCTAAATAACCAGACACTGCTGGCGAGCATGGTCCTCCTTAATTTGCCTTTCCGGTGAATTCGCTGCATATGGGTGACGACGATTTATGGAGTTGTCGCTTGGATGCGCACTTTTGCTGTCTACCGACTGCCGCGAGCAACCCATCAGGTCTGGGTGTGACTTCAGACTCCTGTCATGGCGTTTCCCTCTCCCCTCTACCCACGGGTTCATGTCTTTGCATTCAGATACGTGCTCTGTAGTGCGCTCTAGGTGGTTGCGAGAACGTGAGGGCAACTGTAGACTGGATGACCCAGGTATATCGTCTCCAGGCAGAAGATAATTCCCCTCACTCACAGCAAGAGGCTAAGGCGAGATAGCTTCTGCGGCAGGTAATTTTTGTGTGACATCGCTTAAGACATCTTGCGTGGGAATCGAGTCTGCGCTTATCGGCGGCTTCGTTCTCGTTGTCCTGCTGTTACTGGCGTCTGCAGTTTTGGCTACTGAGTTGCAACTTGTGTTTGAAGATGTCCCCGAGGAGCTATTTTTGATGTTTTTTGCGTTTTGCTTTTCGTTTTTGGGACTCTGACACTGGACAGGTTCCGGTCGTCTAGGACCTGTTTCACGAGCGTCCTTAAATCAGTAAGCACCTTTTCGAGTTGTTCTACTTTGATTTGGATATCTGCGCACCCAACACAAGGCTCATCTTCGTACCTCACAATTTTTGCGGTAATTACGCTATTTGCACGCTTTGCTGGTCGTTGGCTGGAAGCGCAGGTAGAGCGAGCACAGGATCTCGGTGTAGAGGACATCTGACCAGACTTGTCTTCCAACGAGGTGCCGTCGGTGGCCGTACCATTACAGCTAACTTTCTGAGACTCCATAAACTTCGACATGATATAGTAGATAAAATTTCGCTTTCGATGTTATAACAAACACGTCGGCCTGAATATGACGAACTAAATAGAGTATTAAGAACTCAATCAGCGTTCAAAAGTGAACAAAGGAATTCTGCAAGTACGGGTCCAGAAACAATGTCAGAGACGATAAATATGAGATGGAAACAAAGGCGAAAAAGTCCCAGAAGGAGCGATGAATAATTCCGTAGTAGAAGTAGAAAAAGAAATAGCAGTAGGAGAAGTAGAACAAATAACACAAATACTAGACTAAGCGGCAGAAGGAGAAAAAGTAGTGCACGTAGTAGTGGTAGTAGTAGTACTAGTAGTAGTAGTAGTAGTAGTAGTAGTAGTAGTAGTAGTAGTAGTAGTAGTAGTAGAAGAACAAGAAGTAAGAGAAGTAGCAGCACTAGTAGTAGTAGTAGCAGCAACAGAAGTAGTCGTAATACTAGTAGTAGAAACAGACGTAGTTGTAGTGGTAGTAGTAGCAGTAGTAGTAGTAGTAGTAGTAGTAGTAGTAGTAGTAGTAGTAGTAGTAGTAGTAGTAGTAGTCGAAGTACTAGTAGAAGTAGTAGTAATAGGAGTCGTAGTAGAGGAAATATTATACATATTGGTACTATTATAATTATAATTATAATTATTATTATTAGTAGTAGTAGTAGCAGAAGAAGCAGAAATAATAGTAGCAGTACTAGTAGAAGTGGTAGCAGTAGTAGTAGCAGCAGTAGTAATAGAAGAAGTAGTAGTAGAAGTAGTAGAAGTAGTAGTAGTAGCAGCAGTAGAAATAGTAGTAGTAGTAGTAGTAGTAGTAGTAGTAGTAGTAGTAGCAGTAGTAATAGTAGTAGTAGTAGTAGTAGTAGTAGTAGTAGTAGTAGTAGTAGTAGTGGTAGTGCTAGTAGTAGTGGCAGTAGTAGTAGTAGTAGTAGTAGTCGTAGTAATAGTAGTAGTAGTAGTAATAGTAGTAGTAGTATTGGTAGTAGAGGTATACGTTAATATACTGGAGGCATTAATATTGCTTGTTGCATTTCAATAGTACTACTAGCGTT
>CACRXP010000031.1:80027-136367 GCA_902702965.1 Spirometra erinaceieuropaei | reverse complement strand
CTTCATGGAAGTCACTCATTACTTGTCATGAGATGCCTTGCTGGCTTATTCACATGAGTGGCGATGAGGTCAAGCAGGTGGGCAGGTGGAGAGCATGCAGGCCAAGCCATTGTAGACTAGTGTGCTTCCAATGCTACTGCTTGCGGCCTCACGGACTCAGACATATTTGACGGAGGCGAGTGTGGTCTTCAAGAATTGGTGTGGAAGATAGATGAAAATGCGTGTACATGTGGGTGGGCGGGTTGTGTGTGTGCTTGCCCCTAGAATGAAGCAGGCGGTGGATGCGCTGGACTAACACAGAGGCCAGATGAGTACACGAAAAGAGTTATAAGGAATGCCTGGTATACTGCCATGCGGTGGTGTAGTTGGTGCTGGTGGTCTTGGTGGTGCTGGTGGGGTAGGTAGGAGGAGGAGGAGGAGGGGAGTAGTGCTTGTTGGCGATTGTAGGTGCATGGCCATTTCGGGCCCGCATGCTGCACACGATCAAGCCTCCGGCATCTTTAAAGATGTCATGAAACTTGTCTCAGGTGGATCGGCTCCAGCAGGAGAGGGAGAATGCTGCTGATGATGATGACGATGAGGAGGAGAAGGAGGAGAGAGTTTGGAAAAAGCATCACAAGGCTACACTGCCTATGAGCTTTTTTCCGCGCAAGTGACCGTGCTTGAGCCGACCATGATGCAGTGAACACGGTGGACAAGGTGGCAATAGACTGCCCAACTATCGCCTGATCGTCAGGCTTACAACTGCGTGCGTGCGTGTGTGCGTGTGGTATATTAACAGACATTTTTGGATGTTTTATTTACTGGAATTCTAATTGCGTTTTAGCTGCCGCATCATCATCCCAGCAGCCGTATACGTCTTCCTCACCGGCTTGTCTATTTTGACGGTCTCTATGAAAGTGGCGCTAACGCGGTATGTATATCTCGTCATTCAGTCTTTCGGGATTAATTCATGTTTCGTTTATGTCAATGGTGTCGGTGATCCTTTCTGAAACTAACGCTTTGATTTTGTCAACCTTTGATAAGAGACTTTTAGCATTCGTATACAAAATTCTCAATTTGTCCTGTGCGATGCCGGAATACCGGCGTTTTTCCACTTCATGAGATCATATGCAATATCCGGCTGATTCTGATCGGGATGTAATTCTGTGTATGTCTGTGAGGACAGGCATGACGACAATACTCGGGACAACTAGCCGCGGTCTGGTGGATGTTGCTTCTTTAAAGAAGAGTAGTTCATTCTCAACGAACAGGTTGGCCCATTGGTGGCACAGGAGGCGGGCGACCTCCGAAGAGCCGCGAAGTTCAATCCCTGTTGGTCTGTGTCGACCATGCAACTGGTGGTCGTAAATTATTGCGGTTTCCGGATCGGTACTTTTTGCCACTGCCCAATGATAACGAGTGGGTTTGCTGATTGTAACCGCCGCTATGTGTTCGTCCCTTACTTCTGGGTCTGCTTTGCCTGCCTCACTTGGGCGGCGAGAAAGGGCGTCCGCGTTGGCGTGTTGGTGGCCTGGTCGATATTGACAAGTGAAATCGAATGCTTGCAGTAGTTCTTGCCATCTCGCAAGCTGGCCTTCGGCCTCTTTCATGTTTTGTAACCACTGTAAGGCCTTGTGGTCGGTGCGGACAATGAAGTGCTTTCCCACTAAGAATGGTTTGAATTGTTTGATAAACGTAATCAGTGCTAGCAGTTCTCGTCGGTAGGTGCAGTAGTTTCGCTCGGGCTTTGATAGGGTTTTGCTCGCAAAGCAAATCGGTCGTTCGGCCCCTGTCTCGTCGGCTTGTGAGAGTACGCCTCCGATCGCGAACCCGCTGGCGTCGCTATCGAGTATGAAGGGGGGAGCCTCAGGACTCGTGTCAGGTAACATTAATATCGGTGCCGAAGTGAGTTTTGCTTTTAACTCATTGAAGGCCTGTTGACAATCGTCGGACCATGTGAAAGGGCGACCTTTTTCGGTCAACCGATGGAGGGGACGTGCGAGCTCCGCAAAGTGGAGGATGAAGCGGCAATAGTAGGAGGCCAGGCCGAGGAAGCCTCTGACTTCTGTTGGGGTCTTCGGCGTAGGCCATGATCTGACTGCCTCTACGTTTTCCTGTGACGCCTGTATGCCTTGCGAGCTAACTTCGTGGCCAAGAAATGTGACTTTCCGTCACAGAAACTTGCACTTTTGTGGATTTAAACGCAAGCCGGCGTCGCGGAGAGCGGAGAGCACTGCGGCGAGGTTAGCGTTATGTTGCCCGGCCGTGCGTCCAAACACGATCACGTCGTCGAGGTATATTAAACAGCTGTGAGGGTATAAGTGAGCCAGGACGGACTGCATCAGTCGTTGGAAGGTGGCGGCTGCGTTGCAGAGCCCGAACGGCATGGTTTCGAATTCAAACAGCCCTTGTGGTAGTATGAACGCTATTTTTGGGCGGTCTTTAGGTTCTACTTCAACTTGCCAATAACCGGACTTCAGGTCCAGCGTTGAGAACTATTGGGCTCCGGCAAGCGCTTCCAGTGTGACATCAATTCTTGGAAGTGGAAACGAATCACGGGTAGTGACCGCATTAAGTCGCCGATAGTCTATACAAAATCGGAGTTTGCCGTCTTTTTTGGGCACTAATGTGACTGGCGATGCCCACGGCGACTTGAAGGGGCGGATTATCCCTGTGGTCAGCATCGTTTGAATTAGGTCGCTCACCTCCTTCTGAAAGTGTGGTGGAATGCGGCGTGGTGGTTGCCACAGAGGTTTCGACGTGCCGGTGTCAATGCTGTGACGGATGATAGCGGTGCGGCCTAAGGAGGTATCGTCCCATGCGAAAACATCGCTAAACGCAGTCAGAAGTGACTTCAATTCTGCCTTGTCGGTAAGGGCGACCGTATCATCTGGGGGTAAGACCGTGTCTACACTTATGGGTGGTAAGGCTACCGACGCTGCGATGGCCGCGCAGGTGGCTTCTTCGTCAAACTTGGCGGCTGTTGGGTGGTTAGGCGGTGGCTTATGCCCTAAGGATAGTATGCGCTCTTTGACCATAATACAACAGTTGTGTGCAGAAAGGAAATCTAGGCCGAGTATCATGTCCCACGACATCCTGTGAGTGACGACAAACGCTTGTTCCTTAATGCTAGTTGGAAAGGAGATGGGCAGTCGAACCATCCCTAACGTGGTCATGGGTGACCCGTCTGCGGTTTTGAGGTGTGGTGAGCGACAGCTTTGTCTGGCGAGGTTAAGCCACTTAGAGCCTAGTACATCTGCCCGAACTAAGGACGTGATGGCACCTGTATCGACTAGAGCCTTAATGGGTTTGTCGTCTAGGTAAATCGTCGTGTAAAACGGTAAACTATGTGACGCGTTATCAAAGCAGACGGGAATGATGTGGTTACCTTCCTTGGTAATCGCCGCCGCAGTACTGTCTCTATCTCCCCGGAATTGTCTTGGCCCAGTGTTGAGCGGTGGGGGTCGATAGGGCGTGCGGAACGTGGGGTGTCGGCTGCCGCGGTTGAATCGTTGTGAAGGCTGGTAGTGCGGTCTGGTCCAGGTGTTGTCTTGTTGCCCGCGGTCTGGCGTGGATTTCCACGATTCAGCCCGGGGGTGGTTATCGCCTGTTGGGGCATCGGTTGTTAGCAGGCGGGATGCCCGCTGGATGGCTTCGTTGAGGTCGCCCGGTGGCTGAATTCTCAGGGAATACGTCACCTCCTGGGACCCGAGTCCGCGTTTGAAGTGGTAAAGGACCACTTGGTCTCTATCGGCCGCTGACAGTGAGGGGAAGGCGTCGCGTGCGAGCCGAAGTAAGGCGTCGGCGAACTGCCGAGGGGTATCATCGCTCCTTAAGGAACGTTTTAGCAGCTGGTCAAGAGCTTCCTCTATGGTCAATGGGGGTTGGAATAGCCTCTGCAGTTGGTCGCACAGCACCTGGAAAAGGGTGTGACGGGTGAGGCCGGCATCGAGTGGCTTGTCCATCTGGTCGTCTGCAAGATGTTGAAGCACCGTATGGCTGCGTTCGTTTAGTGGAACATCGTCTAGATGGAACTTAAGGCGGCGCAGCCAGCACGAAAAATCTTTGCTCCCGTCGTAGGGTTTAAAAGAAGATGGAACAGGGTTTGTTGTACTGTTTTTAGACTGTGGGCTCGGCTCGTTCACTGCCACCATTGTAGCGTCCGACCTCGATACTGGTTCGGTGGCCGAGGGTTCACTGGTGTCCTTCTGGGTTGCCTGAGTCGTAACGGCGGGAACTGGGGCACTCTGTCCAATTTGTGAACCGTTAGGATCGTCCTTCCAAGCGTTCATTATCGAATAATAGTCCTCAAGCACACGATAAGCCGCGTAGTACTCCAAGGTTTATTGAGGAAGGGCAAAAAGGGAGAACGTAAAACGAGGGCAAAACAGAGGGGGGGACTCTATTAGTCAAACAAACGTTAGTTTCACAGTTGTCCAGGGAAGGTGGAGTTGGATGCTGCCACCGGGGAGGGGGAGTCTTCTTTCTCGCGCACCTCAACTGAAAAACAAGAGAAAGCTGACCGATAGTGTCCAGACACCAGGCACCCCTGGTATCAAAACTAGCGCCCTTCTCTATTAAAACAACCGTTCAAGTGTGCCTGCTACACAGTTACACCATCTCCATCCCGGGTCCTCGCCAAAGGTGTTTTAACTTTCAAACAATCCTGTTCATGCCAAGGGGCGTTACACCACAAAATGTCAATCTAATCATCGTGTAATGTTACAAATGGTTTATCCAATTGGGAGAACGAACATTAGGATGAATTCAAAAGCGGTGTGCACCAGTGAGTGCGCCGCCGGTATCTTAGTTTGTGTTATTTCGGAATTGGGGAAGTTTCGCTCGAACGGTTTTTACGCCTAATATTTGTTAACAGCGTAATCCTATGTTCTTGTGTGAATGGTCTCCTTGGAAAAGATTATGTGGAAAACTCATGATTTTGGGCAAGCGTCGAAAAGTAGTTAGCGGTGGCGTTTTCCACTGAAATGTTCCTTAATTTTCTCAGAAAATAGAATGCCGACTTGGGATAAATCCTTCGGCTCAAGGCCTTTCAGGTTCGGTCCATAGTCGAGATGAATATTCGAACCGACACTCACCAACTACAGGTGTACCAGCCAGTGGGCCGAAACACTCACTTGCATCACTGTAGCTGCAGAAAATCGGCGAAATAGGTGTTGACGCCTTAAACTAGTACCCGTGCTGGCAAGATCGTAAACATGAGGAGAGACGGAAAACGTGCAGTGGAACCCAATTTCGAAGATGTCTATGCGCCCGTGAGAAAAGTGTACAAGGAGTGCGATTGCAACGTTTGGGATGTGTGCAATGCCTTCGTGCACGTCGATGCTGCTGCCCAGTCATTATTTAGCCGTCAACTATTACCAACACTGCCTATATCTCCGCATATCCGCATTACACTCTTAATTATTGTCGGCGTTTTGCTGCAGCATGACATGTCATGACATCAAAACTCGAACCACGACGAAGCGTATTGAAGAATGCTGAAACAAACCAAAGCAGCGGTCCCGTTTATTGAGTTGTTCTCAAGTTGAACGCTTATATATTCATTTATATGAGACGCAAGATCAGCGGTTTAGGTATTTGTAGTTGAACATCTCGCCACTGGAATACACTTCTGCTACTTTCCCCTACTATGGATTCATAAATATTATTGTATGCTAATTTTTGTCATACATATTCATAATACACTTTAATATCCTATATGGTTTTTTTATTACTCACTTCCCTATCTTATTCCCTGTACTACTTCTGTCTGCGTAAGACAAACTCATGAAAAATGGGCTGCCCAGCTTTTTATGGTTTGAAACCCCCTCCGAATGAGTAGAAGTTCACGGCGCTCGTTTACAGCAGCCGTAATCGAAAAGTTGGGCTAGGGGGTATGGGTTTAATCCGTCTAATGGCGTTTTTTTGGTAGGCCATGGACGTTAAACTTAATTCTTATAAATCAGTGGTTCACAGTAGCGGAGACATTGCCAGGATCAAAAAAGACAACCCCCTAATTATCGATTCCTCTGCGCGAGGTTTCCTCTACATTCGGGAAATTAATGAGGCACAACCTGCCCTTGGGCACCCAGTGTTGATTACGAATGAGATTTTGTTCTGTCAAAGCTCATAGTTAGTCCCCATTGTTTTGCACGCGATAAACGCATGCAAGTCCTTTCAGGCCGTGTTTAGATAGGGAAATAACTTGGATCTGGCGGCACTTCCTTAAACCTACATCCGACTTGAAACCAGCGTTAAATTGGTCGCATAAGGGTTACGTAAGTGGCAAGGAGTCTAATTCTAGGCCAAGATGGATTAACATGCACGTGTTACATATTTCGCCTGGTAACTGTTCTAGGATCGAGGGAGTGCTAGTTCTACTGCCCACGTGACATTGAGAAACGGAGACCCTGCTGCCTATCATGGCCGGACGGATAGTTCCATTCATGGGATTCTCGACGGTTCTAGGAGGAACTACGATCAAATATTGGGACTGTTCAGTAAAAAATTTCCGAAGAAAGCAGAATTCGTACAAGTCTTGTGTGGACACCAGTATCTTGACATTGTAGGAAGGTGTTTGCTATTATCAAGCTCTTTTGACCCTCAGAATGTGGTGCCGAGGGTGAATGAGTTTCCTAAGAAAGTTAGTTTGTTCGTCAACGCTGTGCAGGCCAGTGTTCTCTAAGTGCATTTCTGACCAAAATAGGACGCTCCGCGGGACTAATGATTGCCAATTGAAGAAGTGGACGGCCTTAAATATTTAGGGATGAGTCTGTTGCTAAGTGCATAAGGTGGAGAAGACGTTGCCATAGTCGATTTCGCTCTCAAGCTCCCCACAAGCCTTGGAATGTCTAGATGGGCTTGCTTCTCGCCTTCCTTCTCCTCAAAAGTGTGTATGAAGCATCCGCCCATTGCATAGTTTTTACGGTTGTTAATGTGAAAACCTAGTCTATTGTGCACAGACACGACTTGTATGGAAGGCCACTGCGGTCGGCCGGCCTCCAGCGGCTGTTATTGAATGCACACTCGGGTAAAACTGGATGGGTGTACATTGTGTTGGTGGTTTTGAACGTCGGTCCCTAGGCCTAACGACATTCCATGATCGTTTCACTGTTATAAGTCGCAGCAGCTAATCCCGGTCTGTTTTTCCAGACCTTGCGAGAAATATGACCACATGGTTGAGATAAATGTCCTTTACGGAGTTAGAAGGCTTCGTTGTCTACGAAGAAATTGCTTCAATAAACTCACTCAACAGCGCAGACTCCGAGGACAATGATTGCCTGGCAGCGGGCCAGTCGAAAATAGTTCTCTAGCATATGTAGTCATATTGAGGCTACGATAAGTTAGTAAAAACCGCAGTGAACTTCAAACCAAGTTAAGCTATAAACATACAATATAAGCATTTTTGGAAGACAGAACAAGTAGGGCAGTCGGAGTGGGGTTCAGCTACCAGTGTACGTAGATACAATCACCCCTACGCCTATTTTTCCCAGAGCAGCTAAGACCTTATGAAAGAATTTGGATTCTAATGTTACATAATTTGACGGGGTTCCATTTACGTCCACGGTACGTAGGCAAACAGACTCTAAGGGGTTCCACATGCATTTATAGACCGGCAGCAAGGTTGGTCTAGGTTCTTTGAGGAGACGCGTCTTTTATTGTTGGCTCGTAGCCAACAGGCCGTCGTATGAGCAATTGATTCAAGATCAGTGCTGAAGCCGTTTTTTACCGGTTGATAAGACGGTAGGTTACTCCGATCTACCTGCGGCTGGTTGCAAGACCAGTGTTTCCCGAATTCGGGATTTGATGGGTATGTGGTTGTATAGCATCAGTATTCTACAAATACTGCAGTTTTTTCACGTTCATTGTCGTCATCCGCTGCAGTCTCTGCTGATGGGTTGTAAAGTGGGCTCGAAACGTCAGACAAATAAGATTGTTGTGCCAGCGATCGAGTCTCCTTCTCAAATTCGAGATTCCTGTTCATGAATGATTGCAGAACAACTTGAAACCTAATTCACTTGTGAGTCTCAAATCCACGAGCAACAGACGGTGGACCGCAACTTGTTTTGCCACCCTGTGCGGCCGTCCGAACAATACATGGCGATGTCAATTAATGTAAATAAGACATTGTGGACTGTCAGCCTCCAGGAGCTCAGCACCGCCAACTTCGGGCCCAGAACAGTTTAAAACAAAGATGTTGCGGAATCAGAGGGTACTAACAGTTGATTTTTAGTCCTTCCCAGTAGTGCAGAAATCGAGACTAGTGCACCAGTTTGCGACTGTCACACAAACATGACCATGGTCAGCGAACTTAACAGTAGAACACACAGTCAAAGGCGAGCTTATTTACTTGGACTTTGGCAGGACTCTATCTAAGTACGGCTATCCCGGTAGTGCCGAACAAGAGGGTTTTTCTGTCGGCCTACTTATGAAGAATTATGTTTGGCTTGTTGAACTGACAAGCTGGCCTAAAACGTCCTTCCCGCATGTTGCATAACGTCAAGATAGAGATGGGTTGATCAGTTTGCAGAATTTGGATTTGGTCATGGTCATTTTGCGCAGCTTCTGTGACACCAATTAATTATGGTTGTTAAATTCTACGAATAAACCTTTCTCAACACTGTGAACAGCAGTGGATAGATTGGGTTGGAAATCCCCTTCTTACATATCGTAAATAGTTATATTTCTAATGCAGTATAAATTGTCTAGGAAAAATACAGGAATTTGAGACAAGCGCTGTGTATGGTAAAGCAATTCAGGAACTTGAGTATGAAAGAGCGAATTGCTCAAAAATCTAAACCGAACGTCAGAGCTCCAGAGTTCGAAGCTTTGCAAGCGGCACTCTCTTGCATGTAACACCTGAAGATGGCAGACTTTACTAGTGTTCATCGTGCACTTCCTTGCTCTTTTAATTTTATGCCTCCGCAGCGAAAGCCACTCTTCTTTAATTCTAAAATTCAGCATTCTGGAGCTCAGAGGGTCGAGGAGAGTGTCCCAAAGCATGGCACAAACTAGGTTCCCCTGAACTTCCTCCAAGCTCACCTTGGCATTCCTTTCCGTTACCCGTTGTAGGCACTGCCATGTTCGATAACCACATTCTGAATAACGGTCGACCCCAACGCCAACGCAAGAGAGTTCAACGTCCAGGCTTTCTTACCTTGGAATACGGGGATTTTCCTTCCTATTCGGTGAGTTCAAATCTACGCGCCTAGGCCTCTTCAACCGTTCGACTGTCGCCTTCCATATACAAGTTTTTCCGTCAAAAATAGTCGGAAAATAGTCCAGTTGAATTTCATGTAGATGGGTGGTTTTCGAAAACGGTGACTTAGCATCCCCATGGACACTGTCCTACCAGGGACGGCAGTCTTTCTGGTCGCCAAGCGCACCCACTCGACCGCACCGTAAATACATTCTTCCAAATCAGTTCACTCTAATTTGGACACACCGGAGTCTGCTTTCCCAAATATAACGGCACCTCTTGACCTCATTTGTCACAATAGATCATAGTACTCAGATCTCAGAAGCTACGTGATCTCGGCCCGTATAATTCAATCCGATAGTGAGCGGACCACACCGGGTCGCCTTATCCCATGGCATGTGTGCTTCAAAGCGTCCAGTGTATCATTTATGAAACGTGGGTTCACGCACCGTCTTCTACCATCATTTTCGGCATTTTGCCGTCTTCCACCCCTGGAGGTGTCTGTTTAATTAATGCCCAAATTGACCCGCGAACGATCTGCAAGTGAAGGAAACTGTGATTTTAGGAAGAATTTCTATTGGATTAAATGCTCATTGAATAGAGAACGAATTCTGGAACTTAATATGCGTATTTTTATTCGCCCGATTTTTGACGTCATCTTCATTATTTGCTGGAGATTTTTTCTTTTTGCAGGAAGAAAGACTTGCCAAGGAAGAATCCCATCTTCAAAGTTACCGAACAACACAGAAGGTAGTCCTACGTAGTCTGCCTGACATTTCTACATTGGCTTTAGATTGTCGAACCCCCCCTGCCAATTGAACGTGTAAGATCTATTTGGACTCATAAGGCTGGTTTTATGAATAGCGTCTCTTTACGAGACGTGACTCTGAGCCCACCGAAAATGGATGGGCAAGCAACCCTGATGCGCGGCGGCCCCGTCTATTGATTAAAGCCAAAATAAGACAGTTGTCATCAACGAGCCGGTCAGGTGTATCGACAGGAGAATCAGACAAAACACCTGATGTGGAAACCCTTATGGAGGCGAGAATGGCAGGTTTGTCTTTCAGTCTTTACCACTGTATGCTTCCAGGAGAGAGACTGCGTCCAACGCGTCACACAGAAGAAACTAGTTCCAAGGAGATTGCTGCGGTTCCTGAGGATAAGCGCCATTTGTGTGAGTGCTGACCAATTCATCTACCTTCTTTGAAAAGACTTGTATTTGCCGTCTTTTCCTCGCGTATTTAACTTATTGGTTCAGACAAGTTTAACAAAGTCATAAGATACGCTACTGATATTTCCGTTTTCATACGGTAAAGACCTCCGAATGAGTTTAGTGTACAGGTATTTGTCGAAGCGCATGTTTTGGAGCATCTGTAGGTCAATTTACATTTCGATCTCTTGAAACTTTCGATTACTTGAAACTTTCTTGTACACCTGAACTCGTCTGTACAGTTTTTGGAATAACCAAACCCAGTTGTGTGTGTGTGTGTTTTAGGTTATTCTGTTAACTGCACAGAAGAGTTCAGATGTACAGGAAAGTTTCAAGTGGGAAATCGAAAATGTACATAGACCTAACACATCGTAGGAAACAACTCTGAGCCCAAAATCTGTCTGAAGTGATCTGCCAAGTGCGGAAAACAAAACGCCTATAAGTCGATCAAGAGGAGAAACCACAAAAGGGCTAGCCTAAAACGTACCTTTCTGGGAAGTTTGGGAATCACGCGTCTTACTTGCTAAAAAGCAACTTCTCTAATTCTGCCGAATCTGTGTCCCAAAACTTCCTAGGCATAAACTGGGTGGGGACTTCCTCTATCCGGCAGAGTTTCTTTCTCGTTTGGTAAAGCTT
Source organism: Spirometra erinaceieuropaei (assembly GCA_902702965.1). Taxonomy (NCBI): domain Eukaryota; kingdom Metazoa; phylum Platyhelminthes; class Cestoda; order Diphyllobothriidea; family Diphyllobothriidae; genus Spirometra; species Spirometra erinaceieuropaei. The sequence continues at coordinate 125,340 of CACRXP010000031.1, read as the reverse complement.
AAGTATGTGAGTATGCTGCTTGCGGTTGATCTGCCAAATGTAAGTTCTGCTTCCCAAGTCCAACAGTGTCAGCTGACCGGCTATGTGAGCCTCCAGCGCAAATTCCGAAACCCAGCCTTGGCAGGCGATACTGTCCAGGTGGCCAGCTGAGAACTTGAGATATAATTTTGTGGAACCATAACTGAGAACTGGACGCTAGGTGGGGGCAGTTTCCATTGACCAACTACAGCCTCTATCTATGAAAGAGGCTACCACTCCGTATAGTCCTTAATTTCAGTTAGTAGCGGTTATTTTTTGGTTTCGACTTTAGAAGCTGGTACGACCAGAGAACTTAGGCCTTTGGACGGACACGAACTGTTGACGTCAGAGTCCGTTTTGACTACTTTAACCACCTGGACTGCTAGGCGTTGTCTGCCAACTGTATAAATAAGTATGTTTCTTTTTGCAAGTCCGTCACGTGAACTGGCGCGTCTAGAAGCGTTTTGCGGAACAACCACCGGTTACCATTTTCAGTGGGTGAAAATGCTTCCAAGTCGTCTCTTACCTTTTGGATCATGTATGGCAGGCGTAAGAAGGATTGGATCGCTGCAGTATGTATCTGCGTTCACCGTATACGTATCCTACAACGAGCTCTTAAGCACCCTTACGTAACAATGACTTTGTGAGGTCATGAACTATTATTATTTTCTCAGTTGCGCATTTCCTTAAAGGTTTGGAAGTTTAGAATCTACTAGCGCGCCATTGAAATAGTGTAGGTCTTGGTTGGTTAAGTTACTTTCCGCCAGACAAACGCCCTTTTATTCCTTGACGAAGACATGCATTGGCTATTTGGATGGTTAATCACCAATATGCAATTTCATTCGTGCAGGCATCGAGTGCGCGAAGTGTAAAATTGCTTCCTTAATTAAAGTGCTACTTTTTCAGATTTGCGGCTGTATACTTGCGAGACTTGTGGAAAGTCCTATTCACAGAAGGGAAACTTGAAGGCGCATGTGGATGCCATCCACAAAAGTAAGTTTCTTTTTCATCACTGGCGTACGGTACAGCTCCCTAAAATCGCCTATATCATCCTTAAGATCCTTTTCGGCTACCTTCTTATATTTAAGCATATATTTTTCGAGTAGTTATTAGTTGCATGCTTGGTGAAAAACTGACTTATTTACTGAACCGCGTCCATTCCCCACTCCAGTCTGCTGACCGGCTCGGACAGCGGCTGGGGTGTGGAAGTGGGAAGGGAGAGTGAGGTCGACGACCCAGCGCACTTTCTCCTCACTATAAACAATCTGACGCGCTTGAAGCTATCACGGTGCGCTAAAAGCCGTGGCTTGGAAGGTTGCCAACTGACGGGGTAGCTTGGACCTCCTCCTTGACCGGAGGCGGTCTGAGAGTCAGGCTGCAATGGCTCCTTTTTAATGTGGCCTTTATGGCACCCACCACAGTGTGGGATCCGAGCCAGGCGTTGGCGGCACGCCCAGGTGCGGCTTCGGCCGTGCCAGCCTCGAAATCTCTGTTGTGTTGGTTGAAATCCTGGTTATTTGTTGTGCGGACCAGGGAGTTTGGTGGAACGCCAAGGTGAGGATCCGTCCGAGCCATCCACCTGCGGCCTCCCTCGTCTCCGGTCTTCTTGACTCTGTCTTGACACCGGGCTCGGGCGAGGGAGGAGGAGAGAGTATAGGTAAATGCTACGCAAGTCCACCGGCACTATAAACCCCTGCGTAAGTCACCGTCCCGGCTCCCATTGCTGCTGCAACTGTGGGACACACGGTGGACATCATCGAAACCGATGGTCGAACTGTCATCGCCATCACTGAACAAGCCTTCCTTATGGAAGAAAGGAGAGGGAGAGAGAGAGAGAGGGAGATAGAGAGGGGGAGAGAGAGGGAGAGAGAGAGAGGGGAGAGAGAGGGAGAGGGAGAGAGAGAGAGGGAGAGGGGGAGAGAGGGAGAGGGAGAGAGAGAGGGATGGAGAGAGAGGGGGAGAGAGAGCGAGAGCGAGAGAGGGAGAGAGAGAGAGAGGGGGAGAGAACGAGAGGGAATGTATATGTTTCCCAATAATTCCGAAGTAGACACCAAGGCTCTATGTTTGGAGCGACCTTTTTGCATGCTTGTTTCATATGAGTAAGAGGGTTTAATAGCGGCCAGCTGCAACTCGTCACATTCGTCGGATTTTCGGTCTGCTGCCTGTCGTATCAGATTGTTTTTCTGTCATTGTGAGGATTAGAGGCCGTCGTATGACAGGGGGGAGTAGTTTTACCAGTAAACCCCACGCTTTCATTTCCCCAGACAGAGCCTACTGACCCCATGATTTTTCGACTTGCTGGTTTCGGTAAGAGTTAGCACGGAAGGGGAAGTACGAGTATTAGTGCTGATTACTTCACGCCACCAAATTAAGTATGACAGGCTGTGTGCAGGGAACATTGTAGGTTTGATTGGGGGGTCATGAGTCCAAAAAAGACACACCAGTGCCACCAGCACTAATTTCTTGATATTGCAAGGGGAAAGAAAGCAAACTCCCCATATGCCTTGACTAGGGGGTGCCGCAGCATTTCGTTTGCGGGGACTTCCATATGACAGTGCGAGGTATTAGTAAATCCGAAGTAAGCAATGTTAACTATGTGGCTGTCGCGTTGTGGTGTGTTCGTACCTCGGCTACTTTCCCATGCACATGTACCCATCGTTGGTGCATCCACCCTATAGGTCCTGTCGATTAAAGGCTTCTGTTGCGTGACCTGGTTGCATCCTGGTGCTTACGCGTAACCCTGCTAATTGTTGCCCTTACAATCCTCTGTGAGATGTCAGTCTGGGTTTCTAGTTTTTATGAGAGGACCACAGGGCTTACACAGAAGCCCTGTTAATTCGTCCCAGGAATCTTTGTGATGGAACTGACGCAAAACAGTCAATTGAGGTTGGCTTTGGGACATCAGCTAGAAGGTGGCGTAGGATGTGGGCATTGTGTGACGCATTTGGTTTGTCCAGTGCCGTTTGCAAGATCTCGTGCAGAACGAGTTCAACAACTGCTCGCCGCAATCATCGTGTGTCCGCGAAGAATGCAGACGGGCGGGATGGGACGTAGCTGTCGAAGATAACATGACACTTCAGCAGGAATCCTGTGGAACTAACCGTCGAGATCTGTTTGTCTTAGGGAAGAAGTATGCTTTTTCCAGTTGTCCTCCAAGTCAGTTGATGCAAAACTGCAGAGACTAGGTTGTTTCAATGGCACAGTATCCTGTCAACGCGCGCGCTTGCCCAACGGTTGGGCGCTTGCGTTGCTGGCAATTCTTGGTCACGCGACCTTTTAACGGCAACTCCAGTAGCCATCTTGGCAAACCTGCGCATAGGAAATGTAGGGGGGGATCTGTGAGCATTGGTTTAATAGTTTTGTTGCCAAAGTTGAACTACCAACCATACGTGCCGTATCGTTTACTGTCATCCAAAACGCCGGCCATCTCTCATTCTCCCATCTGCATTCAAGTGAACAGTCTTAACGAGACCTCCTCCTCCTCCTCCTCCTCCTCCTCCTCCTCCTCCTCCTCCTCCTCCTACTCCTACTCCTACTCCTCCTCTCCCAGCACTAGATAGACAACCACTGACACCATTAACATTCTTCATATACTTCGTGAATGCTGCAGCAGGTGGATTCGAAATAAAATTGGAATTGTGGAGCGGTAATATATCAAAATTCCAATAGGAGGGTTTTTTGTTGCATGTGGTTAATCCCATCAACTGGCAGCTCACGATAGCTGACCGCCATAGTAAATGTCGATTGCAATGCAGAGTACCGTGAGTTATCCATTGACAAGCTAAACTTGCGTCCTAGACTGATAGTGCAGGCCGGTTTCATCAACGGCCAGACCTCTACCTTGCTGTTTCGCTCCAGGACTCATTTGCCCTGCCACACCCAAATGGTCGTACGGTATCTTTCTATCACGCACAATATTGAGTTAGATTCATGAATGTGCGGGCATTAGAAAGATATAGTCAGTTGGGGTCATAACGATGATTATACAAGATAATCTCCAAGTATTTCAGTTACACCAGCATTCCTGCTTTTGAATGCACGTCCTTCCGGCCGCCTGCACCAATCGCACCCGCCAAAAATGGCCACCCAAGTAGTTTGGGCCTTCCTATTGATTTTCGATACTCTAATAAATTCAGACCTATTTTGTATAAAACACGCACAAAAGCACCCTTTCTTGCAGTCATTTTGTACTAAACAACGTCTTCAAACTTTTTAATCGAAGAAGGGGTATCTTTCAGTCGTAACAAGTTTTCCAATTCCTAATTAATATTTTACTCGACCTGTCCGTTGTACTTGCGTTAAGGGTCTTCAAACTAAAAGCTGTATAGTTTCCATAGTTTCCATGCACCCCCCTGCGCCGTTACTAAGATACCTTATAGGGCTCTTAAATTTTTCAATTAATATGGAACATACTGTATGCTTCATAAGTAGCACTTATAGACGGACAGACGTGATGCTGTCCATATACATATATTTCGAAAAAGAATGAGTCCTATGGGAAAACGAACAAACTTTATTTCGTAAATTTTCGAGTCTGGTTCCCCATCTCGTCTTCAGACGTGTAGTAAGTGTGAAGTGTCCTCTGTGAGACGTCTGCCTAGGTTTCTAGTTTTCATTAGAGGACTGCCGGGCTTACACGGAAGCACTGTTAATTCGCCCCAGGAATCTTTGTGATGGAACTGATGCGAAACAGTCAGACGTGACATCAGCCCACAAAATTGACCCATCCTCAGCCATGACAGAGCAATATCGACTTTTTGGGCATGTTTCAATTTTGACTGCATCTTCACACCTACCACACGTCTGAAGAGGAACTGAGGAACCAAATTCGAAAATTTTAAAAGTAGAGTTTGATCATTTTCCCAATGGAGTCATTCTTCTTCGAATTATGTTTCTTGGGATGCCCATCTTCTAGTACATATATATATGTTGGAAAGGTAATACCGACAAAGACAAGGGAGACCGGAATGGCCATTTCTGGCTTATTAGCCGTCATCAGCCAGTCATACCCAACCCCAAGTGTGGATCACTTGAGATTCGAACCCGGGATCTTTGGTCATGGAGTTGAACGCTCTACCATTGAGCCACGGGCCCGTTGTCCTGTCGGTTGTGATCGGGAATATTAATTATGATAGTGGCCAGAAATGGCCATTCCGGTCTCCCTTGTCTTTGTCGGTATTACCTTTCCAACATATATCACTAGTCGCTGTGCGACTGCCTGCGAGGGTTTAAGTATGAGCCCCAAGGCACAACGGAACGAGCATGTTCCGTAACCTGATCGGTGAGTGCCCACTATCATAACATATATATATATATATATATATATAATGTTAGGGGGCGCTCACCGATCGTTCATACGGAACTCACTCGTTCCGTTTTGCCTTAAGGGCTCTCTCTCGAGCCCAACCAGCAGCCGCACAGCGGCGCATGATATATAGGCAGAATGATATTACCGACAAGGACAAGGGAGACTGGAATGGCCATTTCTGGCTTATTAGCCGTCGTCAGCCAGCCATACCCAAGCCCGAAGTGTGGAACACCCGAGCCTCGAACTCGCGACCTGTTGGTTTAGAAGTCAACGCCTCTACTCACCGGGCCACGCGCCCGTTGCCCTGTCGGTTTACGATCGGTGAGCGCCCCCTAACATTGTATATTCCCGATCGAAAACCGACAGGGCAACGGGCTCGTGGCCCGGTGAGTAGAGGCGTTGACTTCTAAACCAACAGGTCGCGAGTTCGAGACTCGGGTGTTCCACACTTCGGGCTTGGGTATGGCTGGCTGACGACGGCTAATAAACCAGAAATGGCCATTCCAGTCTCCCTTGTCTTTGTCGGCAATACCATTCTGCCCATATATCATGCGCCGCTGTGCGGCTGCTGGTTGGGCTCGAGAGAGTCCATAAGGCACAACGGAACGAGTGAGTTCCGTATGAACGATCGGTGAGCGCCCCCTTACATTGTATATTCCCGATCGAAAACCGACAAGGCAACGGGCTCGTGGCCCGGTAAGTAGAGGCGTTGACTTCTAAACCAACAGGTCGCGAGTTCGAGACTCGGGTGTTCCACACTTCGGGCTTGGGTATGGCTGGCTGACGACGGCTAATAAGCCAGAAATGGCCATTCCAGTCTCCCTTGTCCTTGTCGGTAATATCATTTTGCCTATATATATATATATATATATATATATATGGAAGAGGAGGATGAGGCGATCTCTGGGGAAGAAGGTTTATTCATCTGACGTTTCGTGTTCATGCTCGAGCACATCTTCGGAGATAGGCTAAGTGAGAAATACAGGGTTTAAATAGGCCATCTGCACTCTCACCCGATAGGTTCGTCCCGTTCGCTTCTCGTTGGCCCCTCTCTCGCGCGTAGATGGTGCCCGACGGCCTCGTATAGCGCTGGCAAATCGATACTTCGGTTGATAGAGTTCGTGTCTGATTTCCAGGCCTCGATCACTTCCCTCGCCAGTTTGCTTTCGGCTCGGCCGAGCACCTGGGCGCCGTCAAAGTCGAACTTGTGATTGTTTTCCAGGCAGTGCATGGCGACATGCGATAGTACGTCCTTTCGCCTTACGGCCAAAGTGTGCTCATGCATGCGCGTTCTTTTCGTTTGTCGGTCATGCCACAGTAGTTGGCTGGACAGTCCAGACATTTGACGCGGTAAATGACGCCTGACGTGTCTGCAGGTGGTAGCCGGTCCTTGGGCTGCATGATTAAGCGGCGGATGGTGGCCTCCGGTCGGTGACCAACGCCCACGCCTAGCGGCCTTAGCATGCGCTCAGTGGCTTCGGAGACGTTACTCACGTAGGGCAAGACACGGAAGATTTCTGGTCTTTGTTTCTTTTCACCGTCCGTCTTCGTGTACCTTCGGTACAAGCATTTGTTCACAAAACTGCGCGGATATCCATTGGCAAGAAAGAGGCGCCATAGGGTTTTACGCTCCCGCAACTTCTCGGCTTCTGTGCTGCAGTGTGTGTAGATGCGGCGAAAAAGGGTCCGGACACAACTGCGTTTATGCGACAGGGGGTGATTGCTGTTGTAATGAAGAATTTTCTCCGTGTCTGTCGCCTTTCGAAAGACACCAGTCTGGAGGGTTCCATCTTCCTGCCTCGATACCTGGACGTCGAGGAAAGGGAGCACTCCGTTATTTTCTTCCTCCATGGTAGATTGGATTTGTGGAAAAATTGAGTCCAATTCTCTTTTAAAGTTGTCTTTCGCGTCCCGGTGTAAGATGACAAAGGTGTCGTCTACGTAGCGCATCCAGAATTTCCGCTTGTATGTCTGGAAGACCCGAGCTTCCAGTTCATGCAAGACCGCCTCAGCCAGGTAGCCGGAGATTGGGGACCCCATTGGGGCTCCTTGGATTTGCTCGTAAATTTGGCAGTTAAACGTGAAGTACGTGTGTAAACAGTATTCCAGTAGTTCCATCGCGTGCCTCCTCTTAAAAGGTTTTCCTTCTTCGTCGTACCTTTTCTTCAGTAGGTCATCGACAGCCCTCATGGCCAATTCTTTAGGGATGGAGGTGAATAGAGAGACGACGTCAAAAGATACCATTACTTCGTCTAGGGCTATTGTGACGCCTTTTAGTCTTTCCAGGAAGTGTGTTGACGACACAGCTGTGTGTTCTGAGCCGTCCGTCAGCTTCTTCAAATGCTTGGCAAGCCATTTAGCCAGTCCGTATGTAGGCGTGCCTTTCAGCGCCACAATGGGCCGTAGGGGGACATTTGGCTTGTGGATTTTCGGCAAACCATAAAAGCGCGCTAGGGCGGCATCTTGTGGTTTCATTTGTCTCCAATCCTTTTCTGATATTGCCTTTTCGTTCCTCATCTGGTTCAGGCTCTTGTTGATTTGGCCTACCAGTGCTTTCATGGGGTCGGAGTCGATGACTTTGTACGATTGTTCGTCATTTAGTAGCTGCTGCGCTTTGGTAACGTACTCCGACTTGTCTAGCACTACGGTTGCCCGCCCTTTGTCTGCTGGAACAATGACAATTTCTTCGTCCCTCTTTAGTTCCTTGATGGCCTTTACCTCTGCCGGGGGGATGGTTCGGCGAGGTCTGTGGGATATGATGAGGGACGCGACTCGTTGGCGAATCGCGTTCTTTGAGTCCTCCGTGGTATCCGTTTTTGAGAGTGTCGCTTCTAGTGCGGCGATGAAGTCCACTGGCTGTGCGTCTCCTGTGTTGTAACTGGATTCATGTTGAAGAACTTTAACTTGGTCCTCTGTCAGCTGTTTGGATGACAGGTTGTGGACGGATGACGGTCCGGGTACCGTTGATTGTGCTTGTCTCAGATTAGACATTTTGTTTAGGAGTTGGGCCTTTTTCTTATTTCGCTCCTCGTTCACTTTAATCAAGATCCAGTTCTCCAGGTCTCGCAGTGTTTCCGTCTCCAGATACGATGCACATGCTGTTTTCGCCAACCAATTATGACTTGGCCGACTTCGGCCTGGTAGTTGGTTGCCTGTTCGTGACCGCTGTCACACATACGGAGCTTGTTTGCTTCGTGAAGCCAATAGATCGGTGTGCGCCCATTCCTGATTGATAAATACCCGATCTGCAGCGACAGAGAATGACAGGTGGCGAGGCACTGATGAACTTCGGTTCGATAAAGTGCTTATGACCCATCTGGTAGACCCCAGTGGTGGATCAACTGCGCCAGGTGCGTCTGTGAGCATGTTTGTGTTTCTGGTCCCAGCCGCTGGTGGTCAGGGTTATGATTGGCTGAATAAAGGCACAATAAGCCCGAAACAGTACTGTATCAATCTACCCGCATTCTCTGTCGTTTCCCCTTGCTGCTGTTATGACTTGGCCGACTTCGGCCTGGTAATTGGTTGCCTGTTCGTGACCTTTGCCACACATACGGAGCTTGTTTGCTTCGTGAAGCAATTAGATCCGTGTGCGCCCATTCGTGATATATATATATATATATATATATATATATATATGTATATATATATAATGTTAGGGGGCGCTCACCGATCGTTCATATGGAACTCACTCGTTCCGTTGTGCCTTATGGACTCTCTCTCGAGCCCAACCAGCAGCCGCACAGCGGCGCATGATATATAGGCAGAATGGTATTGCCGACAAAGACAAGGGAGACTGGAATGGCCATTTCTGGCTTATTAGCCGTCGTCAGCCAGCCATACCCAAGCCCGAAGTGTGGAACACCCGAGCCTCGAACTCGCGACCTGTTGGTTTAGAAGTCAACGCCTCTACTCACCGGGCCACGAGCCCGTTGCCTTGTCGGTTTTCGATCGGGAATATACAATGTAAGGGGGCGCTCACCGATCGTTTATACGGAACTCACTCGTTCCGTTTTGCCTTAAGGGCTCTCTCTCGAGCCGAACCAGCAGCCGCACAGCGGCGCATGATATATAGGCAGAATGATATTACCGACAAAGACAAGGGAGACTGAAATGGCCATTTCTGGCTTATTAGCCGTCGTCAGCCAGCCATACCCAAGCCCGAAGTGTGGAACACCCGAGCCTCGAACTCGCGACCTGTTGGTTTAGATGTCAACGCCTCTACTCACCGGGCCACGAGCCCGTTGCCCTGTCGGTTTTCGATCGGGAATATACAATGTTAGGGGGCGCTCACCGATCGTAAACCGACAGGGCAACGGGCGCGTGGCCCGGTGAGTAGAGGCGTTGACTTCTAAACCAACAGGTCGCGAGTTCGAGGCTCGGGTGTTCCACACTTCGGGCTTGGGTATGGCTGGCTGACGACGGCTAATAAGCCGGAAATGGCCATTCCAGTCTCTCTTGTCTTTGTCGGCAATACCATTCTGCATATATATATATATTTATATATATATGAAGGCAGAATAAGCCCGAAACAGTGCTGTATCAATCTACCCGCATTCTCTGTCGTCCCTCTTCGCTGATATATATATATATATTTTTGGTAAATGTATTTTACCGTACTTCCGACACATATACTTGCTAAAAGCCCAGACACGTGTTTAGTCGATATTCTGCCGCTGCACGACACAGCTGCGAGGGGTTCGGCTCTTCAGTAGGACCCCCAGCGTTCTCTAGCGGTTTCTGGTATATGACTCCAGCCAATAATCAGGTGAATAATTTCAGAAATTAATCAGTGCAGGACTTGGAGTTAAATCTCCGGGACATGACTTTTTAGGGTCAGAACCGAAATTTCAATGAACATTTGAGTCGAAGACAATCAACTACTGCGGAATAACCACGTAATACCCATTCTACAAACGAGCAGTGCTACAAGTAGTATGAATTCCATATGGTAAATGTATTATACCGACTCCCGAAATAGATACTTGCTAAAAGCCCAGACACATGTTTTGCCGATATTCTGCCGCTGCACGACACAGCTGCGAGGGGTTCGGCTCTTCAGTGGGACCCCGAGCGTTCTCTAGCGGTTTCTGGTATATATATATATATATATATCGCATCTTTTGCGATCGTAAAAATCTCATAATTACAAACTTCTTTTAGAATGTAAGCTACTCTTTCTCCGAGTAGAAAATTTGGAGGCATATATTCATACAGAACAAGAGCAAGAAAGGATAGTTTTATACATGTTCTCTACATAGTATGCCTGGATTTATGGGATTGTAGAAAATCAATGGAAAAAGTTAAGCCACTCAAGCAGTCATTTTTAGCGGGTGCAATTCTTGCAGGCTAATACGGGGGACGTCCATTCAAAAGCCGTCTTCTTGGCGTAACTAAAATATCTCGGGATTACGCCGCATGATAATCAGTGCTTTGACTCCCCATCACCTAAGGAAATATTTCCAAGGGAAATCATACTTTAGGATTTTAGTTAATATTCCATGTGTTGTACCACCGACTATATGACTTAGCAGGCCGACTGCGATATTAAAAGCACCTACGGTTCACTTTTTATAGTCAGCTTAATATTATCAATCTAAGAAATGTGTAAATTATTAGGGAAAAAACTTGGAGCTAGGTGTGTTCTGCACGACATTTTGAGCTTATCCCTGAAATTCTAGTGAGCATTTGTACCTACGTCAGTCGAATTCTATCTAGACTTTGGAAGTACGATGGGCCAACCCTCACACATACTGTTTGTCAGAAAATAAACATTGCACAGTGATACCGCTGTAGGAAATTTTACCGAATGCTTATTTAAATTTCGGGCCCGAGCTAGTAGGTTCTGCTGGGAACATTTTGCTCAAAGTCGTTTCCCTAATATTTCGCCAAGTTAATAGCTGAGCCTGCTTTTCTGGAGTTCATGCACTGGAAACATCGAGAAAATGCGGTTTTGGGGTAAATCGACCGATGGGTTGCTTGGGCAAATGTCGCAAATGTTGCAACGTTCTGCAGCCAGTAACTCACATTCTCAGCGAAGCATGATTTCTCATGCTGAAATTCATCCTGGCTAGTCTGTCAACGTTATTAGAATAGTGACTACGAGTTGTGTGTCACTGCTTGTAGTTCTCTTTTTGCTGATTTAAGACGAACGTTGAATGTTTCTGACTCATTAATCACCTTAAGCATTTTTATGCCTTCTAGATCTCCCAGAATACGCATGTGATATTTGTGGCAAAATCTTTGCACTAAAAGGGAACATGAAAGCGCACGTCGCCGCTGTCCACAGAAGTACGTTTTTGTTCCTTTGCTCATTCACCGTTAGCATGTTTGTTTTGGACGGTCCTTTATTTTGAAGTGCCAGTTTCGCAAAATTAGCTTGTCAGATGAAAATATTCTTTCTATCACATTCCTAAGCTCTGAGTCTGACTCATGCAATCCGTTTGTAGAATCAACATTTGCGCCTACTTGTGCGTCTTGACTTTGAATTGAAATAGTCGTTGGCGAATGTTTTGGAGAGGAAGGCGAAAGAAGGACAGCATTTTTGTTCCAGGACGTAATGTTGAGGACCGTAGTCTTTTCGCAGTTTGCGACCTCTTTCGTTTCGTATTATTGTGATTCTGTAATCACATTCACCAACGGCTCCTAATTCAACAGTTGTAAAGCTACAGCTGTTTGTCGCAGGTAATTTCTATTGACCACCTTGGGTGTTCGTCAGTCTTCGGAGCAAGGAAATGCACCCAGTATGCTGGCTGCCGTTCTTTGTAAAGGAACTCCAAAAGTCAAAGACTCGACAAAGAATATGGGGACGGGCCATGCGGGAGGGCGCGGACGACCGACAGGGAACCAAATGGCCGGGCAATTATCACGCTAGGAATCCACAACGGTGATTACATTTCGGTAATAAACGACCCCAGTGTCCACTAACCATTGAATCGCTTACGACCCCCCAGCGATGAATGCTGCAGCTGTTAGTCATAGTAGGCATGTGGTTGTGTGGCGACTGTGTCTTTTAAATGCCGCATTCGTTGTGTTGCCACCACCCATGTCTGCGACTGTCGCTGATGGTGGGTTCGAGTGAGAACCGGAAGCGTCGGGCCAATAAACTTTCTGTTCCAGCGGTTACGTCTCCTTCTGAACTGCCTCCTGGAACTCGCCTCTTCGCTTTCATCGCCTCCCCCCTGTGGTCTTGATGAGGACTGGTAATTTTGAGAGCAACGCTATTTTCACAGAAGGCGAAAAGTAGGCCTGGCTTGCTACAAATGTGGGCGGATTGTTCACACGAGCCAGATGGACTCCTTCGGGAGGACGCTTTACTCTGCCAAAGCTATGGGTTTGCATCGGATGGGCTAAGTTGATGTTGGTGCACCTGACATTTTCGCGACTTAACCGTGCAACTCTGCAAATCCTGTGCATCAGGTCATGCGTGTGTGTTAGATAGGCTACTGCCGAACACCGCACAGGTAGCCACGCCTAAGTGCAGGGGGACTTTGACACAAGCGCCACCTGGTGAATTTTGGTCCCGCAGCCTTGATTGATATAATATGGTTAGCTTCCTAAAGCAATTTTAGTAATTGCGATTACCCTAACTTCACATACATCGGGTGTTTGCGCCTTACTACTTTAGTCCAGCGAGTGACTGTGCGTCAGGGAGAGAGCTTGTACGCCATCCTCGGTTACAGCAGGTATCAGTTCACACGCGCCTCCCTGCGCGTGCTTTGAGCCCTGCTTTCGCCTTCTTACTCCCGCTCCCAAAGTGAAGTAGTGACATCTGATACAATGGCTGTATTCAAAAGGCAGCTGGATCGTTTGATCTTTGATAAACGACGACTCTCACTATAGGACTATCTGCGGACAGCCATGAATTTCATTTCTTGATTTCATCCCTACTTAACACATCCCTGACTTTTAATGAAAATTTCCCTCTCAAACTACGCAAGAGACTGCACTTTATGCTGATTGTGTATAATTGCACTTAAAATTTCATATGTACATTGAAAAGACCGCCTGCCGCACCCTTTGCAGTCCCGCACTGCAAAAACGTTTTCCGTAAACAAATATGTTACTGGCAGAATCTTAATAAGATGTGCATTTAACATTTATATTGCATGTACCGTTTTCATTAGGGTCATCAAGGGCATTGCCTATTACCCTAAAATACACTATACATCCTGACTTTACATACATTATGTGTTTACGCCTTTCTATTTTGACCCAGCGAGTGACTGTTCGTCGGGGGGAGTGCTTGTACGCCATTCACGGTGACATCAGGTATCATTTCACACGCGCCTCCCTGCGCGTGCTTCGAACCCTGCTTTCGACCTCTTAGTCTCGCGAGTAGCTAGTTAGGCTTGCTAATGACATTGCTCGGACGGGGTGGAACTACGTCCGGTTCCACTATAGTGGCCATGGACTGCGAATTAACACACGCGCTTCCTGCCTCTTAAACCAGAGAGTGGTTGTGTCGCGGAGAGATTGTGTACAGGCCACCTTTGGTTACGCTAAGCATCGGTTCACACGCGCTTCCCTGTGTGCGCCTTCTTTCCCTTCCTAATCTAGCGAGTGGCCAAGTTATTATGTTAACTAAAGTTGCTTTAGGAAGCTGACTACAGTAGATGTGCTAACTCATGAAATCTCAACCAAAATTTCGAAATGCGTTCTCGTTTCGAAAAGATAAATTAAGTAGTGTTGTAAAACTAATCAGGATGCAGCATAAATCCATAATGATCCAGTTACCTCAGGGTGTCGGCTTTCGAAAGAACTTATTTTCGGCTGCATAGAAGATCTATACTCTGCAAAAAATGACTACTTATGTAGTATGCAATTATCTCATTGATTTTCGATGCCCTTGAAAATTCAATTATACTTCATGGAAACCATGCATAAAAATATTCATTCTTTTACTTATTCGGTAGAAAATCACGTCTTCTTCAAATTTCATACTCAACAGAAGAGTATAATTCGGTTTTAAAACAGTTTCTTATTGTGAGATTTTTTAATACCGTTAAGTGGCCGTTCATGAAACGTCATATATCTACATTTACGAATGTGGCTTGTAAAGTTACCAATATTGCTCAAATCCACTGCTTAATTTTATGAACCTCATATGGTTTCCTCTTGACACCGTAGAGAAATGCACGCAATATTGTAAACTTTACAAGCCACATTCGTAAATGAAGATACATGACGTTTCATGAACGGCCACTTAACGGTATTAAAAAATCTCACAATAAGAAACTGTTTTAAAACCGAATTATACTCTTCTGTTGAGTATGAAATTTGAAGAAGACGTGATTTTCTACCGAATAAGTAAAAGAATGAATATTTTTATGCATGGTTTCCATGAAGTATAATTGAATTTTCAAGGGCATCGAAAATCAATGAGATAATTGCATACTACATAAGTAGTCATTTTTTGCAGAGTATAGATCTTCTATGCAGCCGAAAATAAGTTCTTTCGAAAGCCGACACCCTGAGGTAACTGGATCACTATAGGTTTATGCTGCATCATGATTAGTTTTACAACACTACATAGTTTATCTTTTCGAAATGAGAACGCATTTCGAAATTTTGGTTGAGATTTCATGAGTTAGCACATCTACTGTAAGCAATGGATGTTGCCACTAGGCAATTGTAATCCCAGGGAGTGTGTACTCACTCTGTGAATGGGATACCCTGGACACAGAAGAATAGCTGTTAGGTCCACTTCCTCCTTCGAGAAAACAAGGCTCTGACATTTGTACCAAGCGTTCAGGGCTCAAGCTTAGTTATTGCAGTCGACTAAGTACATCAATCAGGGCTGATAGTGTCATCAAGGCGACTGTTGTCCGCTTCGTGAGCAAGGTTTACATAATGGTTTTCGACAGTAAACCGGATGCCATTGTAGATATACGACAGTGATCTTTAAAAACGAGCGGCAGAAATTAAAATTACGGACCGAATCAAGGTGACGTAAAAATTAGAGGTGCATGACAATGTCAAGGAAAACTAGTGAAGGAAATGAACAGACTTTTGTGGATATGACCTGACCTGGTTCTGTCAAGCGTCTGTATGTCAGTTAAAGGAATTTCCTTTTTTTGCGGTAACACGCAATTGACATTTTTTGCGATTTAACGCGACTGTGCAATTTTGTTCAAATCAGGAATGGATTGGACCCTCTAATTACTTTAATCGTCTTCATGTCTTTCAGATTTGCGGCAGTTCGCGTGTGATATGTGTGGGAAAGCCTTCGCTCGCAACGGAAATCTGAAGGCGCACATCCAGAATGTTCACAAGAGTGCGCATCTTTCTTCCATCGGCCTGCCTTTTTAGATTATAGTATTTTTGCTTCATGGTTTATCCTACGTGGATTTTTAACTTCAAACGTGCGATTCTCACTCTTTGAAGAGCGTACTATGTGACGTTATGACTGTAGTCTACGCGCACTCTGGCCTTGTCAGCTCGTGTTCACATTCAGTCGTCTCTTTTGTCCTGTGGCTAGGACACGCTGAAGTCTCCCTTACTATAATCGAATTCGTGGGCATGCTACTACGGCACCCACGTTGCCACATTGGCCGTCATCGCACGCAACGGATGAGCGATGTATGTTATTCATGAAACACACTCTCCTACCGAGTTCAGGCACTAAGTTGTCAAGTGCCTTCCAGTTTCTGCCTTTTTTGAATGCGGAATTGGTATTTTGATTATTTAATATCACCTGTGAGCTTCGTTTGTTAGATAGGATTTTACTCAAGTCCTCCGCCTCCCTTTTTCCTTATAAAGAATCGAACAGTATGTCAAAAGCATTGGGGGTTTTGTTGGGAATCGAGGTTGTACGGATAGAAACATCAACGACCACAATTTAAATTTTGTGGAGGCGCCGTCTGCTTAAGTCCATGAATCTCCTCCAAAGCTGCTGCCTCGCTGTATAAAGGCAATCCAAGAGATCGCTTGCTAACCTGCACACAGTAGTTCACCGTCATTTACGCAACTTCCATGCCCCCGAGACTTCTAACCGTGCAACCTCATAATTCCCCTTTTTCCCCTCGGTAGGCGAGTTACAGCCCATTCCCCCTAACATCATGTGCACTTTTGTTGCCTATTTTGCTGAGTTAGTCAAGAACCTTTGAATATTTCACTTGACCCAACGGTGAGACAAAGGCAAGGGAATAACATACTGCCTATATCATGCGCCGCTGTGCGGCTGCTGGTTGGGCTCGAGAGAGAGCCCGTAAGGCACAACGGATTGAGTGAGTTCCGTAAGAACGACCGGTGAGCGCCTCCTACCATTGTATATTCCCGATCGAAACCGACAGGGCAACGGGCTCGTGGCCCAGTGGTTGGAGGCGTGGACTTCTAACTAACGGGTCGCGAGTTCGAGCCTCGGGTGTTCCACACTTCGGGGTTGGGTATGACTGGCTGACGACGGCTAATAAGCCAGAAATGGCCATTCCAGTCTCCCCTGCCTTTGTCGGTAATAACATACCGTTGCTGCAATATTTCCTCAAAGCGCAGTTACTCAGAAATAAAGCCACCCTTTTATGTGTCTTTCAGACCTCCGTGAGTACACTTGTGACACTTGCGGCAAGGTCTTTGCACAGAAGGGAACCCTGAAGAAACACGTCGACAGTATCCACAAAAGTGAGCTACTTTTCCAGTCCTTTCCTGTCAAACATTATGTTCTAACAGTAAATCTGACAGAGGAAGCTGTTGTCCGTGTTGTTTCGAAACCCCTAGTCGTATTTTTTCACTGCAGCAGCCTTTACTCTGTAGTGAGGTTGTTGTGTGTGTGGGTGATGGAACACTTTCTGTTCAGGCATCAGGTGGAAGGTGGACTGGGTTTGTTACGATAGCAGGATGCCAGAAACAAAGTCCTGTTCAGTGCGTTACATGCAATCCCGCAGGCAGATCGGCTAGAGTCCGGTCATTTTCTCGCCGAAGGAGGTGAAGTTTACAGTCTATTTACTAGCATAGGGGAAGTGACTGAGGATATCTCTTTCCACGCCGACTACGTGTCTGGCCGTGACTGCTGAGCACAATATAGGCCGTTTAAACCATAAAGATAGAAATCCTGCTCCTCTCTGTCTTAACACCGCCCCTACCAGAACGACCTTCCCGCCAGTTACGTTTTTGCTAACCTGATGACCGACCGAGCTGAAAAGAGGCCTTCTCTGGTCGCCCACGAACAGGTTCGGTGCAAGTGGACATCGCTGTCCTCCCCCGCGCGAGGCTCACGTACTGGATCTAGGGCAGCCATGCGATGTAGCGGCAGGATAAACTTATTGAACGCCCGTCTGGAACTAGAGCGGGGTTATGCCGAATTTTCCTTCGCTGTTTGGATTGACGTTGGCAACGCCCATACTGTAGGATATGCCACCCCTCACTCGAATGGGAATTCGGCCTCTGCTCCTTCTCCATGCGGCTCCTATGCTACATGTTTGACCCGAATTTGAGACTACCACGATGCGTCAAGCGTCGTGGCTTGGAACGCTGTTGACTGGGACCTTAACTCAGTCCACACAGTCTGCCCAATTGTGTGTGTGGAGCGGCTGACTGATGCGTTGAGAGTCAGTCTGTCACGGCTTATTCTAAACGTGACCCCTGGCATTCTCACGCTTGTGAGGAGTGTGTTCCCGTATACTTAGTGGGTAGTGCTACTCAGTCGGTGACCGACTGGTTACCCGGCCTTTTAAAGTATGATGGTTCAGGCTAAGTGCAGAACTGCGTGCCACCCTTCTGGGTCTTAAGGAATGTAAGGGTTTGCCATGCCATGATTCAGCAAACCATGGCTCTCATGGCCTGGCGTGCTCTAGCAGTTCTCTGGAACCTGGTTCCTTGCGGGTGGATGCGCATGCGCTCCAGCTGAGTACACAGGTCCTGCGTATGGTTGCCCAGTCATTCTCGTCTTCCTGGCCTGTTGTTATTGGTTAGAATCCTGGTCAAGTGTTTGCTGTGTACCAAGGGGTGTGATGGCACGCCTAGGTGCAGGTTCGGCCGCGCCAACCACCTGCGGCCTCTTTCGCCTCCGGTCTTCTTGACTATGTCCCGACAGAGGGCCCAGGTGGGTAGGAGGAGAGAGTGCGGTAGGTGCTGCGCAAGTCTGCTCCCCTGCTGTGGAATACACGAAGGACATAGTTGGACACGACGGTCGAACTGTCGTAGGGCATGAACATGTCGGACGGGACCTATGTAGATAAGAGAACAATGAGGGACAAGCCTGCATCAAACCAATGCGAGGTCTAACTGTAACAGGATTTGCGGAAGCTTCCGATTGAGTGGCGGACTCTGGGAAGCAACGTTAAGAATGTGAGGATCGTGGTAAAAGGAACATATTGCTGGCGGCCATCAAGACGAATTCGACTAAACTGGGCTGCTGCTCGGCTCAGACGAAACCGGACTGCGGTCGAAGAAATCTCAGGCCCTGGAACATCTGGCTGAGTACCCTTAAGGCGGCCTGAATGACCCTCAGCTGACGGGGCAGCCATCGACAAGCAATCCTTGGTGGAGGCCATGAGGGCGGTTCAGCAGATATACAGAAAAAAAAAACCAGAGCGTCGACGTAATCCATTCAGAATCCTACAATATTTTGGGCAGATTGATAATTCTGTTCCAGGATGCGGAGACAGTGACAACTATGGTAGGACCACAGCCAGTGACTGATCTCATGAAATTTTAACCGAAATTCTGAAATGCTCTTTCGATTAGGAAGGATTACTTAAGTAGGGTTGTGTTATTGACTATCGTGCAGCATTAGCCCATAATATTTCAGACACGCTAAGATTTCGGCCTTTGAATGAACTTCTTTTCGGCCGACTTCGAAAGCCGTGCAAAATGACTGTTTAAGTAGTACGCGTTTTTTTTATCGATTTTCGGTGTCCCTTGAAATTTGAACATATATGGCAACCATGCACAACAGTATTCTTTATTTTGCTCATTTGGTAGCTAATAATATCTTCAAACTTTATCTTTGAACAATGGGTATGTTTCGACTTTAAACTCCCGATTTATTTCCAGCGTGATCTGTCGTTGTATTTGCGCTTAAAGATTTCAGTCTACCAGCTGTATATTTTCCATGTGAGAAAAATCACAAATTCTTTTATGTCATTCAGAAGATACTATAGCATTCTGCAATGGATACGGACTATGTTGTATGCTCTAAGACGGGCATTATTAAGTGGGCATTACACTGTTTTTAAAAATTATAATAATTAGAAAATTTTCAAACCCGAACAACACAACAGATGCGGACATGAATCGAAGTCTCGACTTCTTTGTGTCTTGGTGTTTAGCAGGAGACCCCGCTGTGCGAGGGTAGTCTATATGGAAGTAGTGTAGGTAGGGACGATTCGACGATAGATTTATGGCAGACGACACAGCAGTTTTATCAACAGAGGGATGCCGTGTGCGTGGACCCAGATTTCACAACCACGGCATCAAGAACTATCCACTGTATTCCATGTATAAGTTGCGGACGCCACACAGGTGGGCGAGTCGACGCAGCTCGCCGACTGTTAGGAGGGGTTACTTTGATTAAGAGCGTCTTCGTGATCGTGGAATAGAGGGATGTCGGTTTGTCCAACGGCAGATATTACGCCTTCTCGCGGAAGCAGGGAGTCAGGTGTGAACGTCACCCACTGCATATCGCTAGGTTAGAGAGCAATATAATGGCGGCTTTACCAACATCGCCAGGTCGTTTTTTGATGGTTAGAGGTCTTCTTACGCAAGTTTCCTTTCGGGTCCGGGCTGCGATAGACGCGACGGATGTGTGCTTAGTGACCTCTGTTGCTGCAGGTATCGTCATCGGGCCGACCGATTCTATTTTGCCAATAGTAGAGGTCCGGATCGTTGCTAGGACCGGTTGGTTGTGCGACGCTTTGTGAGCATTTTCTCAGCAACCGTCCTTAGTGCCTAGCACGTTCCCCGTAAATTCTTTGCAGGCTCTCGTGACACATTGGAAGTACTTTCAAAAGTAACCATCTTGAAAACAGCATATTTCCAGCCTACAGTGAGTGACCGATCTCATGAAATGTTGGCTGAAATTCTGAAATGCGTTTTCGATTAGGAAGGATTACTTGGTCGCGGTTGTAATCGTGATTATCTTGCGGCATAATCTTATAACATTTCGGACTCGGCAGGACGTCAGCTTTTAAATACACTGCTTTTCAATCTCCTGTAGAAACCGTTCTCGGTAAAAAAATGACTACGTAAGTAACATGCATTTTCCTATTAATTTTCGATGGTCTTACAAATTCAAATATATTTTATAGAAACCACGAACAAAATATGCTTTCTTGCAGTCGTTTGATAGAGAATCAGGTCATCTTTATATTTTATCCTCGAAGCATAAGTATAATAGAGTTTTAAAAAAACTTTCTAATTCCCGAATAATTTGGAGCCTTATCATTCGTTGCATTAGCGCTTAGTGATTTTAGTCTACATGGTGCATGCGTTCCGTTTAAAGAAAATCACATACTTTTCTATGCCACTAAACAGATGTCATACAGAGTCCATAAAAATTTGCGATGGATGCGGACTATGTTGTATATTTCATGCGGAGCTGTGGTAAACGGCCAGGTACGATGCTATGTGAATTGCAATTGCGCGGTCTCAAAAAATCTCATAATTCTAAACTTTTAAAAAACCTAATTATACTCCTTCCTTGAATATAAAATATAAAGAAGACGTGATTCACTGTTAATGGACTGAAAAAAGCATATTTTTGAATTTTCAAGGCCATCGAAAATCAGTGGGAAAAATGCATGCTACTTAGGTAGTCATTTTTTTTTTACTGAGAACGGTATCTACAGGAGATTGAAAAGCAGTGTATTTAAAAGCTGACATCCTGCCGAGTCCGAAATGTTATAACATTATGCCGCATGATAATATTAAAACCGCGACCAAGTAACCCTTCCTAATCGAAAACGCATTTCAGAATTTCAGCCAGCATTTCATGAGATCGGTAACTCACTGTATGTTATCTTCTAACGAGGATCTTCAGGCATTCATCAGGATGCCTGCCTCTGCGTTGCCATTCATCCCTCAGTGACCAGGATGCCGAAATTAATAAGAGCACGCCTTAGCCGTTTCAGTCCGTGCAAGTGTTTCAGAAATTAAAAAGTGAACTCTTTTGATATTAGCGAGGAGGGACGACAGAGAATGCGGGTAGATTGATACAGTACTGTTTCGGGCTTTTTATGCCTTCATTCAGCCAATCATAACCCTGACCACCAGCAGCTGGGACCAGAAACACAGACATGCGCACAGACGCACCTGGCGCAGTTGGTCCACCACTGGGGTCTACCAGATGGGTCATAAGCACTTCATCGAACCGAAGTTCATCAGTGTCTCGCCACCTGTCATTCTCTTTCGATATTGTTAGTGTTATGTTAATGTCGGTATTCGAATCCTCTTGGTTTTGTAGACAATGCAATTGTGTATTTAATCTTTCCGAAATCGTTCTTCATCTCTAAGGTCTAATCGTGTTGCTTTATTCCTTTATCCAAGGATGTTTAATTTGACGTAGTAGATTACGTGTCTTTCTATTGAAGAAGATCGTTCTTGTTTTCTGAGGGCATATGTGGTATTTTAAAGGCAACACGCCCCTTGTCATGTCATTTGTACAGGTGTCTATTTGTTCTCGGGGTAAATTTGTTCCCTATTTGTACTTTAAGAGCTGCCGATGTTCTCGTGTGATTCCTGTGGCAAAACATTTACGCAGAAGGGAAACCTGAAGACACACATTAACACCTTCCACACACGTACGTTTGCTTCCCCTCATTAACATGCTGTTCACATCTTAACGTTCCCTTGATCTACTCCGTAACTTTTTGCCTAATTTTAGTTTCCCAGTATGGGGTTCGCGCAGCAAATTTTTCGACTAAAAATGCCATCTCCCTAGTTTTTCGAAACTTATTTTTAGCATCGATCTTGGGGTTAAAATTGATCGCATCTTTTGTGGTAATTAAGGCAGTCATTTATTGTGTGTGCTGACCTTCGGGGCTTCACTTATGCACTGTCTGAGCCGGGATGTTCAGGAATTCTTTGAAGGTAGGATTGGATAAGAGACAATGCTTTTCTTCAACTGTTTATTCTAAAGATTTTATGTTCTAGGTAGCCTTTGTACAGTCAGAAAACTAGTTTCTTATGACTGTTATTATGTAACAACGGTTGACTGCCCCGCTCCAACGTTGACAACTTAAGACTGCGTCCTTGTTTTGGCAATTGTGGTCTCTGCTTCGTTTAAACGTGGGTGTTGGCTAATCTACTGAGCAACCAAATGCCGAGTCATAACTATCTGCAGAAGAGCACGGAGTGTACTTATTCACTGAAAGAGCAAGAAATGCGTCCTCTTGAATGGTTCCCGGGACAACTGCGTGTTCTGCGCCGTCGTTTTTTCGACATCAGCGACGAAATCGGTCAGGTGTGAACTCTGGGCATTCTATGAAGGACGTGCCACCAGCCTCCAATTTAAAGTTAACGCGGATAGTTCATTGAACCCCGTTTCTTATATATTTTTGGAGTGACTAATCAACCGTACATAGTCCGTGGTTGCGGGCCCACACTTTTTGTGGTCATTTTATGCGTTTCTTTCGACTACATTTCAGTATGTAATGGTAAGGGGCGCTCACCGATCGTTCTTGCGGAACTCACCCGTTCCGTTGTGCCTTACGGGATCACTCTCGAGCCCAACCAGCAGCCGCACAGCGGCGCATGATATAGTCTCTATTGTCGTTGTCGGTAATGCCATATCATGCGCCGCTGTGGGGCTGCTGGTTGGGCGAGAGAGAGAGAGCCCGTAAGGCACAACGGAACGAGTGAGTTCCGTATGAACGATCGGTGAGTGCCCCCTACCATTTTACATTCCCGATCGAAACCGACAGGGCAACGGGCTCGTGGCCCAGTGGGTAGAGGCGTGGACTTCTAAACCAACAGGTCGCGAGTTCGAGGCTCGGGTGTTCCACACTTCGGGCTTGGGTATGATGGGCTGACGACGGCTAATAAGCCAGAAATGGCCATTACAGTCTCCCTCGTCTTTGTCGGTAGTATCATTCTGCCTGTTTCAGTATCAGTCAGTATATTTGGAGTAAACGACAGAAGCCCTGAAAACTCCATTTAGAGGGTACAGATATAAGGGAAAATAGGTAAATTGCAAAGCTTGTAGTTTTAGTAAGGAGAATTCATAAATCTAATAATGTAACATAAAGGCGAAAGGGGTATTATAATCGCGAAATAATTGCGAAAAACTTTGTTCACCGCCTTCGGACTGTGAAAATTTCAATATGGGCTAAGTTTGGAGCACAAAATAGGATCTGTTGAAATCTTGTTAGTAGTATATTTATAGTCATTTCAGTAATCCGTTAGATCAGGCTTCGGCAGTTCGGGTTGCCTTTCAGCAGGTAAGCATCCAGTTGTCTCTTCAACACGTTCACGGTAGGGGAATTAACAACAAACTCCGGCAAAGAGTTCCATTGGCGAATGACCCTCTGTGAGAAAAACGAGGAGCGTTGATTTGTGTGGCACAGTTCCCTTTTAAGCTGGTAATCATGTCGTCTGAGATTGGACTTGGGTGCCATTTCAAAAAACGTTTCCCACTCGACATCCAGATGAAGTCCTTTTACCAACTGGAACGTTGCTATAAGGTCACCTCTGTCCTGCCTGTAGTGGAGGGGATAGAGATTCAAGGCCGTCAGGCGCTGCTCGTACGTGGAGTTTTTGAGGCCATGAACAGCCTTTGTAGCACGCCGTTTTACTTCTTCAAGGATATCCATATCCTTCCGAAGCCACGGCCGCCAAGCCTGTACCGCATATTCCAGGTGCGGCCGCACGAATGTTCCGTATACTTTGCTAAAAACATCTTTATTCAAGTGAATAAACGTTCTGCGTATCGCGCTCATAACGGACATTGCCCGCGCAGCGACTTTAGAACACTGCGTGGTGACGTTTAGATCGTCTTTAATGAATACACCGAGATCTTTTTGCACATCCACGGTTTCAAGTGGTTGATTGTCCAGGAGATACTGTCGCGGGGATGCATTTTTTCTTCGCCTCGCTGATACTACGTGCATTACTGTACATTTTTTGACGTTGAATTTCATGCACCATTTCTCGCTCCATGCGTGCAAATTCTCTACGTCCTTTTGTAGTATCTTGACGTCATCTTCATTTTTTATCGCTCTCCAAAGTTTAAGATCGTCTGCAAAGAGCGCTATTTCCGATTTCACTTCCCCTACTTGGTCATTTACGTAGATAATGAATAGGAGCGGCCCAAGAACTGACCCCTGTGGGACTCCACTCGTAACAGGTGCCCATTCCGAGCAGTAGCCGCCCGCAGTGACTTTTTGTCGCCGTCCGTTTAGGAAATCTTTAATCCAGTTCAGAAGGTTTCCTCTTATCCCTACTTCTGACAACTTTTGAATGAGGCGCTGACGTGGGACGCAATCGAACGCCTTGCTGAAGTCGAAGTAAATGACATCAACTGGATGTCCTTCATCCATGGCCTTTGACCAGTGTTCGAGTGACGAAAGCAGGTTTGTGAGGCACGACCGCTTTTCGCAGAAGCCATGTTGAACTGAGGCGATGTGACAGCGGAAAGTATCGAGTGATGTAATAGATTTTTTAACTACTTTTTCCATCAGTTTGCAGCAAATGCATGTCAAACTAACCGGCCGGTAGTTCGTGGGACATAGCCGTGATCCTCCCTTTTGGATAGGTACGACGTTTGCCAACTTCCATGTGTCAGGTAGTTTGCCAGCTTCCAGCGATTTCTGGAAGATTATAGAAAGTGGCTCTGCTAATTCTTCGGCTAGCTGACGCAGGAGTACACCTGGGATCTCATCTGGTCTAGGTGACTTGGCTGGATCCAGCTTATTTAGCTCTGCTAAAACTAACTGCGGAGTAAAAATATTGTGCTTATAAGTGGTTGGTTGGCGGGCAGTGGAAGAGAACAGGACTGGAGGGGTGGTTCCGTGGTGTAGACATTTTGGAAAAACTCGGAAAGAAGCTCAGCTTTTTGAAAGCCATCGCTCACAATTCGGTTATTTTTGTCCTTTAAGGTTGCCAGATGGTCCCGGTTTTTCGTATTGTTCCTGATATATGCATAGAACGCTTTAGGTTTTTGCTGCGCCTCTTCTAGGAGCTTCATTTCATAAGAAGCTCGCACTTCTCGGATGAGTCTTTTGCATAAGGTTCGTTGTTGTCTGAATTTCTGAAGTTTTTCTGGGTTCTCCGTTTGTAAGAAGATTTGCCACAGCTCGCGTTTTTTTCGGATTTCCTTCTTAACCGATGCTGTTAACCATTTCGGTTTGTTTCCGGTTGGATGTTTCTTGAGGGCAAAGTATCGTTCAATCAGGTCTCTCATAGTTGATTCGAAGGTTGTCCAGCATTCGTTGACGTCGCCTCGTAATGCTTCCGTCCATAGCGTGTGTCCAATCTCTGATTTCATTGCCTCAAAGTTACCCCGCCAGACATTTAACGACCTTGAGCTTCGTTCGGGGACAGCTACGAGTGTCGACTCCCACATTAATGTCATGTGATCACAGGAACCTAGGGGCGGGCCTACATTTATTTCATCAACGCTTTCCTCGTTCTTGGTAAACACAAGGTCTAGGCAACTAGCTCTCTGACCTTCACGCATCCGAGTCACAGTTCGTACATGTTGAAACAGAAATTCATCAAATGCCATGTCTAATAGCATTTGGTCGAATCCTTGTCTGTGGCCCTTAACTGTCATAAGGTCCCAGTTAATCCGCGGAGCATTGAAATCTCCTACAATAATCATGTTCTGCTTTCGACTGTCCTCGCGGAGTCGAGTGATTGACGCTTGATCTTCGTCGGCAGGTTGATTTGGAGGCCTATATACAACGGTGATAGTAACGTTTTCGGCTTTAGGGACCAGCAAATGACACTGCAGCATCTCCAGATCATGCTCATTTACACATTCTTCAACAGGGTTATATTCGACCGCATTGCTGATATATAGGGCAACTCCGCCACCTCGCTTTTTGGTTCGGTCTCGTCTTAGCACTTGATAACCATCTAACTGTATTTGGGGGTCTTTGACATCTGGGGTGAGCCACGTTTCAGTTAATGCAATAACATCAGGACATAGTTCGGCCACAATTATTCTAAGTTCATCGAGTTTATGTAATGACAGTGAGGGTGCGGTAGCCAAGGACGCGTTTGAAGACGGAAATGGTGGTAATGGGAATAGGGCATGTGCGGGAGAGCATAAAATGGCCAAAAATAATTTAAAACAAGCATCAGTTGAGGCTTCTTGTTTAAATCGACATATCAAGCTTTAGAACGCGAGCGCTAAATGGGAGAAAATGTAGGCAAGTAGGGGAGCCGAAGCCATCGAGGCAGCAGGAATTTGCCGACGAAGAAAAAGGAAGTTGTTTTAGACCAGTTGGTCAACGAGAACGTGTGGAGGACCCGCAAGGTCAGAGTGCAAATGGTACGCTAGAAGTCAGCGCGATGGCAGGCGGTCAACCGCAACGGGTAATTGCAGATTCTGCGACAAGTCGTGGTTTCACCCCAAAAGACAGGTAATTAATCCTTAGGACGTAAAAGTTAATTTTTTCTCCGAAAATATATTAGAAGTTAAACAAATTTGGTATAGGATGGGACCTACGTTGGAAGAATTAATTTTTCCTCTAAAAAATAAGTCGGAGAACAAATGACTCAGAAAAAAGTAGGAATTGACGACGGAAACGCTGATGATGGGTTCGAGCGGGAATCCGAAACGCCAGGCGAATAAAGCCTTGATTACGGCAGTCGTGTCTCCTTTACGACTGCTTCCTGGAACTCGCCTCTTTGTTTCTATTGACAACTTGGGCAGGTAATCGGGACGGGAGCATTGATTTTTATTTTTCGAAGAACGCGTGAGAAACCAAATAATATAGTCTTAAGTAGAATGATATTACCGACAAAAACAAGGGAAGTTGGAATGGCCATTTCTGGCTTATTAGCCGTCGTCAGCCAGTCATACCCAACCCCGAGGTGTGAAGCACCTGGGGCTCGAACTCGCGACCTGTTGGTTAGAAGTCCAACATCCCTAACCACTGAGCCACGGGCTCGTTGTCCTGCGAACGTAGAACAGAAATGGCGATTTCGATTTCCAAAAAATTCGGAAATAAAAAAGTAGGTTTAAGTAGGTATTTAGGACAGAAACATTACTTTTTATTCCTCGAAAAGTACCTTAGAAATAAAATACAGTAGGATTAAGTAAGGACTTGGGACGAAAACATTAATGTTTATCCCGGAATAATCCTAATTTATTTGATTTGAGCAGGGACGTAGCATCAAGGAACTAAGCCCGGCAAAATGACTATTCAAATGCGAACAGTAGACAAATGACAAGGCAATAAAAAGGGGAACGATACTGGCATGTCACCTTTGTTTCGATTGAATGTGTTCATGTGAACTGGCCCATCTACCTGGCCAAAATTCAGCACTCAACTGCGCGTTTCAGATTTCTGCAATATAGTGTTAACCGCGACTTCTGCATGTACGTTGTATGTTGAGAAACTTTTAGTCGCTAAGGCATCATGCGTGTAGCATTGTAGATTTGCAGATTGCCTGTCTGCCACCCTTTTAAGCTCACAGGTATCCATTACATTGCGTTACCAATTTTTTGTACCTAGGCCAATTAATGGCCTTTCTTGATTCTAGTGGAGCTTCTGCCTTTTTTTCTTAGTGCGTAATTGGCATTTCCACTATCTGCCGTCTGCGTTCTATCTCACTTTTGCAGATATGACGTAAGTGAGGAATAAAGGGAACTTGAATAAATACAAGTGTTTTTATGTGCTATTTTCAGATCTGCGCGAGTACGTGTGCGATATTTGTGGCAGGGCCTTTTCGCAGAAGAAAAGCCTGAAAACGCATATCGATGGTGTCCACAAAAGTGAGCTTTTTACTTTTTCTTATTTGCTGTCCCGTTTTCTTACTGTTCGACTTTTACGACCGTCTTAACTTTCTCAATGTTGTCCTTTGTTAGCCAGTCATTTCTTCTAAGTCATCTAGTTCAGAGTTAATTTTCCAAGGGAAGCCGTTGTCTCTGCCATATTCTAAAAACTTCTACTGTTAATTTTTTCCTCGGAGTGGCCTTAACGTTGTTGTAAGGTAGCTAGTTATATGTTGGTGATGGAACACATTCTGTTTAGATGTCAGTTGGGAGGTGGACGGTGATTGTTCATATAGCAGACTGCAAAGAGCGAAGATTCAGCGCCCGGACTTTTGAAGTTCCACAGGTTTGGTGCAGGAGGATACTGTAAAGTCTTGGTCGTTCTTTTAATGGTACTATGATGATTTGGTGGTCATAGTTGGTCAGTTGTTTGTACTTTTTGGCTTCACTACCGATCGTAATCCATGACTTGCCGATCCAGCATGAACCTAGCCCTTTAATTTTCGTATCAGCCCTTGTCAGTTGCCGTCGAATTGCGGTCTCAATCCCGAACACTGAGGACTATGGGGCCCACCATTTCTCCTGGTCTGCATACTTTGTTCTTCACTGAGGCGACGACTCTTACTCAGAAAGCATTCAAGGACGAGACATCGTGCATAAGCACGCATCGGGTTGACAGGCTGCATGATTACAATATCTGAGGTGATGACGAACCTCTATGAACGCTTGCCACGAGTCCAATCAGGGTTCCGTTTCGGGCATGCCAGGTCGATTGCTACAATGTCACTCGTTGGTTATAAAAAGAGACTTCATTCGAGCACAGGACAGCAGTAAGTCGACCCGCGACATCCGTGTCTGAAATTGCTACTGCCCACCGGTGCATTGGCTCTGATCTGTTCGCTAGCGCCTGTGAGAAACTCGGACTTCTTTGACGTTCATTTGGCGACTGGTGTGAAGTAGGTGAGTGAGGGAATCTCTAGATTTGAATCTTGTCATGCTCTGACCACGCTCCGTTGACTACTCTTTACGGTTATTTTGGGCAGGCCTGTTACTGTTCCATCCGTGTACTCAGCCTCACAACCACCAGTGAGTCAACATATACACATTTACGAAACCCGAGGAGAAAGCGTCTTCTCTCTCTCTCTCTTTCTCTGACAAAAGGAGTCAAATAATTCTTAACACCACCAAGCAGACGCTGGATACACATGCGATATAGCCGGATTCGAATGAAGACTTAGCCGATAACCTCTTAAGTCTCCATTAAATTGAAGTAGTTTGGAAAGAAACGTCTTCGCTTCGAGTGTAAAGACTTCTAGTTTTGGCCCTCGTCTTGACATGTACCTTTAAATTGACCTTTTTGAGTACCAACCTTGTTTTGGAGAATTACTTAATGGAGTCGAAACTCGTCTAGTGTATCTGCAGAGCATATGCATGTGACTCTTAACAACCCCAACAACCAGACTTCTCGCCTGGCTAAAGCTAAGGCATCTATGGATGTGTGCATATTATAAAGTCCACGTATTCTGTTTAGCATTACGTACAAAATTGCAAAGGATTTATGGCCTTCTGCTTGTAAATCAAATCGAATATTATTACTATACACGCCTGTCGCATAGCGCTGAGCTGTGTTTACCTAGACTGGGAAATGTACTTTTGAACTATAAACGTGATAACATTTACCCGTGGCACGCGCCATTTCGCATTCTTGAGGGTAAACCACATCTTCGGAACTAATTTCCGTTGGTTGGCTTGCATGCCGCGCTCTGACGTCCTCTGTACGATGAAACAACAAATCTGCTGTACGAAAAAGAATCCGCGCAGTTCTTGTAAGGCTGTGGACTCTTCCTCTGGACTGAAGTATACATTTGGTAAAGCAAGCTGTTTACTAGTCTGGAATATCCCCCATATGGAAATATGGGTCTGTGCCATTCTTCGCCCAGCGCCGGAAACCGAGTTTTTCCATGTAGGAGACTGGTCCAATCTTACCTTTAAAGTCGATGATGTGAATGCGCAACATTAGCTAAAGCAGATCCCAACCACACTCCTATCATATATTTGAAGGAATACGATGCTCACAGATGTATTCCCTGGTCTTAGATGGTGATTCTGCATGGCTGCATTATTCTCCTCTCGAGTGTAAGGCGTTTATTCCGACTAACTGCATGTCTCTCGAACGGTTGTGCCCATATTTATCCGGCAGTCTACTTGACCTAACTGTTAGAATTTTTGCGCATCTCAGTTTTCCGAAGTAGAGTATCACCTTTGCATGTAACCTTGTATTTAATATATTTACGAATGTCGTGCTCCCTGCAGACGTAGAGACTTCTCTGTGACGCTGGCTTGCTACACTACCCGCTTATACAGTACGTGACCGATCTCATGAAATGTTGGCCAAAATTCTGGAATGCGTTTCCGATTAGGAGGGATTACTTAAGTGGGTTTGTTATACCGATTATCATGTAGCATAACCTTATAACATTTCGGACTCGAAAGAATGTCGGTTTTTGAATGCACTTCTTTTTGACCTCCTGCAGAAACCACACTCGGTAAAAAATGACTACTTTTGTAGCATGCATTGTTCCTGTTGATTTTCGATAGTCTTATTAATTCAAATATATTTTACATAAAACATGCACAAAATATGCTTTCTTTTGCTCATTTGGAAGGAAATTACATTGTCTTCATATTTTATGTCCGAATAAAGTGTGTATTTGGGGTTTGAGAAAGTTTCTAATTATGAGATTTTTAAGACCGTGCGATGCCCATGCATGCAAGACCGCACATGTCCGTTTACTAATGCTCCTCATGAAATGTACAACACAGTCCCGATCCACTACAAAATTTTATGAACTCTATGCGGTATCCTCTTAAAGGCATAGAGGAATATATGATTTTCCTTACGCGGAAAGCATGCACCTTGTAGACGGAAATTGCTAAACGCTGATACAGTGGCAGATCCGGCTGAAAATTATTCCGGAATCGGGAAACTTTTTTAAAACCTAAATACACACTTTCTTCGGACATAAAATATGAAGACAATGTAATGTCCTTCCAAATGAGCAAAAGAAAGCCTATTTATATGCATGTTTTCTATAAAACATATTTGAATTAATAAGACTATCGAAAATCAAAAGGAAAAATGCATGCCTCATAAGTAGTCATTTTTTTACCGAGTGTGGTTTCTGCAGGAGGTCAAAAAGAAGTGCATTCAAAAGCCGACATCCTGGCAAGTCCGAAATGTTATAGGGTTATGCTGCAAGACAAGCAGTATAATAACCCCACTTAAGTAATCCTTCCTAATCGGAAACGTGTTCCAGAATTTTGGCCAACATTTCATGAGATCGGTCACGCACTACATGTAAGTCAGTTAAATGCCGTTCTTTCGAGTGACAGTCTTTTCATCTTTTTTGTACATTAGATATGAGACTGAAATTTTGTCGATTTGGTGTCGTCTTGCGATTTATTTATGCGAATTTGAAGTGCCTTAGGTGGAAAGGCCGACTCTGGTTAATTTGAACATATCTCACCCACTGTCCTGGAGATTGTGTGCTCATCTTCTTTGAACATATCTGTTTCCTTTTTTTCAGACGTGCACGAGTTCACCTGCGATCTTTGCGCCATGGCCTTTGCGCAGAAGGGAAAGCTGAAAGCGCATATCCATGCTGTCCACAAAAGTGCGCCTTTTATCTCAACACTACCATTTCAGTCTCTTGCCGTCTAGTTTTTTGTCGATATTTTCTTTACCTACTTTATTGTGCTCTCCGCCTATCCCAAGCATCCATTCCACAAAGGTCACCTGCGAAAGAAAGTGTTACGGATAGTTGAAGATTTGATAAAATCCCCTTTCTTGATGGGTGCAGATACTTTGACAAATCGTCATATTGTAGAGCCGGTTTTAACGGCTGGTTCGACGCCTTGTCTGTTTGTGACAGTTGAGCAGTGGTAGAGAGGGAGAACGCGGGACCCTTCAAAGTATGCAACCATCGGCACTTTCCCTATTCCGTCATTATTTCAGGGCAGTTAGCTGCGGCTCGCAAAATTCACCATCCTTAAGGCCAAATTCATTTGTCGCAATCGATGGTCGTTGATTAGCCGACGCACCAGTGTTTTTTAATCTGCCGGGAAGGGGGATGGGCCGGCATTATTGTCAGTTTGAGCAACGAGGATATATAGCACATCTTTCTATCGAAGAAGAATCCAAACTGTTTTCGCTGGTGCTCGAACTGCATCTCCTGCATTATATGATAACTTGAGTTATTGTTGCTTTTTCTAGTTTAGTTTTTGGCATCTGAACAACATGTTCAGATTGCACAAGATCTAATTAAAGTCGGAGATACCAAATTTTAATTTCTACTATCATTCTAAAATGCCTCTATTCAATCTGGGATTTTAAAATGTTTTCAATAGTTCAACGTGAGCTAAATTGAATCACCCTTTTCGTCGTAAGCGTAACCACTGCATATGCAACCACCAGAAAACCGTGCGCTAATGCTTTGAGTAATTTTTTTGCCTATCTTACTGCGCCATTTGTTGCACACTTTGATTTTTCGCGCATCTACTCGGCTTCATACTCTTTTCAAAGGCTTTGCGCACAGTTTGCCTCAAGTTGCATCCTGAATGACCTCCGCATACCTCGGTAATGGGAGACTTAGCAAAACAGTCGCGATTACCTTCTCGTAAACCATCCTTAAGTGCCCATTAATAATTGTCTGAAAAATTCCCCAATCGTATCGCGGCCGACAGAAATCAGGAGGGCATCTCTAATAGGAGAGATTAGTCTTCGGCACTTTACTACTGCCATTTAATTTTCTAATAAATTATTTGAAGATCCCTATAAAAGTTAGTTAACTGCAGCTCGATTACCAGTGGTGATTTTAATGGATTCCTACTAAGCCGAGGTATAACGGGAATATCCGCGGCCATTTCTGCAAGGCTTGCCACTTTCTCCGGCTTGAGCTAAACAACAGATAGAATTTAAAAAATTGGTAATTTGTTTGTCGATGGATTTTCCACTCGCCATGGTAATTCATCCCTCGGAAGTGCGTTGAGGTTTGTCGAAGCAGACCATTCCAAGATTTACATGTTAACTTTGTCCCACCAATAAAAGAATTCTAGTTAACTATTGTGGGAAGTGCGGTTACCGATCAGGCTACGATTCCTTCTCGTCGCGTTATGCCTCGAGGATGAATCTGGGGCCTTCTCAGGCAGTCCCATATAGACCAGTAAGGATGCAGGGAAAGGAATACCGGTAGAGATACGGAAGACTGAAAGAACCAATTTGGGCTTATTAGCCGTCGTCAGCCAGCCATACACAACCCTAAAGTACGTGACCTGTCTCATGAAATCTGATAACGGAAAGTGATGAAAGAATTTCTGGACGACTTTAACGTGGCGCACTTTGTTCGCTTACCCAACCCTTCAATGAAATATCCTTTTATTGTTCAGAAATTGTGTTTACGTAATTATATCAAACAAAACATCAGTAAATTTTAGCGAAAATAGACGTCGGAATATATTAGTGTAATTTCCTATGCTAATACATGTCCTAGACTCCAGTTACGCATCTGAGCGACTTTTTCATTGAAATGATAGTAATTTACCCTCGAGAGTTTTAATAAACGGATTTAGCCGGACTATAAATTTTATTTCATGTCCGATGTTGACCATGGTTATCAACCTGCTAACAAAAAGGTTATTTTAAGAAAACCAGGGTTTTATCAATTCCTTTATGTCAAATTAGCAGATCTGTGCGATTTGGTGCCCTAAAGGAGGGCCTGAACACTCACTTATTCGGTAAATGCCTTCAAGAACAATCTTATTTTAAAATTCTCAACAGACAGGTAATTCAGAATCTGTCTTTATGGGCGATCGGGTGAAAACACTGAAAATCACGAAGTATTCAGCAATATTTCGAGGCCGATCTGAAACTCAACGTAATCTAAAACGAAGGAAAAGTATAAATTAATTTAACGAAAGAAACGTTCTGTGTATAAACACAAAATGGTATGTTGACAATCACGTCTGTCAGTTCTATTTAAATTTATTAGGCACCGACCGGCCTCATGGCATGTCACCTTATGGAAACTTTTGATCCTACGACGTCTCCATCGGCGAAATCAAGCAAAATCCAGCTTCTCTTGTTGAACCCCATCTCATTTAACTCCAAATAGTGAAGGAAATTATGAAACACTGGAAAACTGTTTTGGAATCTACACTCAGAATGTAGGCAGTTGACAAACTGTCATATATGAAGTCACACTATATATTAAACGATATTTAGATGTAAAGTTCGCTAAGACACTGTTATTAGACGTTATTTTATATCTACTTTCATATTTGCTACGTGTTTGGTATGAGAATACATTCTATACATTTAAAAACGAACTTAATTAGAACTTAATTAACTTAATTAACTTAATTAACTTAATTAGAGCCATTTCTGACGTTTTCAGGATATTGCACTTTTCAAAATAAATTGACATTTCTAAACAACGGAATACTGCCTATAATATTTCTTTTATGTTTCTAATTTTTTTAAACTTGTACTTAATTAACATGGACATTTGACTCATGAAATGGTGTCGGTTTGCGAGTGATTGGCAATCATTCGTAAATTTCGACACATTTCATGAATTAGGTCACTAAGTGTAGGTTTGCAGGAGCTGTGGTTTGAACCAGGATTCTCTGGTCATTGAGCGCTTTTCAGTATAGCGCACTACCGTTAGATTTGTGACATTATGTGAATTGTCTGACTTGCGTCCTCGCCAGCCTAAGTCAACTTCTAGAAATGTAAGGCGGATTGATCCACTGGCGTGAAAGACATCTCCCTCTCTGTGCCCATACATCGGGGTGGTGATGCTGGACGCCCAAAAATGGTGATGTAACGCATCGCACACCATTTCCTTAGCTGCAGATTTAATATTAGTCCACGCATACAAGGTGACGTCTGAGCACCGCTAACCTAAATTTTTTGATTGACCTTGTCGGTCAGGTGTCCCTCCATCACGTAGAAACACTTTCAGCAGATTGTGGTGTTACCTTTTTTCGATTGCTTTACGCCAACTTAATATCAGGAATAATGGGATTCGTTGATTAGTTTTAGAATTTTGTGTTTTTCAGGTCTCGGGTATTACATGTGTGACCTTTGCGGTAGGACATTCGCGCATAAAGCAAGCCTGAAGGCGCATGTCGACGGTATTCACAAAAGTACGTCTATTTTTTTCTCCACTGTTTGATTTTGTTAGTATCCACTTTAAATTCTGCTTTGATTTAGTCCATCGGGCTTCTTTGACTTGCTTTTTGTTTTAAAGTACCCAGGTAGGATACATAATTTCTCTGAGGAAAAGGCGTTGTGTTTTTTGTGTGTCTCTGGTTGTCCTTTTTGACCATTCGCACGAAAGGAGTAATAGCCGTTTTTATAACGGCACTTGACTTACGCAATGAAATCCGTTTATAGAATTGCCAAATGGATGTAGGAATAGGTAGTGTGGAAAAACATAACTACTGCACAGTTTAGCGAATGATCATACATATTTTGTCAGTAATTTAAAGTCCTCACCATGCCTGTTTTCGTGGAAAATGACATAATTTTTCGCACATTGTTTTTCCTGATCTGCATGGATGAAAAAAACAATGTTCAAATTCTTCCAGATCTTTAGTGATCATGCCTAATCTTGCCCATCCCTAAAATGTCGCCAATTGCATTTACTTCATAGGTGTTTTGGCAGATTTTGAGTAATTCATATTGACCCAACTGTGAAAACTCGGCGCCTCGCTGGGATTCAAACCCACGCAGTAAGGGCAAGGCTTTAGTACAGCCAACGCTCTAACCTGTCTGGGCAGTCAACTTACTGTTTTAGATTTGGCGGATTCCAGACTTTGCAGTAGGTTGGGCGGGTAACTTGACCCAAATGTGATTAAACTCGCGTCGTTCGGCGGGGCCTCGTAGCTCAAGTGGTTAGAGCGTTGGCTGTACTAAGGCCTTCCCCTTACTGCGTGAGTTCGAATCCAACCGAGGCGCCGAGTTTTCACAGTTGAGTCAATATGAATTGTATGTACGCATGGCAATTTGTGGAGAGCTTAGTCTATGTTCTCCACGAAGGAGACTGTGTTCTGAAAGACCAGGAACCACCTCTTTGTCTTGACGGACCGTGTTTAACCGGGTTTCTCGTTGGTCTCTTTATTCGGCGCCTCCAGGTGGACTCTGGTATCTAATAGAACGCAATTATAGCTCATGGTACGGATAGCAAAGAATGTACCCAAACCACCTCAGTTGCCTTTGTTGGAGGACCTGATGTATCCTCGCGATGAGTGCGGCCGTCTCATTTAAG
The DNA here is from genome assembly GCA_902702965.1 of Spirometra erinaceieuropaei. NCBI lineage: Eukaryota > Metazoa > Platyhelminthes > Cestoda > Diphyllobothriidea > Diphyllobothriidae > Spirometra > Spirometra erinaceieuropaei. The sequence goes on along the minus strand of CACRXP010000031.1, from coordinate 88,808 downwards.
ACGAAGTGGGTTAAATACCCCCAGTTTTCGCTCGTCATCCACGCGCACAGCCCAGCATTCACAATCGAACAGAAGAACTGAGAAGACGGATCACGCGGATTTTTGCAGCGAGAGAGATGTCTCACCAGGTCCATTGACTGTTTCTAATAATGGTGAAAACCCTGCAAAGAGCATTGATTTGGGAGGCGATTATCTCTTTGCTCCGTCCATTCGACAACAGCCTCGCCTCAGATATTTAGGTAATGTCCACTTCTCCAGGTTGACAGCCATTAATTCCGATAAGTGGCTCCTCCCAGTCGGGGATACACCTCGAAAAAAACTCGGTCTTCTCGACGTTTATGGACCAATCAGCGGATTTAGCCACTTCATTCACCCTTGACACCGCAGACTGTAGATCACCAAAATGTGAGACTAACAAGGCTATATCGTCAGAGTGGCTGAAATCAGGCAGCCAGCGTCAGTGTGCAAGCTCAATATCCTCAACCCTGTATAAACGCTTCCTAGAATCCAGTCAATGACGCAGTCAAACAGGTTGGGCGACAGACTAAAACATTCTCGCACGCCAAACCATATATTGAACCATTGGGGAGGTTGTCCGGGACCAGAACTCGCACAGCAATGGAACGATAGTAGGCCCTGATGATGGCAAGGATTTTTGCCGACATACCAGCAGGTCTTATTGTCCGTCACAGGGACTCGCGATGGACGGAACCAAGCGCAGTTAGCAAGGCAGACGGCCGCCAGCCATAGCGCAATCGTAGACTGCGCCTCAGTGTACTTACCTGTTTCGCGCACCCAGCCCAACTCGAAACGAGGTTTAGGTAAAACGCATTCTCGAATCACACTCTGGAAGCGCCTGAGAATGGCAACAGGCAATACGTCCCCAAAAACGTCTATTAGGCCTGTACCGCCCTATCTCCGACACTTCATCTTACATTCCTTCTTGAAGACAGGCCATAGGAAGTCCGACCCCCAATCATCAGGAGCGACCTCATCTCTCCGCACATCATAGAGGCATGGTGCCAGATTGTCAGCAGAGGGCTTTCTAGATTTCAGCAGGAGTACCGTTCTATCCGGAGGTTTTGTTTTTGCACAGCCACAGTATTGCTCTCACCTTTACCAGCTGAGGATGTGGGGGAATCAAATGACAATGCATAGACTGGAGAAGGATACAGCTCCGCTGCAGACTTGCGGGAGAGAGAGGGGATAAGCGTGTGTTGGTTACTGAAGATGAAGACGCGCTTGAACTGCTCACGTCAGTGCTTAACCTGGGGAGAGTTGTCAGCAACTAAGCCGCCACTCGTCGAGTTACCCAATGCAGGGGCGCTGACCACCAAGCAGATACTTAGGCAAGATCTCATTTCGTGGCCGTACCTATTAGGGGTTATGGTAAGGGGTCAGGGTTTGGAGTTTGGAATTGGGGTAAGGAGTTAAAGGCTAAGGTTTGGGATTGGGGTTAGGGGTTGGGGTTAGGCTGGGGCTTGTCCATTGCTGGTACGGCTACGAAGTAAGATCCGACCGATAATTCAATTGATTTTGCCATTGTCGCCAACGTTAGAAGCGTGCTCAACGGGAGTCAACACCAGACAAATAGTCCTTGCTATCTTGCCTGTCCGACCTCGCCAGCACTTTCTAGAGTTGGCAGAAAGAATCATTATTGCGGGACCTAGCTGGAACCGTCTAGACAGGCAACTTTGAGATTCCTCCACTGATCCAGTCACTGAGACGATGCGGAGCCAATCAAAGGATACTCGCAGTTTCCTCGAAGACTGAGGACTTCAGTCATGTCTATTTGTTACTGCCTTTGACTCGAGTTGTAAGGCAAGACCGTGTCAGCCGAGGGCACATGCGTTCGGCGCGTTGTAACAAAAAGCTGCGCAGTTGTTGCTGTTTGCGTGTGTCTCTCATGTTGGAAGCCGGCACGGGTTCTTAAGTTAAGGCGAATATATTGTCTGTTCCGCTTGCTCCCTCTTCTTTTAAATTTTCTGTCTTCCCCGGGGTTCCCTAAATTAGGTGTTTTTCGACCGTCGCATTTCACAAGGTTCGCAATCTGCTGCAGTAATGAACAGTTTTCCGCCGATTGCTTGCCTCGTTTAGAGTTTTCTAGTTTTTATACCCTGGGATTGACTATGCTACCTAGTTAGACTTAGGTCGGCAAGGTACCTTTCTAATTCCAGTGGGAGTCCTTTATTTTCGTTGGGGAAACTAAAGAATTTTAAGTTCGGAGACTTAACGCTGGCTTTCAATTTGCGCTACTTTAGTACATTTAGCCACTTTTATGTTTTTTAGACCTGCAAGATTATACATGTGATGCTTGTGGCAAAGTTTTCGCCCAGAAGACGAACCTGAGGATGCATGTCGACGCTGTCCACAAAAGTGCGTTTATTCTCTCCTACATGTTGCGATCCTCGACAGCTTTTCTTTTGATGTAGCCGGTATTTGTTACATCTGTTCCGCTTTTTGAGTGTCAATTTTTCCCACATACCCTGCCCTGGAGAGTGTGCTCTCTTAGTATGTTGCAAAACTGGTGTTCCAACTTTTCTGGCGAAGTAAAGAGCCTCTGGGACGATACGATTTTTGAGACAGCCTTTGTGGCTGCTTTTACACCTCGGTAGTTTGAGACGGATGAATACAGAATGTTATTAGATTGCTGTACTATTGCCGTACTATCAGACAAGTAAACCTCGCTGAAGCATTACATTTGAACTGACCTCTTCACGGTGCACAAATGCCACCGCATGATAAACGTTAGGTGAGGATGGATTGTATGACCCCACTGGATTCAGCATGTACAAATACCTTCTTTACTTGTTTTAGTATGCCTCACTTAATCCATTTAATTCTGAAATGCGTTTTCGATCAAGAAGTATTACTCAGGCGGGGTTGTAGCATCGATAATCATGCCACACGAGCCCGTAGTATTTCGGACTCGCAAGGATGTTGGCGTTTGAATGCACTTTTTTGAGCTTATGGAAAAATCGCACTCGATAAAGAGTGACTACGTAAGTGGTATACAATTCTCACATTAATTGTCGATGGTCTTATAAATTCAAACATATTTTGTGGAAAAGATGCACAAAAATGCCCTTTCTCCTACTCATTTGGTAGTAAATTACGTCTTCTTCACACTTTCTACTCGAAGAAAAGGTATATTTAGGTTATGAAGAAGTTTTCTGGTTCCTGATTAATTTTGAGCCAGATCAGCTGTTTCATTAGCGTTTACCTATTTCAATCTACACAGAGTACGCTTCCTACGTACAGACAATCATATATTCTTCCAAGCCCTTGAGAAGGTACCATATAGAGTTCATGAAATTTCGCGGTGATGCGGACCATGTTGTATACTTCATGAACAGCATTAGTAAACAAACAAGTATGCTCCTCTATGAATGGGCATCGCATAGTCTTGAAAAATCTTACAATCATAAGCTTTTTAAATCCGAAAAGTACTTTTTGTCTGGGTATAAAATATGAAGAAGGCCTGACTTGCTACCAAATGAGGAAAAGATAGAACATTTTCGTATATATTTTCCATAGGATATATGCGAATTTATAAGGCCATCAAAAACCAACAGGAAAAATGCATGCTACATAAGTAGTCATTTTTTGCCGAGTGAGGCTTTTACAGGAGGCCGAAAAAGTGCATTCAAAAGCCAACATCCTGGCAAATCCGAAATATCATGGGATTATGCCGCGTGGTAATTACTCTTCAAACCCCACCTAAGCAATCTTTCCTAGTCGAAAACGCATTTCAGAACTTCAGCTAACGCTTCATGAGATAGGTCGCTCACTGTAGGTACCAGACAAACGTCCAGAGGCGTTTCGCAGCAACAAAAAACTCGGAGAAGAACGCATACAGTCTTTTGCAGAAGGGGAATTAAGTGGTTATTTTGAAGAGCTCAATTTGCGGGACTGACCTCAAAGTCACGTCCCGTGCACTTAATTCCAAGTTCGCTAACTTATGAATTTTACACTTTTTCATGACTGCTTTTATGTAATATCAGTGCTAACCGCACTTTAACTTCAGACTACTTTCATTTTAGTTGTTGTGGTCATTAGCTCTTTTGCAAGTGCTAGTTAGCTAATCTTCTGAGCAGTGAAATGCACCCGTTACCAGTCATAAATGCGCTTGTCATGAAGCATCAGCGAACCCTGTCTTTGTAGGTCGATCCAAATTGTTTTCAGAAGAACGCAGATTGTACTTCCCGTAGGAAATGTGCACTTTGTGAAGGTTTCCGAACTGCCTTTCTTGTAGCTGCAAGTTTTGTATCATTGTTTTTCTCGAGACCGGGTTTAATATCCGTCTAGCGTGAACTCAGGGTGAACATCACGGATGCATTTTGCGGTGTGTTTTGGGGTATCTCTGTGTATTTCGGATGATTTTGTTTATGTCAAGTTGTGGGTTTGCTTCATAAGAACGCAGTGTACATTTGCATGTTTCATTTCAGCCAGTAACTAAGCATAATTTCCAAAAGGAGAAGATGCGATCACTGGAACAAGAAGTTTATCGGCCCGACGTTTCAGCTTCTCGCTCGATCCATCATCATAGACAGCGGCCATCTCTGATGATGGGTTCGAGTGATAGTCCGAAAGGTCAGGCCAATAAACTTCGTGTTCCAGTGATCGCGTCTTCTGAACTGCTTCCTGGAACTCACCCGTTCACCTCTATCAGCTGTATTTTTGGGCTGGATGCGCTCCGATCGGCTCAACGGTGGGAAACTTTTGTCCCTCGAGAGTCGTCTACGTGTGCGCAGATTAAGCATGATATCTTAGTAGGCGGTTGTCTTCTTTCATACTAAGCCTTCCATTTATAATTTTGAATTTACAACATTTTACATCATATAAATTAGTTCGAGGTCTTTTAGGCCTCGGTCTGTCGATTTAAAGTTGCAAAATGCTATACTACTGGCTGCCTGTTGGCGGTTTGTGAATATTAAGCGGTTGTTCCGCAGTAGCTGATGGATTTCAGCTCAAATATTCATATCAAATTTCGGACCGTGCCTGAAAAGGCCTGTTTCGAAAGAGTTACTCCAAGTTCACACATTATTTTCCTCGGAAATTAAGCAAGGCAAGTTAAAACTGGAGTTCATATTACCAGAAAACACACGGGGAAAGCTGGGGGACCCACTGACGAGCCGAACCCCTCGCAGCTGCGCCAGGCAGCGGCACAAGATCGGCGAAACACGCGTGTCTGGGCTTTTAGCTAATACCTGTGTTGTTAGTACGGTAAATTATTGCACAGTTTACTTTTTCTTGAAATTTGTGCAGTTATTATTTCAATGCCTCAATTTGTGCAGATTTAAACTGGATCAGGAATAAATTCGACTCCGCAGTCTATCTACACCTTGCATGTATCTTTCAGATCTTCGGGAGCACGCGTGCGACATTTGTGGCAAAGCCTTTTCACAGAAGGGAAACCTGAAGGCGCACATTGATCATATCCACAAAAGTCTGTTTATTTCCTTAACTGGTTTTCCTTGACATTGTGATACACCTCTGCTTTTTACGTCACCTTGATTCGGTCCGTGATTTTAACTTTTGCCGCTCGTTTTCAAAGATCTCTGTCGCATACTTACAATGGCGTCTGTTTTACTTTCGGAAACCATTATGTAAACCTTGCTCACGAAGCGGACAACAGTCGCGTTGATGACACTAACAGCCCTGGTTGATGTACTTAATCGACTGCAATAACTAAGGTTGAGTCCTGAGTGCTTGGTACAAGTGTCATAGCCTTGTTTTTGCGAAGGAGGAAGTGGACTTAGCAGCTATTCTTCTGTGTCCGGGGTGTCCCATTCACAGTGCCAGTACACACTCCCTGGAATTACAATTGGTTAGTGGCAACATCCATCGCTTACTATTGCCGGCTTCATTTGGTCAACATCTACTTTACTAGAGCGCAAACATTGACCCTGCTTGCGTCCGGACGTTTGTTTCGAACTGTGGACATTTATCTTACTTGGAAAGGCCTATTTTATTAAAAGGAAGAAAATGCCAAATGCACCGTTTCTTGATCATGGTTTTTAGAAGGTGTATCCCTCGTTTTCAGGTCAAAATTAAATTTTATTCACGCCCGGGGTGTCCCATTCACAGTGCGAGTACACACTCCCTGGGATTATAATTGCCTAGTGGCAACATCCATTCCTTAAAGTAGATGTGCTAACTCATAAAATGTCAACCAAAATTTCGAAATGCGTTCTCGTTTCGAAAAGATAAATTAAGTAGTGTTGTAAAACTAATCATGATGCAGCATAAATCTATAGTGATCCAGTTACCACGGGGTGTTGGCTTTCGAAAGAACTTATTTTCGACTGCACGCAAGATCTATACTCTGAAAAAAATGACTACTTAAGTAGTATACAATTACCTCATTGATTTTCGATGCCCTTTAAAATTCAATTATATTTCATGGAAAGCATGCATAAAATTATTCATTCTTTTACTTATTCGGTAGAAAATCACGTCTTCTTCCAATTTCATACTCAAAAGAAGAGTATAATTCGGTTTTAAAATCTTTTCTAATTCCCGAATAATTTTAAAGCCGACCTGCTGTTACACTTGCATTCAGGATTTCAAAACTACAAGCTGTATATTTTCCGTGTACGGAAAACCATGAATTTCTCTACGGTGTTAAGAGGAGGCCATATGAGGTTAATAAAATTAAGCAGTGGATTTGGGCAATATTGTTAACTTTACAAGCCACATTCGTAAATGCAGATACATGACGTTTCATGAACGGCCATTTAACGGTATTAAAGAATCTCACAATTAAAAATTTTCTTAAAACCGAATTATACTCTTCTTTTGGGTATGAAATTGGAAGAAAACGTGATTTTCTACATTAAGTAAAAGAATGAATATTTTTATGCAGGTTTTCCATGAAATATAGTTGAATTTTCAAGGGCATCGAAAATCAATGAGAGAATTGCATACTATATCAGTAGTCATTTTTTGCAGAGTGTAGGTCTTGCGTGCAGCCGAAAATAAGTTCTTCCGAAAGCCGACACCCTGAGGTCACTGGATCACTATAGGTTTATGCTGCATCATGACTAGTTTTACAACACTACTTAATTTATCTTTTCGAAACGAGAACGCATTTCGAAATTTTGGTTGACATTTCATGAGTTAGCCCATCTACTGTAGGTACCGCAGCTGCTGGAGTTGTGTAAATGCTGGGTTATTTCATAGACGTAATTGTAAGATGTGGTCATCTGGCGCATAGCCTCAAGCCTGCCTGCCTGCCGTATTTATGACCGGTATGTTTTTACGTGTCAGTATCCAGTTCTTTATAATCGTGAACTACAGTTGTGTGCATCCGCTGTCAAAGTGTTTCACAGCATAAGAATTTAAATAGTTAACCTGTTTAAAAAGTTGATAATTAACTTGCTTACCTACGTGTGTTAAGGGGTTCCGTATGACGAGGGTATTGCGTATGTGCAGGCGAATTATCAACACTTTCCTGAACCAACATTCTCTATGTCTATCAAATTGTGTACTGTGGTTCGACAGTCCACAGGCCATTGAAGCAATCTACGGATCGTCCGTTCTTCGGAGTTTTCAGGATGACATTACCGACAAAGATATAGGAGGCTAGAGTAACCGTTCCTGGCCTATTGGCCGTCATCAACCAGCCACGTCCGACTCCCGATTCGCGGTCCCTGATGCTCGGGCTTGTGTTCTATCGGCTAGGAATCCAGCGCTCTAGCCATTAAGCTATGGGCATGTTTTTCTGTCGTCTGCAATCGGGTATATTACCTGTAGTAGAGGGACGTTCATTGATCGCTTCGCGAGCCATACTCAGCCGCACAGCGGCTAGTAGCATAGGCAGAATGGCATTACCGACGAAGGCAAGGGGAACTGTATTGACCATTTCTGGCTTACTAACCGCCACCAGTCAGCAATACCAAAGCCCAGGTTTGCAGCCCCGAGGTTCGAACCCACATTCTGATGGTTAGGAGCCCAACGCTCCAACCGTTGGGCGCCGAGACCCAACACGACGGGTGTATCTCGTAAAGCAATCGGTGAGCGCCTCCTTACCGTAGTAAGTTCTCAACTACACTTATTTTCTCGTGTCTGGGTCTCAGTTGTCTTTCAGTAGGGGAATTGTGCATAGACTAACACTGGGCCCCCGTTTGGTGAATACCCGTTTAGGGTTGGGGATTTTTGTAACCGACAATTTCCATAGCGTTATTTTCGTACTTTTAAATTATCACGAGGGTGCCTTTATTTCAAAACGGGACGGGCTTTCTGAGCGTTGTGTGCCGCGGTTGTGTGAATGTCCCCTCACGCTCTAGCACTTAAATGGAAAATGATTTTCTATCTGAACTCCAAGGTGCATCCAGATTTCTGTCACTGTGTGTACATCAGTTACTTGGTCTTATGGTCAATCGGAATATGATGCCGTATCAGGTGGCGCTTGCTACCCGGATTCTCTCTCGATGTTAATTATTTTCCTTGAGTGCAAACTATTCAGGCGTGTGGTACGCGCTGTGTAGTTTACCATCTGTACGCCAACGAAGCCTCCATGTAGGGTATCCAGTTAAGGAGAAGGTGGCTTACGAATTATCCTCTTGCCTAGCTTCACAGAAGTATAAAGTTCGCACTTATTTCGCGTCAATCTCTAATTTCCTTTCTGATAAATTGATATTAACAGAGAATCGTACCGCCCACTCTAACCCATCAACAACGTGTTTGTTTTCTAGAACTGCTAGAATTGACGTGTGAAATGTGCGGGAAAGCCTTCAAGCGGAAGGAATACCTGCAAAAGCATCTCAACACCATTCA
>CACRXP010000031.1:23103-58368 GCA_902702965.1 Spirometra erinaceieuropaei | reverse complement strand
ACGTGGGGAGATAAGTCAATAGTATTTTTATGGCTCACACCTAAGCCTTTGTTAATTGGGCTTCTGTTATTTCATTATCTTCGAATATTCTATGAGGAGTTTTGTGGGCTCAGGATCAGGAGATGGCATTTGCCACTGACTTTTCCATTTACTAAGTTTTCTAAGATCGGTTTCGATTGTCATTTGAATGTTGGCTACTGTATACTCGTTATATGCCTAGGCGAGCTTTAGATCGTCCGCATCTAAAAACGTTTTAGCTGAGATTGATATGGACGATTAGTCATGAATTTTTATGAGATGTAGAAGGGGGCCTGGGATAGTGCCTTGAAGTACTCGACTGGTAATAGGGGGTGGTCGTGAGACTACCATTCAAATCTGCACCACTTGATATCGGTTTCGAAGATAGGATTTGAGAAAATTGCGAAGAGGGAGCCTAATTCCATAACTTTTTAGCTATATCAGTAGTCTTTTATGGGAAACTTTGTCAAAGGTCATTTTTACGGTCGAAGTATACGGCAGCTGCTGTGTTTCCATCATCTGTATTGCTGGAAACGAGGTCTAGAAAAGTGAGATAGCTACACTGACATGAGTTTTCAGGCAAAAGTTCATGTTGACATGGAAGAACGAGGTTAGCGTTTATGAGATGATCCAGCAACTGATTGTAAAATATCTTCTCGAGGATTTTAGCTATTGCTGGTGTTAGGTGAACATAACGATAGCTTTGAGTATGAGATCGATTGCTGACTTTAAGGATAGGTGCAATTTTTGGGTACTTTCAAACGTCTGGAAAATTGCACTTGACTAAAGTAGGGAGAATAGCATAGATAGGAGTATTAGAGCATACGTCGTATGCTTCAGAATACATGGCGGGATTTTGTCCGTCTCATTGGACTTGGCGTTGGATAGTTGTTTCATAGCTACTTTAAAAGTTTCTTCATTAAAAAAGTTCCCACCAAGGGTGTGTTCTGTCAAATCGGTCGGTTGGAGGTCGGTTGGAGGTCGGTTCTTCCTCGGCTATATATGTGGTTATTTGAGAAATACTTGTTGAGTAGGTTTGCTATCTGGTTGTCATTTGTTATAACTTGTCCTGATTCATCAATCACAGCTCGGAGTTCAGACTTTCGATGATAATTCATCTGTTTTTGAAACATCTGAGCGATTCGTCGTGGGATTCTAGGGCCTGATGTTCTGCTGTTATTGTCCGTTGTGTTTCCATTTTGGTAACTAGGTCGTGAATTTCCCTAGTTCGTCGGACTGTAGACAAACAGCTTACGAAGGGGTTGTGTGGCCGTTTTTTAAGTTTTTTCCAGCATCTTGGATAGGAAGTGTGGGATTAGTGGTTTTTTTATATGGGGATCTTTCTTCTATCAAGGCATATCGAATTTCAAATAGCGCAGAGTATAAGAGGTTGACTGCTTCCATTTGGAATGTTGTTATAAGATATGGGCTTAAAGCTAATGACCTAATATAATTGTCGAGGTTTTTGGGATTTATGTGAGTGTCACGAAAATCAGGTGCTAGTTTTGTGTTTGCGGTGAGCATCGATATTATTTCTTTGTGATCGCTTTCAAACGTCACGCAGTCGTAGTGCGTATAGAGAGACCAGACGCCGTTGGTGAAATTAACGTCTAGTATGTTGTTTTCTCTGGTGGATTTGCCGACTATTTGTTTCCAGTTGTGAAAGACGATTGAAAATAACAATTGGCCATGCCTAGTAAGTGCTAATAATCCGACCCAGTTTATTTCTGTGGTTCTGGTCACCCGCAGTTATATTCATTTTTGATGTTGGATATACTATCTATTAGATGGTTGAGACCTGCGTCATCATTACCACATTCTGGAGGGCAGTAGAGACATCCAGCTAGTATGCTTTCATGAGTCTGAGATTTTATTGTACCAAAGCACGCTTCACCAGAGAAGGTTTCGGTTTTGGCATTGAGACCACTTTGTTCAATGATAATTCTAGTGTACATCAGAAAACCTCCGCTTCGTTTACAAACACGGTCCTGTGGACAGAAATTATAATTTAGGACGTATATCGAAGCATTCGTTATTAGTTCATTTACCCATGTCTCTGTAATAGGAATTATATCGAGGTCATATATTTCAACGAAAGTTCTAAGTTGGGATACGTTGTGGATTATCGATCTCACATTTACAAGAGCTATATTTAGGATGTTGACTATAAAAGAGGTAGGTTGTGATGAAAAAAACGGGTTTCCGAGTGTACTTTGACTGAGTGATGCGTTAAAAGGAGAGACCTGTGTGATTCTTGGAGGACATGACGTTGTGTATGGCGGAATGTGAATGCGTGCGTTAGGGTGTGTGGGTTGAGGGTACGTATGGAGAGGTGGGTTAACTAGGTGGTATTTGTATCTAAATGGGGGTTGAGTTTAAGAAGCGTGTGAACTTAAGTAATTTATGGGGTTGTTATTAGGTGCTAAGAAGTTTGAGATGTCATAGTGGTTTGGCTTAATCATATGCAATGAAGGTGGTTTATGGGGGGCGGAGTTGCAATTATAGAAGCTTAATGTTCATGGTCGGGGTTTGGATAACACCTACTTCCTACGTTTAAGTCAAATCAGTCTAAGTCAGTTTAATTCAGCCTACATATTTAGGGCCTTTTGGTTTGTAAGTCTTGTCTGACGGTCAGTTTCTAATTCTGGTTGATCGTTTGTGGGTGTCGTATTAAAACTCATATTACCATCCAATGGCGTCACGTGAGTGGATCCGGGATCTGCGTGTTCGTTTTGTTCTGGTTGAATGTCGGTACCTTGATGTGCCTCCTTTGTTGGTTTCTGCCAATCATTCCTCACTGCTTTTGGAGCTGCGCCTTTTTTTTATCATGGGTGGTAGGGTCAGAAGTACTCGCTGGAGGTTCGTCTTAGGAGGTGGCGCGTTTGTCATTTTGTCCAGGCTGGGCTGTGCACTTCTTTTTATTGGTGCCTGAATCAGAAGTAGTTGTTAGATGCTCAGTTGATGGAACGTAGTTCTGATTAACGTCTTTACACCCCACTTCCTTTCTCTGAAGGTCACGCCTTTGCATTAGTGTCAAATCTGGACGTATGAATGAGTTTAGGTTCCACCGACTTCTATTTAGTTCAGAGTTTTGTAGAAGCAGCTCGGCTTCGGCCTGTGAGTAAAATGTTAATAGTACGGGTTTATTTTTGCTTCTTGAGTGAAGTCTTTTGGTAGTGACTATGCGGATGTTTGGGCCAAACTAGTGCATAAGTTGCTGAATTGTTGGCGTTGGGTTAATCGAGTGGGGTATATTGCGGAGAATTAAATTAAACCTGCCTTTAGATCTGTCTGCGACTTCTGATGATACCAAGTGTATGATCGATTCTGTGTGATACAAAGTAAAGGCTATTTGTAAATGTACCTGAGTCAGATAATGAGTCGAAAATCGTGAAAATTTGTTCATATTTCTCGATAAAGTTCAGAAAACGCATGATGGGCGAAAGATCCAGTTTATCCACAGTAAATTTAAAATCAGCCAAGCTTTTTAATAGGGAGCATCTCGGGGTTTAGGTGCTATTTCATTTTAGCTTATAAAATTGGATAACGATTGACGTATAAACAAATCAAAATCTGTGAAAATTAGCGAATTCCAACTTATCTTGCGTCTGAAGATTTCGAACGGTTGTGCACAACGGGGAAATGAGAGTGCTTTTCACCACGTCTGCCATCATGAACATTTTGGCGATTTGGTGATGGCGTCTCAATAACAGATAGCTATGCGTGCGCTGACTCTAATATCAGACATCAGCGTCCAAACTTACTTAGTGAATAAAACGAGGATTGGAATTGAATATGCGAGTTGCAGGTCCTTGTAACCGGTTCTGGGTAAAAAAAACCTTTTAGTAATTGATCATTCATATTTGGCTGAAGACTTTCTCGATAAGTCTTGGTTGTACCTGATCCAATAAACAGACTAGTCTTGTATGTATCCATATGAAGGTACCAGCGATGATACACCTTATCCCTTACTCTTTCCAGTTGAAGACACGGTAATTGCCACCAACGAAAGTTACATTTTAAATATTTATACTACTATAGCAAACCTAATTGTCATCCAAGTTTTGAAGTATTTATCCCCCTCTGTAGTCTCTCAGGTATCTATCGTTCATGTGTTTTTCTAACAATTATTTTTATTCACTTCTAAGCACCAGCCGTTGATGAGGGGACTTATGGAGCATTCAACCGAATGGCATAGCATATGTTACAGCCAATGTATATACTGACACAGGTATTTATTATGAGGCGCCTGTCTCACCCTCTCATACTGCTCAAGGACATTCAGTGGCCACATACGCCTACACAGCCATATGCGCCTCCATGCAAACCGTCGAAGATAGGGCTCTTCAGACATCCTCATCACCACATCATGCCCTACCTTCCCCTACAGACCACGCACCACAGCCCGTAACAACTACATCGCTTTACGGGTAGCAAGTGTGTGGACCGCTTCACGGTCGCCGTTATGGCCGGCACAACAGCCGACGTTAGAATATGCGCACCTCATGTAAGTGGGGAGCATGTACAGTAGGTGGGCTAACTCATGGAATGTCAACCGAAATTCCGAAATGCGTTTTCGTTTCCAAAAGATTGAGTAAGTAGAGCTGTAAAACTTATCATCATGCAGCATTGTTCTATAATAATTCAGTTACCTCGGGATGCCGGCTTTCGAATGAACTTCCTTTCAGCTGCATACAAAAACTAAACTCTGTAAAAATGACTACTTAAGTAGCGTGCATTTACTCATTTACTTTCGATGCCCTTAAATATTCAACTATCTTTCACGGAAAACATACATAAAATATCCATAAAATATGCATTTTTCTACAATACTTAAATAAAACTATATCCGGTTCATAAAATGTAGCACTGGATTTGAGCCATATTGCTAACTTTACAAGCCACATTGGTAAATGCAGATACATGAAGTTTTATGAGCGGCCATTTCACAGCATTAAAAAATCTCAGTTAGAAACTTTTTAAAACCGAATTATACCCTTCATTCGAGTATAAAATTGGAACAAGACGCAACTTTCTACCAAATGAGCGGAAAATGGATATTTTTATATACGTTTTCCGTGAAATATAGTTAAATTCTTAAGGACATCGAAAATAAATGAGAAAATGCATGCTGCTTAAGTAATCATTTTTACAGAGCATAGTTTTCGCCTGCAGCCGGAAAGGAGTTCTTTCGAAAGCCGGTATCCTGAGGTAACTGAATTATTATAGAACAATGCTGCATGGTGATAAGTTTTACAGCCCTGCTTAATTGATCTTTTCGAGACGAAAACGCATTTCGGACTTTCGGTTGACATTTCATGAGTTAGCCCACCTACTGTATTTTGATGTGCCCTGGTAAATTAAGTGATCAGGTTGGCTCTGGAACACGTAGATGAAATGTCTAGCTCTGTTAGCCACTGAGCATAATTTCATAACCAGCTGGTTGACAGGCTCTGACAGTCGGCTGGTGCATGAGAGCTGCAAGATAGGGGGGAGGTCAACACTGGGGATTCCACTTCCCCCCCCCCCCCCTCGGCAAATCAATGCCTTCCTCACAAAATAAACCTGACGCGTCTGAACCAATCATGATGCGCTAGGGCTTAGATGGTTGTCAACTGTAAGGATAACTCAGTCCGCGTGGTCAGTATTGTATGTGTGGCTGGCGAACGGAGTGTCAGGTTCAATGGCTCCTTATTATGGACTTTCATCCATGTTAGATCCGAGTTCATCATTGCAGTGCAGCGAATGCACCCCTTACACAGATAGGAAGCATGTTTTATGGTCTATCCTGGTACGCACGAAGCCACGGCCACTGGCTCTGTGATTGCAAAGCGTGGCTGCCGATGATGATGATGTTGGGAAAGTCCAGGTGTTCGACAGCTCGTGCCTCCGGAGAATGGAAACTCGGTCCAGGAACTAAAAGTTAAGTGCGAAGATTCGATACCGTTCAAGGACAACCCACAGTGATGTCCCAATCAGTCTTCGCATCCCATATAATTTCATCACGCAATCTGTCTCACAGAGACGGAACCCAGTTCAGACGCCTTTCTAAAGCCTAACTGATGGCACTGTCACGGTAGTTAACCGAAGAAATTATTGAGTTGAGTCGGGAGAGGACGTTGGGCGTGCCAAATTTCGAAAAATGACCATCTAAAAATGATCGCGGAGAGCCTGGTCATTAACAGAACAGAGTGAGCGGTACATAAAAAAGACAAAAAGTAGTGGCTTTAATCGTTTGCCCAGATTTTATCCGCAAAGAATAAACAATAGATAAGACTTTTCAAAAATAAAAATGTGATGATTGTACAAGGCAAATACAGTTAACAGGCATCTACAAAGACTTTGAGCAAAATCTTAGACGAAGGAGGGTTTCTCAGAGGGGGCACACGACACTCAGGCGCCCGAAGATCCTAAAAGGAAAATAAAAAATGATCTATGTCGCAGTACAGACAAACTCCTCTCAGTAGTAAAAAAGACGGAAGAACCAGGGTGTTCAATCGTCTCACGACTGATACCCTGGCCATTCACCCAGGTGAGGCCAAACTTCGTTGTCCGTGCAACGAGTAAGTCCTGAAAAAAACTGAACGGGTACTCCTATTAGAGGACGAATTCAACTTTCGCCTAGGCAAATACCACCTAATACAAAAATTATTGTTCTTGGAAGAAATCGATGTCTCTAGGTTGCTTCAGCGGCACCAATTGACGCTGCAAACTGTCTAACGATGGCTCGCAATCTGACAGACATAGACTTCCACACTTCGGGGTTGGGTATGACTGGCTGACGACGGCTAATAAGCCAGAAATGGCCATTCCAGTCTCCCTTGTCTTTGCCGGTAATATCATTCTGCCTATATCATGCGCCGCTGTGCGGCTCCTGGTTTGGCTCGAGAGAGAATCCGTAAGGCACAACGGAACGAGTGAGTTCCGTAAGAACGATCGGTGAGCGCCCCCTATTATTGTATATTCCCGATCGAAACCGACAGGGCAACCGGCTTGTGGTCCAGTGGTTAGAGGCGTGGACTCCTAACTAACAGGTCGCGAGTTCGAGCCTCGGAAGTTCCGCACTTCGGGGGGATTGGGTATGACTGGCTGACGACGGCCAGTAAGCCAGAAATGGCCACTTCAGTCTCCCTTGTCTTTGTCGGTAATACGATAGACGAAGTTGTCCACAGAAAGTGCTGGTCATTCGGCAGGGCATATGTCGCACTCCAACTGCAGCAGGTGATCACAAGAAAATGGGTTCAGTTACGATGCAGCCGATATGGACCAGCAATATATGGCAGGCCGGCTTGAGGCCTTGGACTAATTCGTTTCTCATTAAATATTCCTAAAAGTACGTATAAAACAATCTGCCACTTTGTACATCGCAAGGGATGAGAGAGCTACCACTGTCCCGAAGAGGGCGCAGTAGTGACCAGCGTAGCATCTACTTTGCCCCCTCCCTCACACCCAACGTGGTCCAAGGGTAAGTCAGAGTTCAGACAGCAGACGATGGTCGTGCGCGGGGAGGCAGACAAAGTCTACGTACGCCACATACAACTTCTTCCCTAAATTTCACACGGACCAAGTCTCAAAGAAGACGACGGTCCTCGATATCATCAAAGTGAGTGGTACGGTCACCAAATTTAGAAAGAGACATTGGAGTCTAGATCTATTTTTTTCATGAAATATAGTAGCATTTTAAGGGCATCGAAAATAAATGAGAAAATGCATGCTACTTAAGTAGTCATTTTTACAGAGTATGGTCCTTGCATGCAGCCGGAAGGAAGTTCTCTCGGAAGCCGGCATCCTGAGGTAACTGACATATTATAGAATTATGTTGCAGGCCAACTAGTTTTACAACCCTACTTAATTAATCTTTTCGAAACGAAAACCCATTTCGGAATTTCTGTCGACATTTCATGAGTTAGTCCACCTACTGTAAGAGCCATGAAGGAACAGCACTCAGGAAAGTGTTAGAAAGCGTGCCAAAGTGATGAAAAAGTTAATTTGTTGACGAAAGTAGGCAGCAAGAAAAAAGTACGTAAGAAGCTACCTTTGTGAATGGTGTTGAGATGCTTTTGCAGGTATTCCTTCCGCTTGAAGGCTTTCCCGCACATTTCACACGTCAATTCTAGCAGTTCTAGAAAACAAACACGTTGTTGATGGGTTAGAGTGGGCGGTACGATTCTCTGTTAATATCGATTTATCACAAACGAAATTAAAGATCGACGCGAAATAAATGCGAACTTTATACTTCTGTGAAGCTAGGCGAGAGGATAACTCGTAAGCCACCTTCTCCTTAACTGGATACCCTACATGGAGGCTTCGTTGGCGTACAGATGGTAAACGACACAGCGCGTACCACACGCCTGAATAGTTTGCACTCAAGGAAAATAATTAACACCGAGGGAGAATCCGGGTAGCAAGCGCTACCTGATACAGCATCATATTCCGATTGACCATAAGACCAAGTAACTGATGTACACACAGTGACAAAAATCTGGATGCAGTTTGGGGTGGAGATAGAAAATCATTTTCCATTTAAGCGCTAGAGTGTGAGGGGACATTCACACAACCGCGGCACACAACGCTCAGAAAGCCCGTCCCGTTTTAAAATGAAAGCACCCTCATGACTATTTACTCCGGTCGAAAAAGTAACAGACAGGGCGTGAATAAAGTTTAATTTTAACTTGAAAACGAGGGATACAGTTCCGAAAAAGCATGACCAACAAACGGTGCGTTTGGCATTTTCTCCCGACGAGATCATGAACACTTCCTTTTAATAAAATAAGCCTTTCCAAGTAAAATAAATATCCTCAGTTGGAAGCAAACGTCTGGACGCAAGCAGGGCCACTGTATGCGCTCTAGTAAAGTAGATGTTGCCCAAATGAAGTCGACAATAGTAAGCAATGGATGTTGCCACTAAGTGATTGTATTCCCAGGGAGTATGTACTGGCACTGTGAATGGGACGCCCCGGAGACAGGAGCATAGCTGTTAAGTCCACTTCCTCCTTCGCAAAAAACGGACTTTGACACTTTTACCAAGCACTTAGGACTCAACCTTGGTTATTGCAGTCGACTAAGTACATCAACCAGGGCTGTTAGTGCCATCAAGGCGACTGTTATCCGCTTCGTAAGCAAGGTTTACATAATGGTTTGCGAAAGTAAAACAGACGCCATTGGAAGTATGCGACAGCGATCTTTGAAAACGAGCGGTAAAATTTAAAGTCACGGACCGAATCAAGGTGACGTAAAAGTCAGAGGTGCATGACAATGTCAAGGAAAACCAGTGAAGGAAATGAACAGACTTTTGTGGATATGATCAATGTGCGCCTTCAGGTTTCCCTTCTGTGAAAAGGCTTTGCCACAAATGTCGCACGCGTGTTCCCGAAGATCTGAAAGATACATGCAAGGTGTAGATAGACTGCGGAGTCGAATTTATTCCTGATCCAGTTTAAATCTGCACAAAGTGAATCATTAAAATAATAACTGCCACAAAATCCAAAAACGTAAGCTTTAAATCGACAGACCGAGGCCTAACAGACCTTGGACTAGATTTTATGATGTCGAATTCTGTAAATTCAAAATTACAAGTGGAAGACCTAATACGGAAAAAGACAACAGCCCACTAAGATACCATGCTTAATCTGCTCATACGTAGACAACTCTCGAGGGACAAACGTCTTCCCCTGTCGGAGCGCACCCCGCCCAAAAATACTGCTGATAGAAGTGAACAGGCGAGTTCCAGGAGGCAGTTCAAAAGACGCGATCGCTGGAACAAGAAGTTTACTGGCCTGACCTTTCGGACTATCACTCGAACCCATCATTAGAGATAGCTGCTGTCTCTGATGATGGGTCGAGCGAGAATCTGAAATGTCTGACCAATAAACTTCTTGTTCCAGTGATCGCATCTTCTTCTTTTGGAAATTATGCTAAGCTGCTGTCTGAAATAAACATGCAGTGTACACTGCGTTCTTATGAAGCATACCCACAACTTGGCATAAACATAACCACAAGGGGCGGCAGTATTTGTAGGATGCAAGTGCAAATACTGCAGCCCTTGTGCATGAACCAACCGTATCTGCTTTTGTCTCTGATGATGGGTTAGAGGAGGAAACCGAAACGTCAGGCTAATAAGGATCTTGTCCCAGCGATCGTGTCTCCTTCTTCAAGAAACATAACCATCCCAAATACACAGAAATACGCCAAAAACACACCGCAAAATGCACCCGCGATGTTCACCCAGCGTTCACGCTAGACGGATTTTACAACCGGTCTCGTGAAAAACAATGATATAAAACTTGCAGCTAGAAGAAAAGTAGTTCGGGAACTTTCACAAAGTGCGCATTTCATGCGGGGAGTACAATTTGAGTTCTTCTGAAAACAATCCGGATCGACCTTTAAGCATAGGATTCGCTGAAGCTTCATGACAAGCGCATTTATTACTCGTAAAGGATGTATTTCGTTGCTCAGAAGATTAGCTAACACGCATGTGCAAGCGAGCTAAGGACCACAACATGTAAAATAATAGTAGCCAGGATTTGGCGTGCGGTTAGCACTGCTATTACATAATAACAGTGATAAAAAGGCATAAAACTAATAATTTCGCCAACTTGGAATTAAGTGCAGGGAACGTGACTTTTCGGTCAGTCCCGAAACTGTGAACATTTCAGTCGAAGGGAATTGACCTCTTCAGAATAATTATTTAATCCACCTTCTACAAAAGATAGTATACGTGTTTCGCCGATTTTTTTCGTTGCTGCGAAACGCTTCTGGGCTTTTGGCTGGTACCTACAGTGAGTGGCCTATCTCATGAAGCGTTAGCTGAAATTCTGAAATTCGTTTTCAACTAGGAAAGATTACTTAGGTAGGGTTTGAAGACTAATTACCACGCGGCATAATCCCATGATATTTCGGACTTGCCAGGAAGTTGGCTTTTGAGTGCACTTCTTTCGGCCTCCTGTAAATACCGCACTCGGCAAAAAATGTCTACCTGTATGGTATGCATTTTTCACATTGATTTTCGATGGCCTTAGAAACCCACATATATCCTATAGAAAATATACACAAAATGTCCAATCTTTTCCTCATTTGGTAACAAGTCAGGCCTTCTTCACATTTTATACCCAGAGAAAAAGTACCTTTCGGATTTAGAAAAAAAGGTTATAATTATGAGATTTTTCAAGACTATGCGATGTACATTCATAGAGAAGCACACCTGTTTGTTTACTAATGCTGTTCATGAAATATACAACATGGTCCGCATCACCGCGAAATTTCATGAATTCTATATGATATCTTCTCAAGGGCTTAGGAGAATTTATGATTGTCTGTACGCGGGAAGCGTACTCCTTGTAGACTGAAATAGGTAAACAGTAATAAAACGGCTGATCTGGCTCAAAATTATTCGGAAATCATGAAACTTCTCCAATTAATGTCATAATTGTATACCCCTTAAGAAGTAATTCTTTACCGACTGGGGTTTTTACAGGAGGTCAAAAAAGTGCATTTAAACATCAACATCCTTGCGAGTCCGAAATAGTACGGACTCTTGCCGCATAGTAATCGATGCTGTAACCCCGCCCGAATAATCCGTTCCGATAGAAAACGCACTTCAGAATTTTGGCTAACGTTTCGTGAGATAGATCCCTCACTGCATGTTGGTAGTGGGATTTGATGGCCCGCATACAGTGCGTGACCGATCTCATGAAATGTTTGCTTAAATTCTAAAATGCGCTTTCGATTAGGAAGGATTACTTAGGCAGTGTTGTAATATTAATCTTCACGCGGCATGACCCCATAATATTTCGAACTCGTCAAGATGCCGGCTTTCGACTGCACCTCTTTTTGACCTCCTACAGAAGGCGCACTCGGCAAAAAATGACTACTTGAGTAACATGCGTTTTCACATTGATTTTCGATGGTCTACTAAATTCAAATATATTTTGTACGAAACACGTATAAAAGTACGCATTCTTTTACTGATTTGGTGAACAACCACGTTTTCTTCACATTTTGTCCGAAGAAAGGGTGTATTTAGGTTTTTGAAAACGTTTCCCAATTCCCGAATAAGTTTGAGCCTGATCAGCCGCTGCATTAGCGTTTAACGATTTCAGTCTACAAGGTGCATGCTTTCTGCGTAAGAAAAATCACATATTCCTCTACGTCTTTAAAAATATGCCATATGGTGTTCATAAGCTTTTGCAATGGATGAGGACTATGTTGTAAATTTTATGAGAAGCTTTGGCAAACCGACAGGTACGATGCTGTATGAATGCACACTGCATGATTTTAAAAAATCTCATAATTAGACATTTTTTGAAAACCCAAATATGCCCTTTCTTTGGACATAAAATGTGTAGAAAACGTGGTTCTCAACCAAACCAGTAAAATAAAGCGTATTTTTTTACGTGTTTTCTACCAACTATACTCGAATTTTTAAGACCATCAAAAATCAATGCGAAAAATGCATGCTACTTAAGTAGTAATTTACTACCGAGTGCGCCTTTAGTAGGAGGTCGAAAAGAGGTGCATTAAAAAGCTGACATCCTGGCGAGTTCGAAATATCATGGGAGTATGCCGCGTGAAGATTAATATCACAACACTACCTAGTCGAAAGCGCATGTTGGAATTCAGGCCAACATTTCATGAAAACGGTCACGCACTGAAGGTGTGGGTTCACGCCGCGCCAGCCACCTGCGCCTGATACATCCTTCTTGATTCTCTCTCTCTCTCGACAGCGAGTGCGGTGGATGCCGCGAAAGTGTACCACCAGTACAGAGTAATTTACGCACAAGTCACCGTCCCTGCTGCCATCAAGCTGTGGGCATCGTCGGAGTTGTCACGTTGGGAGTACGGTAAGGGCAAAAAAGACGCAGGAAACTAGAGGTTAACAGGATGGTCGTAAAACTGTTGATCGCTAGACGATATTAGGGCGTCTGTGACGAGTCTAGGCGAGATCTAAAACAACATGGAAATAACCATTTTCGTCGAGAAATCGGAACTGCGAATTCGTGATAGTAACCGACTGGACGTGGTATTAGTTCAAATGAGGGAGCGTACTAATACAAAAAAACCGGGCTAAAAGCTCAAACGGCCGGCGTTGGGGTTGGGGAATCGCAGGCCGATGACGGCCACCAAGCCAGAAATAGACATTGATGAATTATTGGATTAAATGAGCCATACTAAAACAAATAAAGTAGTTATTTGTACATGTTGAATCCAGTGGGGTCATACAGTGCGTGACCGATCTCATGAAATATGGACCGAAATTATGAAATGTGCTTTCGATTAGGAAAGATTACATCCGGACTCGCCAGGATGTCGGCTTTTGAATGCACTTACTTTTGGCCTCCTACAGAAACCACGCTCGGTAAAAAATGAATGCTTAAGTAGCATGCATTTTTCCTACTGATTTTCGATGGTCTTATAAATTCAAATATATTTTACAGAAAACATGCACAAAATATGCTTTCATTCGCTCATTTGGTAGGAAATCACATTATCTTCATAGTTTATGTCCGAAGAAAGTGTATATTTAGGTTTTAAAAAAGTTTCCCTATTCCCGAATATTTTTTGAGCCTGATCTGCCATTGCATCCGTGTTCAGCGATTTCAGTCGACAAGGTGCATGCTTTCCGCGTAAGGAAAATCATAAATTCCTCTATGCCTTTAAGAAGATACCAAATAGAGTTCATAAGATTTCACAATGGATCCTACCTGTGTTGTACACTTCATGAGCAGCAGTGGAAAACGGACATGTGCGATCCTATATGCATGGACATCGCACGGTCTTAAAAATCTCACAATCGGAAACTTTTCTTAAAACCTAAATTATACACTGTACGATCCATCCTCACCCAACGTTTCTCAAGCGGTGGCATTTGTGCACCGCGAAGAGGTCAGTTTAAACGTAATGCTTCAACGAGGTTTACTTGTCTGATGGTACTGCAATAAAGTGAGTTTAACCAATCTCTAAAATATCTGTCAAATAACATTATGTATTCATCCGTCTCAAACAACTAAGGCATAAGAGCAGCCACGAAGGAGGTCTCAAAGATCGTATCGTTCTAGAGGCTCTTTAATTCGCCAGCAAAGTTGGAACACTAGTTTTGCAACATACTAAGAGAGCACATTCCCAGGGCAGGGTATGTGGGAAAAATTCGCACTCAAAAAGCAGAACAGATGTACCAAACAATGGCTACATCGAAAGCAAAGCTGTCGAGAGAATAAACGCACTTTTGTGGACAGCGTCGACATGCACCCTCAGGTTCGTCTTCTGTGCAAAAACCTTGCCACAAACATCACATGTATAATCTCGCAGGTCTAAAAAAACATAAAAATGACTAAATGTATTAAAGAAGCGCAAATTGGAAGCCGGCGTTAAGTCGCCGAACTTAAAATTCTTTAGTTTCCCTCAAAAAATAAAGGACTCCCACTGGACTAAGAAAGGTACCTTACCGACCTAAGTCTAACTAGGTAGCAAGTCAATCCCAGGGTATAAAAACTAGAAAAATCTAAACGAGGCAAGCAATCTGCGGAAAACTGTTCATTACTGCAGCAGATTGCGAACCTCGTGAAATGCGACGGTCGAAAAACACCTAATTTAGGAAACCCCGGGGAATATAGAAAATTTAAAAGAAGAGGGAACAAGCGAAACAGACAATATATTCGCCTTAACTTAAGAACCCGTGCCGGAGTCCAACATGAGAGACACACGCGAACAGCAACAACTGCGCGGCTTTTTGTTACAACGCACCGAACGCATGTACCCTCGGCTGACACGGTCTTGCCTTACAACTCGAGTCAAAATGAAGGCAGTAACAAATAGACATGACTGAAGTTCTCACTCTTCGCGGAAACTGAGAGTATCCTTTGATTGGCTCAGCATCGTCTCAGTGACTGGATCAGTGAAGGAATCTCAGAGTTGCCTGTCTAGACGGTTCGAGCTAGTTCCCGCAATAATGATTCTTTCTGCCAAGTCTAGAAAGTGCTGGCGAGGTCGGACAGGCAAGATAGCAAGGACTATTTGTCTGGTGTTGACTCACGTTGAGCACGCTTCTAACGTTGGCGACAATAGCAAAATCAATGGAATTATCGGTCGGATATTACTTCGTAGCCGTACCAGCAATGGACAAGCCCCAGCCTAACCCCAACCCCTAATCCCAATCCCAAACCTTAGCCCTTAACTCCTTACCCTAATTCCAAACTTCAAACCCTGACCCCTTACCGTAGCCCCTAACAGGCACGGCCAAGAAATGAGATTTTGCCGAAGTATCTGCTTAGTAGTCAGCACCCCTGCATTGGGTAACTCGACGAGTGGCGGCTTTATTGCTGACAACTCGCCCCAGGTTAAGCACTGACGTGAGCAGTTTAAGCGCGTCTTCATCTTCAGTAACCAACACACGCTTATCCCCTCTCTCTCTCTCTCGCAAGTCTGCAGCGGAGCTGTATCCTTCTCCAGTCTATGCATTGTCATTTGATCCCCCCACATCCTCAGCTGGTAAATGTGAGAGCAATACTGTGGCTGTGCAAAAACAAAACGCCCGGATAGAACGGTACTCCTGCTGAAATCTAAAAAGCCTTCTGCTGACAATCTGGCATCATGCCTCTATGATGTGCGGAGAGATGAGGCCGCTCCTAAAGATTGGGGTCGGGCTTCCTATGGCCTGTCTTCAAGAAGGAATGTAAGATGAAGTGGCGGAGATAGGGCGGTACAGGCCTAATAGACGTTGTTGGGGACGTATTGCCTGTTGCCATTCTCAGGCGCTTCCAGAGTGTGATTCGAGAATACGATTTACCTAAACCTCGTTTCGAGTTGGGATGGGTGAGCGAACCAGGTAAGTACACTGAGGCGCAGTCTACGATTGCGCTATGGCTGGCGGCCTTGCTAACTGCGCTTGGTTCCGTCCATCGCGAGTCCCTGTGACGGACAATAAGACCTGGTGGTATGTCGGCAAAAATCCTTGCCATCATCAGGGCCTACTATCGTTTCATTGTTGTGCGAGTTCTGGTCCCGGATAACCTCCCCAATGGTTCAATATTTGGCTTGGCGTGCGAGAATGTTTTAGTCTGTCGCCCAACCTGTTTGACTGCGTCATTGACTGGATTCTAGAAAGCGTTTATACAGTGTTGAGGATATTGAGCTTGCACACTGACGCTGGATGCCTGATTTCAGCTACTCTGACGATATAGCCTTGTTAGTCTCACATTTTGGTGATCTACAGTCTGCGGTGTCAAGGGTAAATGAAGTGGCTAAATCCGCTGATCTGTCCATAAACGCCGAGAAGACCGAGTTGTTTTCGAGGTGTATCCCCGACTGGGAGGAGCTACTTATCGGGATTAATGGCTGTCAACCTGGAGAAGTGGACATTCCCAAACGCCTGAGACGAGGCTGCTGCCGAATGAACAAAGCAAAGACAAAATCGCCTCCCGAATCAATGCTGTTTGCGGGGTTTTCCCCATTATTAGAAAAGTCAATGGACCTGGTGAGACATCTCTCTCGCTACAAAGATCCGCGTGATCCGTCTTGTCAGTTCTTCTGTTCGGTTGTGAATGCTGGGTTGTGCGCGTGGAAGGCGAGTGAAAACTGGGGGTATTTAACCGACTTCGTCTTAAATGAGACGGCCGCACTCATCGCGAGGATACATCAGGTCCTCCAACAAAGGCAACTGAGGTAGTTTGGGTACATTCTTTGATATCCGCACCATGAGCTATAATTACGTTCTATTAGACACCAGAGTCCACCTGGAGGCGCTGAATAAAGAGACCAACGAGAAACCCAGTTTAACACGGTCCGGCAAGACAAAGAGGTGGTTCCTGGTCTTTCAGCACACAGTCTCCTTCGTAAAGAACACAGACTAAGCTCTCCACAAATTGCCATGCGTACATACAATTCATATTGACTCAACTGTGAAAACTTGGCGCCTCGGTGGGATTCGAACTCCCGCAGTAAGGGGAAGGCCTTAGTACAGCCAACGCTCTAACCACTTGAGCTACGAGGCCCCGCCGAATGACGCGAGTTTAATCACATTTGGGTCAAGTTACCCGCCCAACCTACTGCAAAGTCTGGAATCCACCAAATCTAAAACAGTAAGCTGACTGCCCAGGCAGGTTAGAGCGTTGGCTGTATTAAAGCCTTGCCCTTACTGCGTGGGTTCGAATCCCACCGAGGCGCCGAGTTTTCACAGTTGGGTCGATATGAATTGCTCAAAATCTGCCAAAACACCTATGAAGTAAATGCAATTGGCGACATTATAGGGATGGGCAAGATTAGGCATGATCACTAAAGATCTGGAAGAATTTGAACATTGTTTTTTTCATCCATGCAGATCAGGAAAAACAATGTGCGAAAAATTATGTCATTTTCCACGAAAACAGGCATGGTGAGGACTTTCAATTACTGACAAAATATGTATGATCATTCGCTAAACTGTGCAGTAGTTATGTTTTTCCACACTACCTATTCCTACATCCATTTGGCAATTCTATAAACGGATTTCATTGCGTAAGTCAAGTGCCGTTATAAAAACGGCTATTACTCCTTTCGTGCGAATGGTCAAAAAGAACAACCAGAGACACACAAAAAACACAACGCCTTTTCCTCAGAGAAATGATGTACCCTACCTGGATACTTCAAAACAAAAAGAAAGTCAAAGAAGCCCGATGGACTAAGGCAAAGCAGAATTTAAAGTGGATACTAACATAATCAAACAGTGGAGAAAAAATAGACGCACTTTTGTGAATACCGTCGACATGTGCCTTCAGACTTGCCTTATGCGCGAATGTCCTACCACAAAGGTCACACATGTAATACCCGAGACCTGAAAAACACAAAATTCTAAAACTAATCAACGAACCCCATTATTCCTGATATTAAGTTGGCGTAAAGCAATCGAAAAAAGGTAACACCACAATCTGCTGAAAGTGTTTCTACATGATGGAAGAGCACTTAACGGATAAGTTCAATTAACAAATTTAGTTTAGCGGTGCTCAGACGTCACCTTGTGTGCGTGGACTGATATTAAATCTGTAACTAAGGCCATGGTGTACGGTGTGTTACATCACTATTGTTGGGTTGAATAGCCAACCAGAAAAGAAGTGATCTCACCCGGCAGTCGATCAGAAAAAAGCTGGCGTATAGCATTACTATCCCGATGTAGGGGCACGGAGAGGCAGATGTCTTTCACGCCAGTGGATCAATCCGCCCTACATTTCTAGAAGTTGACTTAGGCTGGCGAGGACGCAATTCAGACAATTCACATAATGTCACAAATCTAACGGTAGTGCGCTATACTGAAAAGCGCTCAATGACCAGAGAATCCTGGTTCAAACCACAGGTCCTGCAAACCTACACTTAGTGACCTAATTCATGAAATGTGTCGAAATTTACGAATGATTGCCAATCACTCGCAAACCGACACCATTTCATGAGTCAAATGTCCATGTTAATTAAGTACAAGTTTAAAAGAATTAGAAACATAAAAGAAATATTACAGGCAGTATTCCGTTGTTTAGAAATGTCAATTTATTTTGAAAAGTGCAATATCCTGAAAACGTCAGAAATGGCTCTAATTAAGTAAAGTTCGTTTTTAAATGTATAGAATGTATTCTCATACCAAACACGTAGCAAATATGAAAGTAGATATAAAATAACGTCTAATAACAGTGTCTTAGCGAACTTTACATCTAAATATCGTTTAATATGTAGTGTGACTTCATATATGACAGTTTGTCAACTGCCTACATTCTGAGTGTAGATTCCAAAACAGTTTTCCAGTATTTCATAAGTTCCTTCACTGTTTGGAGTTAAATGAGATGGGGTTCAACAAGAGAAGCTGGATTTTGCTTGATTTCGCCGATGGAGACGTCGTAGGATCACAAGTTTTCATAAGGTGACATGCCATGAGGCCGGTCGGTGCCTAATAAATTTAAATAGAACTGACAGACGTGATTGTCAACATACCATTTTGTGTTTATACACAGAACGTTTCTTTCGTTAAATTAATTTATACTTTTCCTTCGTTTTAGATTACGTTGAGTTTCAGATCGGCCTCGAAATATTGCTGAATACTTCGTGATTTTCAGTGTTTTCACCCGATCGCCCATAAAGACAGATTCTGAATTACCTGTCTGTTGAGAATTTTAAAATAAGATTGTTCTTGAAGGCATTTACCGAATAAGTGAGTGTTCAGGCCCTCCTTTAGGGCACCAAATCGCACAGATTTGCTAATTTGACATAAAGGAATTGATAAAACCCCTGGTTTTCTTAAAATAACCTTTTTGTTAGCAGGTTGATAACCATGGTCAACATCGGACATGAAATAAAATTTATAGTCCGGCTAAATCAGTTTATTAAAACTCTCGAGGGTAAATTACTATCATTTCAATGAAAAAGTCGCTCAGATGCGTAACTGGAGTCTAGGACATGTATTAGCATAGGAAATTGCACGAATATATTCCAACGTCTATTTTCGCTAAAATTTACTGATGTTTTGTTTGATATAATTACGTAAACACAATTTCTGAACAATAAAAGGATATTTCATTGAAGGGTTGGGTAAGCGAACAAAGTGCGCCACGTTAAAGTCGTCCAGAAATTCTCTCATCACTTTCCGTTATCAGATTTCATGAGACAGGTCACGTACTTTAGGGTTGTGTATGGCTGGCTGACGACGGCTAATAAGCCCAAAGTGGTTCTTTCAGTCTTCCGTATCTCTACCGGTATTCCTTTCCCTGCATCCTTACTGGTCTATATGGGACTGCCTGAGAAGGCCCCAGATTCATCCCCAAGTCATAACGGGACGAGAATGAATCGCAGCCTGATCGGTGACCGCACTTCCCACAATAGTTAACTAAAATTCTTTTATTGGCGGGATAAAGTTAACATGTAAATCTTGGAATGGTCTGCTTCGACAAACCTCAACGCACTTCCGAGGGACGAATTACCATGCCGAGTGGAAAATCCGTCAGCAAACAAATTATCACTTTTTTTAATCTATCAGTTGTTTAGCTCAAGCCGGAGAGGAAACTGGCAAGCCTTGCAGAAATGGCCCCGGCTTAGTAGGAATCCATTAAAATCGCCATTGGTAATCGAGCTGGAGTTAACTAACTTCTATAGAGATCTTTAAATAGTTTATTTGAAAATTAAAGGGTAATAGTAAAGTGCTGAAGACTAATCATTCCTATTAGAGATGCCCTTCCTGATTTCTGTCGGTCGCGGTACCCTTGAGGAATTTTGCAGACAACTAGTAATGAGCACTTAAGAATGGTTTACGAGAAGTTAATTGCGACTGTTTTGCTAAGTCTTCCATTACCGAGGTATGCGGAGGTCAATCAGGATGCAACGTGAGGCAAACTGTGCGCAAAGCCTTCGAAAAGAGTATGAAGTCGATTAGATGCGCGAAAAATCAAAGTGTGCAATAAATGGCGCAGTAAGATAGGCAAATAAGTTACTCAAAGCGTTAGCGCACGGTTTTCTGGTGGTTGCATATGTAGCGGTTACGCTTACGACGAAAAGGGTGATTCAATCCAGCTCACGTTGAACTATTGAAAACAGTTTAAAATCCCGGACTGAATAGAGGCATTTTAGAATGATAGTAGAAATTAAAATGTGGTATCTCCGACTTTAATTAGATCTTGTGCAATCTGAAAATGTTGCTTCGATGGCAAAAACTAAACCAGAAAAAGCAGCAAGAACTCAAGTTATCATATAACGCAGGAGATGCAGTTTGATCACCAGCAAAAACAGTTTGTATTCTTCTTCGATAGGAAGATGTGCTATATTTCCTTGTTGCTCAAACTGACAATAATGCCGGCGCATCCCCCTTCCCGGCAGATTAAAAAGCACTGGTGCGTCGGCTAACCAACGGCCATCGATTGCGACAAATTAATTTGGCCTTAAGGATGGTGAATTTTGCGAGCCGCAACGAACTGCCCTGAAATAATGACGGAGTAGGGAGAGTGGCGATGGCTGCATACTTTGAAGGGTCCCGCGTTCTCTCTCTCTACCACTGCTCAACTGTCACAAACAGACAAGGCGCCGAACCAGCCGTTGA
Organism: Spirometra erinaceieuropaei; assembly: GCA_902702965.1. Lineage (NCBI taxonomy): Eukaryota > Metazoa > Platyhelminthes > Cestoda > Diphyllobothriidea > Diphyllobothriidae > Spirometra > Spirometra erinaceieuropaei. The sequence continues at coordinate 37,313 of CACRXP010000031.1, read as the reverse complement.
AACCGGCTCTACAATATGACGATTTGTCAAAGTACTTGCACCCATCAATTAAAGGGGTTTTATCAAAACTTCAACTATCCGTAACACTTTCTTCCGCAGGTGACCTTTGTGGAATGGAGGCTTTGGATAGGCGGAGAGCACAATAAAGTAGATAAAGAAAATATCGACAAAAAACTACATGGCAAGAGACTGAAATGGTAGTGTTGAGATAAAAGGCGCACTTTTGTGGACAGCATGGATATGCGCTTTCAGCTTTCCCTTCTGCGCAAAGGCCATGGCGCAAAGATCGCAGGTGAACTCGTGCACGTCTGAAAAAAAGGAAGGAACATATATGTTCAAAGAAGATGAACACACGATCTCTGGGACAGTAGGTGAGATATGTTCAAATTAAACAGTTTCGGCCTATCCACCTAAGGCACTTCAAATTCGCATAAATAAATCGCAGGACGACACCAAATCGACAAAATTTCGGTCTCATATCTAATGTACAACAAAGGTGAAAAGACTGTCACTCGAAGGAACGGCATTTAACTGACTGAGATACAGTGCGTGACCGATCTCATGAAATTTTGGCCAACATTCTGGAACGTGTTTCCGATTAGGAGGGATTGCTTAAGTGGGGTTGTTATACTGATTGTCATACAGCATAACCCTATAACATTTCGGACTCGCCAGGATGTCGGCTTTTGAATGCACTTCTTGTTGAACTCCTGTAGAAACCACACTCGGTAAATAATGACTACTTATGTAGCATGCATTTTTCCTTTTGATTTTCGATAGTCTTATTAATTCAAATATCTTTTACAGAAAATATGCAAAAAATTTCTTTCTTTTGCTCATTTGGAAGGAAATTACATTGTCTTCATATTTTATGTCCGAAGAAAGTGTGCATTTAGGTTTTAAAAAAGTTTCCCGATTCCCGAATAATTTTCAACCTGGTCTGCCATTGCATCAGCGTTTAGCAATTTCAGTCTACAAGGTGCATGCTTTCCGCGTAAGGAAAATCATATATTCCTCTATGCCTTTAAGAGGATATCACATAGAGTTCGTAAAATTTTGCTATGGATCGGCACTGTGTTGTACATTTCAGGAGGAGCATTAGTGAACGGACATGTGCGGTCTTGCATGCATGGGCATCGCACGGTCTTAAAAAGCTCATAATTAGAAACTTACTTAAACCCTAAATAGACACTTTCTTAAGACATAAAATATGAAGACAGTGTAATTTCCTTCCAAATGAGCAAAAGAAAGCATATTTTTGTGCATGTTCTCTATAAAATATATTTGAATTTATAAGAGCATCGAAAATCAATAGGAAAAATGCATGCTAAATAACTAGTCATTTTTACCGAGGGTGGTTTCTGCAGGAGGTCAAAAAAGAAGTGCATTTAAAAGCCGATATCCTGCCGAGTCCGGAATGTTATAGGGTTATGCTGCATGACAATCAGTATAACAACCCCACTTAAGCAATCCCTCATAATCGAAAACGCATTTCATACTTTTGACTAACATTTCATGAGATCGGTCACGCACTGTATAAGCAGATGGTGTAGCAAGCCAGCGTCACACAGAAGTCTCTACGTCTACAGGGAACAGGACATTCGTAAATACAGTAAATGCAAGGCTACACGCAAAGGTGATACTCTACTTCGGAAAACTGGGATGCGCAAAAATTCTAACAGTTAGGTCAAGCAGACTGCAGGATAAATATGAGCACAACCGTCCGAGAAACATGCAGTTAGTCAGAATAAATGCCTTACACTCGAGAGGAAAATAAAGCAGCCATGTAGAACCACCATCTAAGACCAGGGAATACATCTGTGGGCTTCGTATTCCTTCAAATATGTGCTAGGAGTGTGGTTTTGACCTGCTTTAGCTAATATTACGCATTCACGTCACCGACTTTAAATGTCAGATTAGACCAGTCTCCTCCATGGAATACCTAGTTACTATACAATAAAATCTCGGTTGCCGGTGCTGGCGAAGAATGGCACAGACCCATATTTCCAAATGGGTGATACTCTAGGCTAGTAAACTGTTTGCTTTACCAAATGCATACCTCAGTCCAGAGGAACAGTCCACAGCAGATTTGTTGTTTCATCGTACAGAGGATGTCAGAGCGCGGCATGCAAGCCAACCAACGAGAATTAGTTCCGAAGATGGGGTTTACCCTCAAGAATGCCAAATGGCGCGTGGCGCGTGTCGCGGGCAAATGTTATCACGTTACCCTAATCATAGTTCAAAAGTAAATTTCCCAGTCTATGTAAACACAGCTCCGTGCTATGCGACAGGCGTGTATCATAATAATATCCGACTTGATTTACAAGCAGAAGCCCATAAATCCTTTGCAATTTTGAACGTAATGCTAAACAGAATACGTGGACTTTATAATATGCGCACATCCACAGATGCTTTATCTTTAGCCAGGCAAGACGTCTGGTTGTGGGGTAGTTAAGAGTCATATGCATATGCTCTGCAGATACACTAGACGAGTTTCGACTGCATTCAGTAATTCCCCAAAAACAAGGTAGGTACCTAGAGAAGTCAATTTAGAGGTACATTGAAGGGCGAGCGCACTCGAAGTAAACGCGTTTCTTTCCAAACTACTTCAATTTAATGGAGACTTAAGAGGCTATGTGCTAAGTCTTCATTCGAATCCGGTTATATCGCATGTGTATTCACGGTCTGCTTAGTGGCGTTAAGAAGTGGTTGACTCCTTTTGTCAGAGAGAGAGAGAGAGAGAGAGAGAGAGAGAGATTACCTCCTCGGGTTTCGTAAATGTGTATATGTTGACTCACTGGTGGTTGTGAGGCTGAGTACACGGATAGAACAGTAACAGGCCTGCCCAAAATAATCGTAAGGAGCAGTCAATGGAGCGTGGTCAGAGCATGACAAGATTCAAATCCAGAGATTCCCCCACTCACCTAATTCACACCCGTCATCAAATGAACGTCAAAGAAGTCCGAGTTTCTCACCGACGCTAGCGATCAGATCAGAGCCAATGCACCAGTGTGCAGTAGTAATTTTAGACACGGATGTCGCGGGTCGAGTTACTGCTGTCCTGTGCTCGAATAAAGTCTCTTGTTATAACCAACGAATGATATTGTAACAATCGACCTGGCATGTCCGAAAGAGAACCCTGATGCGACGTGTTGCAGGCGTTCATAGAGACTCGTCATCATCTCAGATATTGTAATCATGCAGCCTGTCAACCCGAAGTGTGCTTATGCACGATGTCTCATCCTTGAATGCTTTCTGAGTAAGAGTCGACGCCTCTGTGAAGAGCAAAGTATGCAGACCAGGAGAAAATGCTGGGCCCCATAGTCCTTAGTGTTCGGGATTGGGACCGCAATTCGACAGCAACCGACAAGGGCTGATCCGACAATTAAAGGGCTAGGTTCGTGCTGGATCGGCAAGTCGTGGATTACGATCAGTAGTGAAGCCAAAAAGTACAAACTACTGACCAACTATGACCACTAAATCATCATAGTACCAATAAAAGTACAGCCAGGACTTTACAGTACCCTCCTACACCAAACTTGTGGAACCTCGAAGGTCCGGGCGCTTGCACTTCGCTCTTTGCAGTCTGCTATATGAACAATCACTGTCCCCCCTCCCACCTGACGTTTAAACAGAATGTGTTCCATCACCAGCATACAACTAGCTACCTTACAACAACGTTAGGGTCATTCCGAGGAAAAAATTAAGAATAGAAATTTCAGAACATGGCAGAGACAACGGCTTCCCTTGGAAAATTAACTCCGAACTAGATGACTTAGAAGAAATGACTGGCTAACAAAGGACAACATTGAGAAAGTTAAAACGGTCGTAAAAGTCGAACAGTAAGAAAACGGGACAGCAAATAAGAAATAGTAAAAAAGCGCACTTTTGTGGGCACCATCGATATGCGTTTTCAGGCTTTTCTTCTGCGAAAAGGCCCTGCCACAAATATCGCACACGTACTCGCTCAGATCTGAAAATAACACATAAAAACACTTGTATTTATCCAAGTTCGCTTTATTCCTCACTTGCTTCATGTCTGCAAAAGTAAAATAGAAAGCAGATGGCAGATAGTGGAAATGCCAATTACGCACTAAGATAAAAAAAGGCAGAAGTTCCACTAAAATCAAGAAAGGCCATTAATTGATCTAGGTACAAAAAATTGGCAACGCAATGTACTGGATACCTGTGAGCTTAAAGATGGTAGGCCGGCAAACTGCAAATCTACAATGCTACATGCCTTAGCAACTAAAGGTTTCTCAACCGTACAAAGTACATGCAGAAGTCGCCGATAAAACTTTATTCCGGAAATCTGAAACGCGCAGTTGAGTGCCGTATTTTGGCCAGGTAGATGGGCCAGTTCACATGATCACATTCTATTGAAACAAAGGTGACATGCCAGTATCCTTCCCCTTTTTACTGCCTTGTCATTTGTCTACTGTTCGCATTTGAATAGTCATTTTGCCGGGTTTAGTTCCTTGGTGCCATGTCCCTGCTTAAATCAAAACACTAATGTCTTCGACCCAAGTACTTACCTAGTCCTACTTTAATTTATTTTTAATGTACTTTTCGGGGAATAAAAAGTAATGTTTCTGTCCTAAATACCTACGCAGACCTACTTTTTTATTTCAGGATTTTTTTGGAATTGAAATTGGCATTTCTGTTCTACGTTCGCAGGACGAGCCTGTGGATCAGTAGTCAGAGGCGTTGGACTTTTAACTAACAGACCGCAAGTTCGAGTCCCCGGTGTTCCACACCCCGAGGTTGGGCATGATTGGCTGACGACGGCTAATAGGCCAGAAATGGCCATTTCAGTCTCCCTTGTCTTTGTAGGTAATAACATTCTACCTAACACTATATAATTTGATTTCTCACGCGTTTCTCGAAAAATAAGAATCGATGTTCCCGTCCTGGGTACCTGCCTAAGTTGCCAATAGAAGCAAGGAGGCGAGTTCCAGAAAGCAGTTGTAAAGGAGACACGATTGTCGTAATCAAAGCTTTATTCGCTTGACGTTTCGGATTCCTGCTCGAACCCATCATCAGCGTTTCCGTCGTGAATCCCTACTTTTTTCTGAGTCATTTATTCTGCGATTTACTTTTTAGAGGAAAAATTAACTCTTCCGTCGTAGGTCCCATCCTATTCCTAATTTGTTTAACTTCTAATATATATTTTGGGGAAAAAATTAACTTTTACGTCCTAAGGATTAATTACTTGCCTTTTGGGGTGAAACCACGACTTGTCACAGAATTCGCAATTACCCGTTGCTGTTGACCGCCTACCATAGCGCCGACTACGGTGCACAATTGGCACTATAACCTTGAGAGTCCTCCACGCGTTCTCGTTGACCAGCTGGCCTAGAACAAATTGCTTTTTCTTCGTTGGCAAATTCCTGTCGCCTCGATGGCTTCGGCCCCCTAACTTGCCTACATTTTCTCCAATTTAGCGCTCGCTTTCTAGAGCTTTATACGTCCATTTAAACAAGAAGCCTCAAATGATGCTTGTTTTGGATTATTTTTGGCCATTTTATGCTCTCCCACACATGCCCACCCCAATTACCACCGTCCCCCCCCCCTGTAAACGTGACCTTGGCTACCGCACCCCCACTGTCATTACATACTAAAATAGGCAGAATTATATTACCGACAAAGACAAGGGAGACAGGAATGGCCATTTCTGGCTTATTAGCCGTCGTCAGCCAGTCATACCCAACCCCGAAGTGTGGAACACCCGAGGCTCGAACTCGCGACCTGTTTGTTAGAAGTCCACGTCTCTAACCATTGGGCCACGAGCCCCTTGTCCTGTCGGTTTCGATCGGGGATATACAATGGTAGGAGGCGCTCACCGATCGTTCTTAGGCGCATGATATAGGCAGAATGATACTACCGATAAAGACAAGGGAGACTACATCATGCGCCGCTGTGCGGCTGCTGGTTGAGCTCGAGAGAGAGCCCGTTAGGCACAACGGAACGAGTGGGTTTCGTAAGAACGATCGGTGAGCGCCCCCTACCATTACATCCTGACATGTAATCGAAACAAACGCATAAAATGACCGCAAAAAGTGTGGGTCCGCAACCACGGACTATGTGCGGTTGATTAGCCACTCCAAAAATATATAGGAAATGGGGTTCACATCCTCAGTAACTTTAAATTGGAGGCCGGTGACGCGTCCTTCATAGAATGCTCAGAATTCACACTAGACCGATTTCTTCGCCGATGTCGAAAGACGATGACGCAGAACACGCGGTCGTTCCCGGGAACCATTCGAGAGGACGTATTTATTGCGCTTTCATTGAAGAAGCACATTCCGCGCTCTTCTACAGACAGTTATGATTCTCGGCATTTCGTTGTTCAGTAGATCAGCCAAAACCCGCGTTTAAACGTAGGAGAAGAAGAAGAAGAAGAAGGAGAAGAAGAAGAAGAAGACGGGTTGCCCGTTAGCCTAGCTGCTGGCTACCCGGCGCGTCCACAGGTGGCGGATAGTGGGACGACCTTCAGTGAAGGTTAGCCGCGAAATAAGCAGACCCAGGTCTGACGAATAAGCAGTCGCGGACCAGCAGCGACATTGCTACCAGGGTGCGGTGGGCTGAAGTCTGGCACGCTGAAAGCCTTATAAAATGCCGCAAAGCCCAATGACAGCATTGTGACATGGCGACCGTAAACCGCCATTAAATAAGTTTACTTGCCACCGCTGCCTTGTGGTTAGGTTTTTAAGCCAAAGCGCTAGAGGAGACAACCTCGAACAAACAATCCGAGCGGCTGTTGGGGACCCGCCCGTATTCGAAATTCACAAGAAACCTCATGCAACATGTCCGATCACAGTACTACAACCCATGCTACGGCGCTCCGACGCGCTCCGCAACCCTAGTCCAGTGGTGCGGGCGAATAGTATGCGAGCTGGACTACTCAATCGTGGACGGACTCTCGGTATTGGATGCTGGAATGTACGAACGTTCCTGGACCCTGGTACCCAAAGTCTGACCGCACGCAGCCTTCATCAGTACAACGTTGATGTCTGCTGTCTGTCTGAGGTACGACTCCCTGACTCGGGCACTCGTGAAATAAAGATCCCGGGAGTCGAATCCCACTTCACCCTGTACCACAGCGGCCCCTCGAGATTCCTCTGGTCGACACAGTGTGGCGATCGCCCTATCACAACAAGCGGACCTTGCGCTACTTGCTTGGGAACCCGTAAATGACCGGATGGCCTACGTGCGACTGAAGGGTCACTTCACGAACATCTCCATCGTCGCTGTGTACGCACCAACTTCGGCTGCCGAACAGCGCGATAAAGAGGCGTTTTACTCTCAGTTGCAAGCGCTACTTGAAAGACTGCCTCGCCGCGATCTGCTGATTGTTGCTGGCGATTGGAATGGTCGAACTGGACCTGGCGACCCCACAACCAGTCATCTTCTTGGCCGCTTTGGGCTTGGTTCCCGATGTGAAAATGGTGAGAGATTGCTGAACTTCGCTGATCGAAACCGACTGCTTGTCACCAACACATGCTTCCAGCATCGCAAAAAACATCTGCTGACCTGGTATTCAAACGACGGTCGTACGGCCAGTCAGATTGACTACATACTAGTCAGCCCAAGGTTCCGCAGCTGGGTTCACGATAGCAGATCGATGCGTGGTGCCGAGACTGGTAACGCCCATGGGTCAGACCATGTCCTCGTCCGTACACGTCTGAAAGTTCATCTCTCATCTGCACCAAAAATGCCACGTCCTAGACGCCTCAATGTCGCAAAAATCCGGCAAGCCAGCACTGCCGAGGCCCTAAGCAGAGAAATCCGGACCTGTTTTACGGCCCAAGCCGACGGAGAAGTCAGTAACCAGTGGTCGTCACTGAAGACATCAGTCTATGAGGCAGCTGAGAAAATCTTTGGATACACCCTTCGACGCCGCAGTGACTGGATCAGCGGAAGAACCCGGCAGTTGTCTGCTCAGACGGCTAGAGCCAGGTCCCGCAACGATGACTACTTCCGCCAACTTCGGAAGATGACGGCAAAATCGGCCAGGGATGACCGGAAGCAATATTGGGCTGAAATAGCGACATCCATGGAACAGGCCTCGAACGATGGTGACACTCGAAAGCTCTACCATCTGATCCGCCAAGTTAGCGGTAAGCCCTCTACACTGAGTGACTCTGTTCGCGATGTGAACGGCGGCTTTATTGCTGACAACTCGGCCAAAGTCGAGCGCTGGCGTGAGCACTTCGAGCACCATCTCAACTTCGATACCCAACCTACATCGCTCTTGTTCTCCTCCTCAGCGGAGTTTCTTCCCTCTCCTACCTATGCAGTGCCATGCGATCCCCCCTTCGAGGAAGAAGTCGCCGATGCCATACGAAAGTTGCGCAACAATAAGGCACCCGGAGAGGACGGTATACCCGCTGAAATCTTTAAGTCTTGTGTCGACACTCTGGCGCCCTGGCTCCATGAGGTGATTAAACGAGCGTGGAGAGACGAGGTTGTTCCTGATGATTGGGGCTTAGGCATCCTTGTACCAATCCTCAAGAAGGGAGATAAGACGAGATGCGAGAACTACCGCGGCATAAGTCTCATCGACGTTGCTGCGAAGATCTTCGCTATTGTCCTACTCAGGCGATTCCAGGCTGTGCGTGACTCAAGGACGAGGCCCAACCAAGCCGGATTTCGTGCTGGACGTGGATGCGCAGATCAGATATCCACACTGAGGCGCATTCTCGAATTTCGCCATAGCTACCAACAACCGACGGCCGTCTGCTTCGTTGACTTTGCCGCCGCGTTCGATTCCGTTCACCGTGAGTCCCTGTGGCGGATAATGGCGCTAGATGGTGTACCGGCAAAAATCATCGCCATGATCAAGGCCTACTATCGTTCCACTACTGCGAGAATCCTGGTCCGTAACAATCTTTCCCAACCGTTCGCTATTCGGTCTGGCGTCCGACAGGGTTGTATCCTGTCACCCATACTGTTCAACTACGCTATTGACTGGATCCTCGGGAGGGCCCTCCGCGACAGTGACGGTGTTGAATTTGCACCCGGACATCGACTGACTGATCTCGACTATGCCGATGATATCTCCTTACTTGCTTCAAGTTTTGGTGATCTGCAGTCTATGGTGTCACGGGTGAACGAGGTCGCTAAATCAGTCGGTTTGTCCATAAACGCTGGGAAGACCAAAGTATCCTCAAGCTGCATCCCTGACCAGGAGAAGGCACCCCTGGGGATTGATGGCTGCCAACTTGAAGAAGTGGACAGTTTTAAATACATTGGTATTTTGGCAGATTTTGAATAATTCATATTGACCCAACGGTGAAAAACTCGGCGCCTCGGTGGGATTCGAACCCACGCAGTAAAGGGGAAGGCTTTAGTACAGCTCTAACCACCTGAGCTACGGGGCCCCGCCGGACGACGCGAGTTTTATCACACCTGGGTCAAGTTACCCACCCAACCTACTGCAACGTCTGGAACCCACCAAATCTGATACAGTAAGTTGACTGCCCAAGCAGGATTTCCTAAGTAATTCACCTAGAATCCACCAGATGACTACTAGGCCCACGTAATTCATTGATATTTTGGCAGATTTTGAATAATTCATATTGACCCAACTGTGAAAAACTCGGCGCCTCGGTGGGATTCGAACCTCGGGGCGCGTCTGCTGCCTAACGGACAGAGTAAGGACGACATTGTCTCCCGAATCGATGCTGCCCGCTGGGTTTTTTCAAGCCTTCGGAAATGCCTGTGGAACCGACGTGACCTCTCCATCGCCACTAAGATTCGCGTGTACCGTGCATCTGTCCGGTCTGTCCTTCTCTACGGTTGCGAATGCTGGGCTTTGCGCGTGGCGGATGAGCGAAAACTGGAGGTATTTGACCACCACTGATTGAGGATCATACTTCGAGTGAAGTTAACCGACTTCGTCTTAAATGAGATAGTCCGCGCTCGCTGCGACAACATCGCGAGGATAAAGCAGGCCATCCAAGAAAGACGACTGAGGTGGTTCGGGCATGTTCTTCGTCGTCCACCTCAGGAGCTCAGTGTTACTGCCCTCGATCCAGCACCGTTGCCCCATTGGAGGCGTCGAAGAGGGGGTCAGTTCAAAACCTGGCTCGACACTGTCCGTCAAGACATGGAGGTGGTGATTGGCCCTTCGGTATTCGGTCTCCGTCGTTGGCGAATGGAATGGGTTGAGCTGTCTAGATCTGCTGCCGCGGATCGTCAGGCGTGGAGAGTTACAATTCAGGACATCATCGAGGCCGGCTAGATCAGGCATGATCGCAGCCGTATCAAGTACAAGTACAAGTAAGTACAACACCCGCGTTTAAACGAAGCAGAGACCACAATTGCCAAAACAAGGACGCAGTCTTAAGTTGCCAATGTTGGATTGAGGCAGTCGACCGCTATTACATAATAACAGCCATAGGAAACTAGCTTCCTGACTGTACAAAAGCTACCTAGAGCATAAAAGCTTCAGAATAAATAGTTGAAGAAAAGCATTGTCTATTAACCAATCCTACCTTCAAAACATTCCTGAACATCCCGGCTCAGACAGTGAGTAAGTGAACCTCAAAAAATCGGCACACACTAAATGACTGTCTTAATTACCGCGAAAGATGCGACCACTTTTAACCCCAAGATCGATGCTAAAATAAGTTTCGGAAAACTAGGGAGATGGCATTTTTAGTCGAAAAATTTACTGCGTGAACCCCATACTGGGAAACTAAAATCAGACAAAAAGTTACGGAGTTGATCAAGGAAACGTTAAGATGTGAACAGCATGTTAATGAGGGAAAGCAAACGTACGTGTGTGGAAGGTGTTAATGTGTGTCTTCAGGTTACCCTTCTGTGTAAATGTTTTGCCACAGGAATCACACGAGAACATCGGCAGCTCTTAAGGTACAAATAGGGACAAAATTTACTCCGAGAACCAATAGACACCTGCATAAATGGCACGACAAGGTGTGTGTTGCCGTTAAATTACCACATATGCCCTCAGAAAACAAGAACGATCTTCCTCAATAGAAAGACACGTAATCTACTACGTCAAATTAAACATCCTTGGATAAAGGAATAAAGCAACACGAGTAGACCTTAGACATGAAGAACGATTTTGGAAAGATTAAATACACAATTGCATTGTCTACAAGACCAAGAGGATTCGAATACCGACATTAACATAACACTAACAATGTCAAAAGAGAATGACAGGTGGCGAGGCACTGATGAACTTCGGTTCGATGAAGTGCTTATGACCCATCTGGTAGACCCCAGTGGTGGATCAACTGCGCCAGGTGCGTCTGTGCGCATGTTTGTCTTTCTGGTCCCAGCTGCTGGCGGTCAGGGTTATTATTGGCGGAATGAAGGCACAATAAGCCCGAAACAGTACTGTATCAATCTACCCGCATTCTCTGTCGTCCCTCCTCGCTAATATCAAAAGAGTTCACTTTCTAATTTCTGAAACACTTGCACGGACTGAAACGGCTAAGAAGCGCTCTTATTAATTTCGGCATCCTGGTCACTGAGGGTTGAGTGACAATGCAGAGGCAGGCATCCTGATGAATGAAGATTACATACAGTGAGTTACCGATCTTATGAAATGCTGGCTGAAATTCTGAAATGTGCTTTCGATTAGGAAGGATTACTTGGTCGCGGTTTTAATATTGATTATCATGCGGCATAATGTTATAACATTTCGAACTCTGCAGGATGTCAGCTTTTAAATACACTGCTTTTTAATCTCCCGTAGATACCGTTCTCGGTAAAAAAAAAATGACTACCTAAGTAGCATGCATTTTTCCCATTGATTTTCGATGGCCTTGAAAATTCAAAAATATGCTTTCTTTCAGTCAATTAACAGTGAATCACGTCTTCTTTATATTCTATATTCAAGGAAGGAGTATAATTAGGTTTTTTTAAAGTTTAGAATTATGAGATTTTTTGAGACCGCGCAATGTCAATTCACATAGCATCGTACCTGGCCGTTTACCACAGCTCAGCATGAAATATACAACATAGTCCGCATCCATTGCAAATTTTTATGGACTCTGTATGACATCTGTTCAATGGCATAGAAAAGTATGTGATTTTCTTTAAGCGGAACGCATGCACCATGTAGACTAAAATCACTAAGCGCTAATGCAACGAATGATAAGGCTCCAAATTATTCGGGAATTAGAAAGTTTTTTTAAAACTCTATTATACTTCTTCTTCTAGTATAAAATATAAAGATGACCTGATTCTCTATCAAACGACTGCAAGAAAGCATATTTTGTTCGTGGTTTCTATAAAATATATTTGAATTTGTAAGACCATCGAAAATCAATAGGAAAATGCATGTTACTTACGTAGTCATTTTTTTTACCGAGAACGGTTTCTACAGGAGATTGAAAAGCAGTGTATTTAAAAGCCAAGAATTTGTGATTTTCCTCACGTGGAAAATATACAGCTCGTAGACTGAAATCTTTAAGCGCAAATGCAACGACAGATCGGGCTGGAAATAAATCGGGAATTTAAAAACTTTTTTTAAAATCGAAAAATACCCATTGTTCAAAGATAATGTTTGAAGGTATGATGTGCTACCAAATGAGTAACGAATACTTTTGTGTATGTTCAAATTTAAGGGGGCACTGAAAATCGATAGAAAGACGCGTACTACTTAAGCAGCGATTTTTGGCGAGTATGGCTTTCGAAGCCGGCCGAAAACAAGTTCACTCAAAAGCCGAAATCTTAGCGTGTCTGAAATACTATGGGCTACTGCTGCACGATAGTCAATATTGCAACCATACTCAAGTAATCCTTCCTAATCGAAAGAGCATTTCAGAATTTCGGTTAAAATTTCATGAGATCAGTCAGTGGCTGTGGTCCTACCATAGTTGTCACTGTCTCCACATCCTGGAACAGAATTATCAATCAGCCCAAAAGATTGTAGGATTCTGAATGGATTACGTCGACGCTCTGGTTTTTTTCTGGATATCTGCTGCACCGCCCTCATGGTCTCCACCAAGGATTGTTTGTCGATGGCTGCCCCGTCAGCTGAGGGTCATTCAGGCCGCCTTAAGGGTACTCAGGGCCTGTGATTTCTTTGACCGCAGTCCGGTTTCGTCTGAGCCGAGCAGCAGTCCAGTTTAGTCGAATTCGTCTTGATGGCCGCCAGCAATATGTTCCTTTTACCACGATCCTCACATTCCTAACTTTGCTTCCCAGAGTCCGCCACTCCATCGGAAGCTACCGCAGATCCTGTTACAGTTAGTCCTCGCATTGGTTTGATGCAGGCTTGTCCCTCATTGTTCTCTTATCTACATAGGTCCCGTCCGGCATGTTCATGCCCTACGACAGTTCGACCGTCGTGTCCAACTATGTCCTTCGTGTATTCCACAGCAAGGGAGCAGACTTGCGCAGCACCTACCGCACTCTCTCCTCCTACCCACCTGGGCCCCCTGTCGAGACATAGTCAAGAAGACCGAAGGCGAAAGAGGCCGCTGGTGGTTGGCGCGGCCGAACCCGCACCTAGGCGTATCATCACACCCCCTGGTACACAACAAACACTTGACCAGGATTCTAACCAATAACAACAGGTCAGGAAGACGAGGATGACTGGGCAACCATGCGCAGGACCTGTGTACTCAGCGGGAGCACAAGCGCATCAACCCGCAAGGAACCAGGTTCCAGTGAACTGCTAGAGCACACCAGGCCATGAGAGCCATCGCATGGTAAACGCTTACATTCCTTGAGGCCGGGAAGGGTGACACGCAGTTCTGCACTTAGCCTGAACCATCGTCCTTTAAAAGGTCGGGTAACCAGTCAGTCACCGACTGAGTAGCATTACCCACTAAGTATACGCACACACACACTCCTTACAAGCGTGAGAATGCCAGGGGTCACGTTTAGAATAAGCCGTGACAGACTGACTCTCAACCCATCAGTCCGCCGCTCCACACACAAGTGGGCTGATTGTGTGGACTGAGTTGAGATGTCAGTCAACAGCCTTCCAAGCCACGACGCTTGGCGCATCGTGGTAGCCTCAAACTTGGGTCAAACATGCAGCATAGGAGCCGCATGGAAAAGGTGCAGAAAAGCCTAATTCCCATTTGAGTGAGAGGTGGCATATCCTACTGTATGGGCGTTGCCAACGTCAATCCAAACAGCGAAGGAAAATTCGGCATAACCCCGCTCTAGTTCCAGACGGGCGTTCAATAAGTTTATCGTGCTTCTACACCGCATGGCTGCCC
>CACRXP010000030.1:2187480-2238875 GCA_902702965.1 Spirometra erinaceieuropaei | reverse complement strand
CAATGCCTGCCCGGAGCGGTATGACGCGGGGGAGATGAATGCGTTTAACGACTTGGAAGACGGTGAAATTTATCACGACTCAGAGGACACCACCGCTGGGCTTGTCACTGAAATGATACTCATTTCCCCACCCTCGAGTCCGTCTGGTCAGTCAGCCATCCCGTCAAGTCATGTCACCCGTTCCATTCGAACTTCAGGCAAGTAGAATCCACGTTCCGGTTTTACCTATAATGTGTGCGCTACTTAGGCAATCATTTTTGCTGCTTCTGTTGGTGCTGTCACCACTCAAATGTAGTCCGGATTTCTCAACCATTTGTATTCTTATAGTAGGACCGGAGGGATGAGGCCAAATAAACGTATGACCGATTTTTTCCGATAGGTATATTTGCAAACCATTTGGCTTGGCCGTCAGGTACGATCCTGTTTGTGGAGGACGCGTAAAACTGACTAACTAGCTTGCCAGTTTTAATGTATCCTGGAGCCAGTTATTTGAATGACGCAGGAGAATGACAAGCGTTGGATAAATATAGTAGTTTTCCGGTAAAGAAATGATTTTTATTATTTATATTAAGTTGTTTTTAAAATCTACACATTTTCAGTGAAGACGGAAACAGAGGAAGAGATACCGGCGCCTGAACCTCGGGAGAAGCATGAAACGATTCCGGATGATGAGCTCAAAAGGCTGATCGCCTGTTTGACAAACAGCTACCCCGTTATTAGTAGAAATGCAGCAGCCTACTTTCATCATGTAACATACCGAAATCCCCGGTTAAAAGAAAAGCTGGCGTAAGTTCCTGTAACTTTGAATCAGGCTTAATTTCACCATATTGACTGATAACCACCATTAAGTCAAATAGAGTCCAGAGCGGTGGCCGGGATTATGACTGGTTGGATGAATGCGAAATAAGTCTAAAAAAGTAGTATATTCTGCGTCGTCTAGCCCCTGTTATATACAGTGCGTGAACTATCTCATGAAATGTTTGCCAAAATTCTCGAATGCCTTTCCGACTAGGAAGGATTACTTAAGTGGGGTTGTTATACTGATTATCATGCAGCACAACGTTATGATATTTCGGACTCGCCTGGATGTCGCCTTTTGAATGCACTTC
Source organism: Spirometra erinaceieuropaei (assembly GCA_902702965.1). Lineage (NCBI taxonomy): Eukaryota > Metazoa > Platyhelminthes > Cestoda > Diphyllobothriidea > Diphyllobothriidae > Spirometra > Spirometra erinaceieuropaei. The sequence goes on along the minus strand of CACRXP010000030.1, from coordinate 2,237,766 downwards.
TTTCTGACCTCCTACAGAATCCACCCTTGGCAAAAAATGACTACTTAAGTAGCATGCATTTTCCCTATTGTTTTTCGATGACCTTTTAACTTCAAACATATTTTTCAGAAAACATGTATAAAAATATGATTTCCTTTGCTCATTTGATAGGAAATCATATTATCTTCATATTTTATGTTCGGAAAAAGTATGTATTTAGGTTTTAAGAGAGTTTCTAATTATGAGATTTTAAAGACCGCGCGATGCCCATGCATGCAAGGCCACACATGTCCGTTTGCTAATGCTCCTCGTAAAACGTACAACTCAGTCCGGATCCATTGCAAAATCTTATGAACTCTATGTGATATCTTCTTAAAGGCATAGAGGAATGTATTATTTTCCTTGCGCGGAAAGTACGCACCTTGTAGATTGAAGTTACTAAACGCTGATGCAAAGGCAGATCAGGCTGAAAACTATTCGAGAATTGGGAAAGTATTGTAAAACTTGAATTTACAATTTCTTCTGACATAAAATATGAAGATAATATGATTTCCCACCAAATGAACTATGGAAATCATATTCTGTGCATGTTTTCTGAAAAATATGATTGAATTTATAAGACCATCGGAAATCAATAGGAAAAATACGTGCTACTTAAGTAGTCATTTTTTGCCGAGGGTGGTTTCTGTAGGTGTTAAATCGTACTCTCGACATAGATACCAACTAACAGGCCAGACACATATTTTTCCGATGTTTCTGCTCCTGCTGCTGCTGCTGCTGCTGCTGCTGCTGCAACAAGGGCAAGCCTTGCGTACAGTCAACGCTCTACCCGTCTGAGCCAGTTGGCCCCTCGGGAAGCCGTGAAGTTAATCACATTTGGGCCAGTTTACACGCCCACCCTACTGCAAAGCATGTAGTCCACCAAATCGGATAAAGTAAGCTGACTGCCTAAGCAGGATTTCCTAAGCAATCAATCTAGAATCCAGCAGAATGATTACCAGACTCAATTAATTTATTAGTTGGTATTCTTGCTGATTTGAATAATCCATTGTACCTTAGTGTGAAAAACTCGACGGCGTCAGTGAGATTCGAATCCACGACAACCAGGACGAGACTTGTTGGAGGGGTGTTCACCGATCAGGCTATGGAACATGCTCATCCCACTCCGCTTTGATGCGCTGTATACAGTCCTCACGGGCAATTCTCGGTCTGAGTCTATAGACCTTGAATAAACTGAACTACTCCCACTTCATAGATAATTTCTCAGGAAATTAAAAAGCGACAATGTCATTTTTCTAGCTACGCTGACTGACCGTTTGCTCAACTACCTCCAGCTGCGACCAATTCCAACATAAACACGTTTAAAAGGGAGAAAATCGCCTACTATCCACACATGAAGAGCCCTTCCTGGCACATTTGGATTCACAGCCCCCTTAGATAAAATTAACCCTTGGCAAAAAATGACTACTTAAGTAGCATGTATTTTTCCTATTGTTTTTCGATGACCTTTTAACTTCAAACATATTTTTCAGAAAACATGTATAAAAATATGATTTCCTTTGCTCATTTGGTAGGAAATCATATTATTTTCATATTTTATGCTCGAAAAAAGTGCGTATTTAGGTTTTAAGAGAGTTTCTAATTATGAGACTTTTAAGACCGCGCGATGCCCATGCGTGCAAGGCCACACATGTCCGTTTGCTAATGCTCCTCGTAAAACGTACAACTCAGTCCGGATCCATTGCAAAATCTTATGAACTCTATGTGATATCTTCTTAAAGGCATAGAGGAATGTATAATATTCCTTGCGCGGAAAGTACGCACCTTGTAGATTGAAGTTGCTAAACGCTGATGCAAAGGCAGATCAGGCTGAAAACTATTCGAGAATTGGGAAAGTTTTTTAAAACTTAAATTTACTATTTCTTCTGACATAAAATATGAAGATAATATGGTTTCCCACCAAATGAGCCATGGAAATCATATTTTGTGCATGTTTTCTGAAAAATATGATTGAATTTATAAGACCATCGGAAATCAATAGGAAAAATACATGATACTTAAGTAGTCATTTTTTGCGGAGGGTGGTTTCTGCAGGTGACAAATCGTACTCTCGACATAGATACACATATTTTTCCGGTGTTTCTGCTGCTGCTGCTACAAGGGCAGGCCTTGCGTGCAGCCAACGCTCTACCCACCTGAGCTAGTAGGCCCCTCGGAGAGCCGTGAATTTATCCGCCCACCCAACTGCAAAGCATGTAATCCACCAAATTGGATAAATTAAGCTGACTGCCCAAGCAGGATTTCCTAAGCGATCAATCTAGAAGCCAGCACAATGATTGCCAGATTCAATTAATTAATTGGCATTCTTGCTGATTTAAATAATCCATTGGACCTAACTGTGAAAAACTTGACGGACTCTGTGAGATTCGAATCCACGACAACAAGGGCGAGACTTGTTGGAGGGGTGTTCACCGATCAGGCTATGGAACATGCTCATCCCACTCCGCCTTTGTGCGCAGTATACAGTCCTCACGGGTTTTTAATGCAGCAGCGGGCCACTATGTCCCGTAACCCGATCGGGAAGCGATGTTCTTGCAATGTGGCTAAATGGCAGTTCTCTGGTTATATGTCGAAATCATATATACAGTTAGTGACCTAATGTGTCGAACTTTACGAATGATTGCGAATCACTCGCAAACCGACATCATTTCGTGAGTCCAATGTCTCTGTTAATTGAGTGCAAGTTAACAAGAATTAAAAACATTGAAAAAATATTAAAGGCAGTGTTGCGTTGTTTAGAAATGCCGATTTTTTTTAGAAAAAGCGCAATATCCCGAAAGCGTCAGAAATGGCTCTAATTTAGTAAACTTTATTTTTAGATTAATAGGATGTATTCGCATATCAAAAACACAGTAAATATGAAAGTAGACATAAAATAACGTCTCATAACAATGTTTTAGTGAAGTTTACATCCAAATATACTTAAATAAGTAGTGTGATTTCATAAATGGCAATTTGTCAACTGCCTACATTCTGAACGTAGATTCCAGAACATTTTTCCTGTGAGTCAAGTTATTGTTGACTGGTTTTAAGCAAATGAGAAGGGGTTCAACAAGACAAGCTGGATTTTGCTTGAGTTCACCTATGGGGACGTCGTAGGAAGAAATGTCTTCATAAGGTGACATGCCATGAGGTCGGTGGGTGCCTAATAAATTTAAATAGAACTGACAGGCAAAACAATTTCAGCTCATTTTAACGAAGGAACCCCTATCTGCGTTATCACTGCACTTTAGGGCACCAAATCGCCCAGATCTGCTAAGTAGACATCTAGGAATTGATAAAACCTCTAGTTTTCTTAAAATAACCTTTGTGTTAGCAGGTTGATCACAATGGTTAACATCGGACATAAAATAAATTTTCATGTTCGGCTAAATCTGTTTATTAAAACTCTCGCGGGTAAACTACTATCCCTTCAATGAAAAAGTCGCTCAAATGCGTATTAGCATAGGAACTTACACGAATATATTCCAACGTCCATTTTCGCTAAGATTTACTGATATTTTACTTGACATAATTACGTAAACACAATTTGTGCACAAGAAAATGACATTTTATTGAAGGAAGTGTATGAGGGAACAGAATGCTTGACGTTAAAGGTGTCCAGAAGTTCTCTCATCAGTTTCCGTTCTCAGATTTCATGAAATAGGTAACGTACTGTAATTCCCTATCGAGTCTACCAAGCTACGGGTACCGCCATTTGTGGTATAAGAGTGCTAACTGATCGCGTTACGGGACTCAGTCGTTCTCTCATGCCTTGGGGTTCTCTCTCTCAAGCCCCGCCAGCAGGCGCAAATCGGCGTGTAGTATAAGCAGGTCGAAATCACGGACAAAGATAAGAGAGACTTGGGTGGCCGATTTCGGCCTATTAGCTGTCGTCAGCCAATCACACTCAACCCCGAGGTGTGCAAAACCTGAGGTTCAACCTCGCGAACTGTCAGTTATAAGTCCAACGCCCTCGGGGTCGGGTATGGTTGCCTGACGATGGCTAATGCGCCGGAAACGGCCATTCCACATAAACACGTTTAAAAGGGAGAAAACTGCCTACTGTCCACACATGAAGAGCCTTTCCTGACACATTTGGATTCACAGCCACTTAAGTGATTATTTGTAGACTCTACGATTTTAAAGCAACCTAATCGCTAGATGAGTGCCATCAACGAGCATAACCGTGGCAGCTCGGTTGCCAACTCTAGAATCCACTGATTCACCGTCTCATGAATAAGTGCATTCTGTGCTTGTTCATAGGGCAGGTCTTTACGATGTCTTCTTTGTAACCTCTGGACAGTCTTACTGGGGTGCATATTTTACTCTTCAGAGATCTCGATGGAATCCAGAATCTGTCCGACCTAGTGTTATCACCTGATGCGGAGACCAGACGGCACAGCATCGGGGCCTTGCGTAATTTGTCCTACCAGCCATCTCCGCTAGTCGTTGTAAGTTCCTGTCAGTATGTGCTTTTCTCATGCCGAGGACTTGTGCGAGTTGACTTGAAACAGCAAACTCAACCTGCGAACTGGTGCTGAGAGCAATTCTATCGTTGCGAGAGATGACGTTCAGCATGTGGTCTACAGTGTGCAAGCAGCGTCGGTGACTTGCTCGTGATTTAGTTTATAGTGAGACAGACTTGCTCAGAGTCTACCATACTCTCTTCTCCCTCACCCATCTGCCTCCTAGGGCTAGACAATGTCAAGACGATCGTAGGCGGACTCAGACTCAGTGGCTGACAAGGCTAAACAGTCCGTTTACACGGGCCACAGGACCTGGTCCCCACAGAATGTTCCAAGCTTCTTCATGAACAACTGAGATCTTACATTTCTGAGTGCCATAAAGACTTCATTTAAAGGGAAAAGGCTATTTGGATAACATGCGGAAAAAAGAAATGAAGCCTGAACTTCCACACAAACCAAAAATAAACGCAGAAACACAGTGAGTGGTTAGCTAAAACAAACATTTATCGAAGCTCAGACTGATAAAAAATAAAAATGATAATCCGAATACAATTTCGCGAAAATTATGCTCAACAAGAGACGTGGCTGTCATCACGACTAGCGTGAAAGTGCTCGACCAGTCGCCTGATAACCAGCGGAATCATTCCGCAGAGTGACAGTTACTCACTTCTGTTAAAAGGAGCGATTACGGCCTGGCTCAATCATAAGGTGGACCGACTTACCCAGTCCACCGCAAGTCTTCCAGGTCACGACTCTTACTGCAGCATGATAAATTCAAGCGCGTTACATTTACTATCGACAGAGATGCACTTGTGTGCCATGATACTGGATTCCCCAGTGTCGAGGTCATTCACTTTTCCATCCTTCCTTTGCCAGCCGACTTTCTGGACAGGTAAACCAGCTGGTGGTGAAATTAAACACGGTGGCTGACGAGACATGGAGGCCTAACGTCCCTTCACCATGCATGACGGCGGGTTTTGGCATGCGGGTTCTCTGTGCCACGATAAACGCGTGCTGTGAACCTGTGAGGCGCTGTTTTGGACCTGTGTGTCCAGAGCGTCGATCGTTTTATGAGCTTCTCGTGACTTATCACGTATGCTCAGCCAAACAGAACATGAAAACTGGCCACGTAAAATTTGGTTTCATCAGGTTGTGCCGGCTCGCACGCACATACAATGCAGACTAGTTCGGCTAGTTGTGTCCCTTGCCCACTGAAGGCACCCACTACAAAATAAGGCTAGAAATATTTTATTTTTAGACATTTATTGAATGTATTTCCACTTCATCTGCATCTTTTCCATCAAAGTCGACAATTATTTAGGTCTTACAAAATGCAAACCATCTTCCGGCTCCATGCTTCATCTTCCTAGACAGCTGCTATGCTCCAAACAGAAAACCCTATGGAGTACCTCCTGCTAGCATACGTAGTCACTTTTTAAAGAGTATAGTTTTTGCATGCTACCGAAAAGAAATTCATTCGAAAGTCATCATCCTGGGGTAACTGTACTATTATAGAATTATGCTGAAGGATGGTTATCTTTACAACCCTACTTAATTAATCTTTTCGAAACGAAAACGCATTTTGGAATTTCGGTTGATATTTCATGAGTTAGCCCACCTACTGTACCTAACTTCGTCACTCGCTGGAGTAGGAAGAGAAAGAGTGCGCAAGCGGAGCTCGAAGCACGCGCAGGGAAGCGAGTGAAGGTGGCGTGTACACACTCTCCATCCCCGACACAGCCACTCGCTGGACTAAGAGGCTATGGGGGGCGCAATCACGACTGGAAGGCCACTGGGGGTACCGCGTGGTAATTCTCAGTACATGGCTGCTGTAGTGGAACCGACGGAGTTCCACACCCTCGGAACAATTCCATTAGCAAGTCTACTTGGCCACTCCCTGGAGTAGGATAATGAAGAGGGAGCAGACAGGGATCGCACCATGCGGAGGGAAGCGCGTTTGAACTGATAACCAAAGTAACCGAGGCTGCCGTATAAGCACTTCTCTCCCATGACACAGTCACTCGCTGGATTAAAATAGTAAGGAAGATGCAAATGCGTGATATTTGTAAAGTCAGCTTATTCACAGCTATCAAATTTTTTTAGGAAGCTTACCATATGATATCACTCAAGTGAGGCTGGCGGACCAAACCTCGCCCAAATTTTCTATAAGCACAGTCCAGAAACTTTGTCGATGAGCTTTACCGCCTACCTAGCAGTTGGACGAAAAACGTTCCTAGGGCGCTCCCCAAAATAAACATGAAGGACCGATCATATTACTTCGTTTTCATTCGATGTACCTCAATGACTGCACGACTTCAATAAAACCGTTAGTTTGACAGTGTCGGCGAGACCTGTCAGTTGAAGTTGCTAGGCTTTGCGACTTCGTATTAGGGTTCTGGTTCGGCAAAATGCTCTAAAAGTGACGTCGGCAGGAAAGGCAACAGTTGAGTCCTAACAGGCGTTGCCATGAACGAGTCCCGCCTGCCAGCACATGGCAGAAACAGGCGAAAGGTCATTCTGTACAGAAGTGTGGGATTCAATCTCAGATCTCAGTGCGCGCTAGCAAGGTCAGCGCCAGTGCACTGAGTAAGCATGTGAGAACGTTTGATGTCGGCGTTGGGAAGCTGACGGATCGATTAGCTGGCGCCTACGACTAGTATGCCTGTTCAGCGCAGTCGGCGAACGTACACGCGTCAAGCACGGAGAGGGACTAAAATCAACTTTTTGAATCGCAATAAAAGAAGCACTTATTAATGGAAAATATACAAGAGTTAAGAGAACAAATTGCAATTAGTGGGGCGGTTTCGATACAGTAAAATTACACTTTGATTTATGTATGTTTTGGCAGATTTTGAATAATTCATATTGACCCAACTGTGAAAATGTCGGCGCCGCGGTGGGATTCGAAGCCACGCAGTAAGTGGAAGACTTTACTTCAACCAACGCTCTAACCACTTGAGCTATGAGACCCCGCAGGACGACGCGAGTTTAATCACATTTGGATCGAGTTACCCGCCCACCAAACTGCAACGTCTGTAATCCACCAAATTTGATGCAGTAAGTTGACTGCCCAAGCAGGCGGGCCTCGTAGCTCAAGTGGTTAGAGCGGTGGCTGTACTTAAGCCTTCCCCTTACTGCGTGGGTTCGAATCCCACCGAGGCGCCGAGTTTTTCACAGTTGGGTCAATATGAATTACACTTTGAAGCAAATGATGGAAGTAAACCGTAAACCCATGCTGTAAAGATGAGAAGTCGGCTGTATGTTCGTTCGTTGACAAAAGAGAGACGTGTTATTTGAAAACGCATTCTTCAAAATACTACCGTGGATTTGCGCATATGGTCGTAATTCGAAGAGTGACCTGCACGCTTGCAAACAGAATATCATTCTAGAAAACATCTCTCTCTCTCTGTAACTGGATTTTAACCATTTCGAAGATGTCTTGGTCCGCTGGTTGTGTACGTATGTAGAGGGTCTTTGGTTATGGTCTTGCTATTTACCTAGGCTCCAGAGTGACATCGGAACGCATGGATTAGCGCTCGGCGACGCGCCTCATAAACGGCCACAGTAATCCAAGACAGATAGATGAGGTGTGCATATAGTCGTACTGAACAAAGTAATAAGTGTAAATTCGCCGAATATCACAGGGTTGACACGAAGTGTTTAGGTGGAAACGCGGAAAACGGTATAATTATTAGTGAAGACTATATTATCCTGCGTCATTCAAGAGGGTAGGTCTTGTCCTACTGAGTGCAATGCGTCCAAAAATTTAACGTTGAGACCGATAACCAATCACTTCTCTAGAAGCATCGACCCAGGACTGGCGCGGCTCGATTTACTCGGACTCAGAACTCTACAACTGCCACATCATACATCGTATAACTTCACCGATACTCAATAGAGTGAAGAAGTTCCCCCTAAAAAGCTGTCAAGGTTCTTGAAAGCATTACAGATTAGTACTACATATGCCATGCAGGACTATAACCCACCGGTTCTGTCGCGTACAGTTAATATCGATATCTAGTAGAAGCCTGCGTTCATTCATATTTCTTTTTTGACGCCATCTTCAATTATAGCTTTAGGAGGCATAATATCATTTGCCCTTCTCTAATAAAAACTTCGAGAAAACAGTATTATATTCGTTCATCCATACATTTACTAAAATAAGCGCAATCCTGATGCCTAGTTCCTAAAAGCACCTGGGTATCGTTGGGGTTTATTTTGGCCTACAGTTTAGTTAAACAGCCATATTTGGAGACCAGTTAAATCCACCGCTCAGTTTGTGGTGATATCTCGGTTTGTAACCTAGAATGGAAATGAATACTGACCGTATTTAATGAAAAAATTTCGAGGTCTCATCCTCCCACACAGATCATATGTAGGTCTATCCACACGTCATCACATCACCTGAATGTGCAGCACGAAACACCGATTGGTCCTCAAACTAACCAATCAGATAAAGAGCTACTTCGAGTCATTCGCGAGCCGTAGCACGTGGCTTACCAAGTTAGATCTCAATTAAAGCGTTTCTCGTGGTTCATATGACGGAATCCCCCAAACTGATGTCAGCTTAGGCCTGCGCGGTCTTCTGAAAGGCGCATTGGCTAAGCCGGTCAGAAATGAAATTCTCATTTTGCACAGACCGCTCAGCTGCTGCAAAAAATGTAACTGCTTTATCTTGTCCTTGCCGTCTAGTACAAACTTCGAAAGGCTTCCGTGATTGCAAATCTAACAACCGTGCTCGACGAGGCTCGAGTGGACACGTCTTCAGGCAACGCCACATACAGGAAAAGGCTGGAGGATGCAATCACAGCAACATTGTGCAATCTTTCGACACGTGAGGACTTCAGGAATGAGATTATCAAAAACACGATTCCAGTCCTAATGAATGCCATTATTTTGCCCCTATCCGGCCTGCCTCAACAGGGGAGAGAAAGTGAAGTCTTTTCTGATGAGCCCAGCACGAAGTCTGCCCCTGAGGCACCCGCGTTGATCTTTGCCACGGGGACAGTAAGGTATATCAGGTTTTCCGCGACTTACTGGTGGGACATGGCCCATCTTTTGCTTTGGAAGCCTGAATTCCCTGTTTGTGTGACTAAAAGGTAGCCTAGCATTACTTGAGTAGTCTTGTTACTCCAAATTGCTACTCTAAAATCCAGATCTCTTTAAGTAAGTCGGATTCAAAAGTGGTTTTTCGAAACACCAGTTTATCTGAGAGCAAGTAGATGGGTTCCTCAGCAAACTGAACGCCCAGCCACTTAGGAAGAACACGATAGCTCGAACTTCAAATGAGATGAAGAAGATGATCTCTTAGTTCCAAGGACTGCCCCAAGAGTTCTTTTTAGAAGACGAGGTGGTGAGTATACGTAGCTTTCGATAAATTCTCGTCGGGCCAGTACAATTATATGGGAAGGGGTAGAAGAAAAAACACGTCAGTGATAAGGTAAATCGATTAAAGTTCGCCTTAAAACACAGGCTGGGTGTGGGAATGTGGGGAGGGGGTAAAAGCAGTCAGTGCCAGGGGCGGCGGTGAGAGCGGAAGGGCGCGGGGAGAGTTGCAGCGTTAGTCGACCTTCGACCACTGTAGGCCCGGAGCCTGTACGTGGTTCTTCTGTGCGCACAAGATTGGTTTTCGTAACCTGATGGCGGCCGCTTCTGCTGTTGCTAACAGACGCTGGTCCAGTGGTTTAGGATAGCTCGATGGGACCTTATGGATCGCACAAAACGTTTCATTGGGGTCTACATGATGTCTGGAATTGACAACATGAGCGAGAATGGCGCTGCTTATGCTCCTTGTTTCGCCTTTTCCCAGCCATGCCGGAAGGTGTTCCCTTATTCTCTTGGATAAGTCCCATCTCGTGCGACCAATATAACCTGCTCCACAGGAGCAAGTGAAGGAATAGATGCACATTGAAGTGGTCTGGGGTGACAACTTATCCTTACCTCCTCCGCGTAAAGTAGTTATTAGAGGAGGATACTTGAACCCTTGCCGTTGGGAAGGTTCGCGAAACAGCTTGATCAAGGCGTCTCTTTAGGAGTTCATTCGCAGCGTCACCTTGAAAAGGGACTCTGAGGAACAGAGTTTTCTTTTCGGCCGTCGGTGTGGCGGGTTTTACCGGTCGTTCGGCCATATTCTTTGTAATAAACCTGTCCGGGTACCCGTTTTCACAAAGAAAGTCCTGTATTTTTCTAAGTTCCTCCTCGATGCTATCTGTTGAGCAAATTTTTCTAGCTCTTTGTGCCAAACATCGGACTAGATTTTGTTTTTGTTGTAGGGGTATGCAACTAGCGAAGTTTGTGTATTGTCCAGACCAGACTTTATTCCGGTGGACGCTTCTTCGGACACTCCCGTCAGGTCTCCTGCTTAGGAGAACATCTAAGAAAGGGAGCGAACCGGCCGTTTTGATCTCCACCGTAAATTTGATAGAGGGATGTGCCTGATATACAGCGTTTAAGAGGGCATCTACGTAGGGTTCTGCTGTGGCAATTGCAAATCTGCGCCTTTCAGGGACGATTTCTTGGTAAAAAAAAAATACAATCGAAATCGTGGGGTTCAGAGAGGACCTCCGAAGACGGTTGTTTTATTAATGATCAACGAACTTGCTAGTTCAAGTAACACTGCACGCGAACAAAGTAGAGGCGATCTTGGCAAACCTGACAGTCTGATCTCAGACAATCATCCATTGTTATAGGGAGTGACGGAATAACTCCACAACGTAGCCTAACAATATTTCCCTAATTTCTTCACCCAATGCCACCGGTATGAGACGACGGCTTCTTGTTATTGCTTATAACGATAATTTCCGTACGAACACAGGCCAGAAAAGAACATTAATGGAAGAGAATATGCACACCTGAGGTTCTTGTTTAAAAGAAGACGAAGGCACGATCACTGGGACCGTAGATTTATTGGCCTTAGCTTTCGAACTCGAACTGGGGCTCATCATCAGAGACTGCTATCAAATCCCGTGCCATAACTGTCCTTGCCACTACACAGGCCAAACAGGACGACGTCTTAGCTCACGAACACTTGAGCACAAACGGGCCGTTTGGAGAGGTGACCCACTATCTCAAGTCGCCACTCACACCGTGGAGGAAGGACATGAGTCCGACTTCGACAAATCGCGGATGCTGGCGCGAGCCGGCAACAAAACGGGGCGAGAACTGTTGGAGGCGTGGGTGTCGGATACCAACCCCACCAATAGATACATTGATTTGCCTGCGTGTTATCACGCACTCCGCCCACGCAACCAGGTGGCGTAGCTCACATCTTTGCGAAGTACAAACGGCGTCACCACTCCGGGTGACCATTGTGGACCAAGCGGCACAAACCAGACCTAGCCACGGACGTAGTCCCCTCCCCCCCCGCACGGAACAACGATATAAATGCTCACACGTTGCTGCACTCTAGCAGTCTCTGATGATGAACTCCAGTTCGAGTTCGAAAGCTAAGGCAAACAAATCTACCGTCCCAGTGATCGTGCCTTCGTCTTCTTTTTAGAAAAGAACATTCTCAAGCAGCCCTAGCCCCGTACCTCAGCGTCCATTCCTCCTCTTCCACGAAACTGTTTTTGCCAGAGACTTCGAAAAGATCGCTGCAGGCAGAAAACTGCGGCCTCCGTCATGAGGAGAAAATCCTGTGAATACTATGTGTAAGGAAGTGGCAATCATTATCAAGAGGGGAAATCGAGGATTTGATTTCCTGTGGTCACCTCCGCCAGTCGGCGAGCTTGCTTTCAGTCGAAGCCACCCGAATTGTGAGGAACACCCAACACAGCCTCAGTCACATGTCCACCGAAATGGCCCCTTAATGTTGAGTAAAGCTGCAAATTACTGTTTACGTCCCATCAAAAATTGCCAGGCGGTCCTCAAAGTAAAAGCAAAGCCATCTTACGTACCGACCAGTCGGCTTCAACCCAGGCCACTTTGTTTTGTCGTGGGGTATTTAAGATGGACGTAGCGCGTATCTATCGCGTAGTACGACGGACCAAATGAGAGAACTTTTGTGAGTTCAATTTGTCTGCTAAGCCTCTGCCAGGCAAAATTTTGTTCAGGAAAATAAAATTCCAGTTTAGCTTCTAGGGTCACGTGGGGACATAGTTCATTGAGCTAGCTCAATTGCGGGACGGGATGAGAAGTTGCAGTTCGCTGTCAGGATTCGGATCTGAAGCCCTACCGGGTAGCCCCATTGCGGCAAACGCTCGGGAGCTAGTGCCGACAAGGAACGACAACCCCGAATAATCCGTCGGGTCTATATCGGTCTTAGGCTGGGTGTATGTTCCACCTGTAGGGATTCAGGACCAAAATCCCCATCCGAAATTGGGTCAGCTCATTAAACACAACCTTTGGCGTTCTCAATGAAGGGCAGTAAATTTTAAGCCCAAGAGAAACTTGCAGAGCGCTGGCTTCAATGACGGCTTGGTAAGCAATCTGAATTCAAATCCTTACAGCCAGAGAATCATTTCAGAAATTAATAAGTGCAAGACACGAAACGCTGGGGGACCCACTGTTGAGCCGAGCCCCTCGCAGCTGTGTCATGCAGCGGCAGAATATCGGCGAAACACGTGTCTGGGCTTTTATTTAGTACCTATGTCGGGAGTACAGTATAATACATTCCATGTAATATAAATGTTAAGCTTCTGGCTGGGCTTAAGGAAGTTATAAAATTTATGGTTAAGGTTAAGGTCCGGTTTGAGTTTAAGGTTAGTCCGGAGTCTGGAATTACGGTAGGAACTAGTGTTGGGGTTGGGGTTACGGCTAGCGTTAGGTTTACGTTTGCCTGCGCATATCGTCTTACCCATAACCTTAGAGTAACCCGTTTTGTCCGTTTACACGCCCTGATTCCCATTTTTCAAATTGCGCGGCCGTTTTGGCGCCTCGGCGAAGTATTAAAACAAACATATGGCAGAATTATGTGTTTTCTCGATGGCTTCTGCTCAACTGATGGACTAACATTTGCATCCTTCCCGTATGACAGGAGTTGCAAGGCCTTATTTTCTCAGTCGGCTTACATATCCAAATCCCGCCACTTTTTCCCTAAACTGCTGCCTGTCCGGAAAAACATGGTTTCCTCCTCCCTCTATCTAGAATGCAATGGCGTACACCGTATTCCCTACTAACATATTTTAGTAGTACCCCGGAAATTCAGTTAAGGGACTTTGTTGCGGTTTTTCTGGACTGTGCCTGATGAGGAGGGCCTTTTGGCTCCTCGCGCAGTGCTTTATAAAAATGGCCAGACTGATTCTGGAAAGTTGGTCCTCGACTGGTACACTCAACCGAGCCATAGACCTACAACGCGTCTACCAGGCGCTCTGCGGAAGACTCGAGTCAGTCCAGGCAGGGCCAATGGCACAGATGAAAAGAGTCACACGGCGCTGACCGAACGTCACGTGACCGGCGTGGCGCACTGTCTCACAGAGGTACTCGCGAGGCCGGAAACACCACCCTTGTGGAACAACGATCGATCAGCCCGCCGTCTGACGAGGGGGAGGCCAACGAGCATGCTGACGCAGCGGCAACCACGCCAGGCGTGAGGGGGACACAAGCCACGCCAGTCCGCCAATGGCTGGACTCGGGGGGCGACAATTAGCCAACAGAAAACAGGCTAGCAAACGAACGTGCGCTGGGCACGGTTATAATACGAGGCAGGCGGCAAGGCTGAACAGATCAAGGTCAGCAGGAAACGCTAGCGAATGACTCTGATGATGGGAGCGAGAGAAGTTTCGGAACGTCAGTTTGAATACAACCTGGTCCATGAAATCGCTTACTCTTCTTCGTTTTCCTTGGATAACTTTCAGTGTACGTTGTACACGCACAGACTCGTAGACCGTGTACATCATTGCCAACAGGCCTAGGAAGACCTTTTAAGTTCGGGGTTTGAACGGCAGATTTGTTTAATTTCACGTTTCTGCAAGAAGAAGCAAGGAACTCTCTTTGCAAACATGGAGGGGAATGTGCTAGTCTGCTTGTGGGCCACAACTTTGTAGCTCTTATTGGCATCGATTGGGAATCAGGCATGCCCAAAGGATTCTCACTTAATCTCTCATTAAACGATGTGCCTTCCGGTTTTGCGTTGGAACTTTAAGCCTTCTTCACGCTGCTGAACATTAATGCGTCACCCGGAAGTAACACCTCCTTATAAGGGTGTATTTGGTTGGTCTGTCGGTCGGATTTTATTTCGTAGCCGTACCAACAGTAGACAAGCCCCACCCTAACCTCGACCCTTAACCCCTAACCCAATCCCTAATTTTAACCCCTAACCCTAACCACTGACCTCTAACCCCAACCCCATGTCCCTAACCCTGATCCCTAACCCCAAACCCCTAATAGGTACGGCTACGAAATAAGGGTAAGATCGCAGTTGGTAGCCAGACATTATACGTTGATACTGTCGACGTACGTATTTGTTATCAGTAGATGTGCTTACCTTGTCTAGGGAACTTGTTATCAGTAGGTGTGCTCTTACTGAGTTAGGCAGGTCGCCCGTTTCGGTCAAGCTGTTGGGTCTAGTGAGGGTTAGGGTTAGGCGTAGGTTAGGTTTTAGGATAAGGGTTTGCCTTTTAGGGTCAGGTTTCAGTGTTAGGATTAGGGTTTAGGCTCCCGTTAGGGTTACGGTTAAGGTAAGGGTTAGGGTTGCGGTTAGGACTAGGGTGGGGCTTAAGGTTAGGGTTAGGGTCAAGGTCAGGGTTAGAGTTGTGGCTAGGTTTTGGGTTAGCGTTGGGTTTTATGATTTTGGTAATGTTTCGGTTTTGCGGCTTATGGCTAGGCTTTGCGGTTGCGGTCAGGGTTGGATTTTAGGGTTAAGTGTAGGGTTTAAATTTCTGACATTATTCCACATACTTAAACCTTCCCAGCACTTTCCCTAGTAACTTCGCTTTTACCCAGAAACTCCAGCATTCCTCTACCAGTCCTTCTATTTACCCCACCCATATAACCCCCTTTCCCACCATTTCCGTACGACAGGAACCTGGCTGTCCGCCTCCCCATTCCTGACTACCAACTGCGATCTAGCCGAAGTAGGATCTTGCCGCTTAGTCTTATTAAGGCCATACATGGTCATAATGGCCTTCCAGCCGCCTACCACTGATGTGCGCATGCCCACTCCCCTCTTTTTATAATGGCCTAGTGCCCGAGTATGCGCCATACATCAATTTTTCCTACTTTAACTAGGAATGTCCTCACCGAAACAGCCGACTGTCGCCATCGCCTGAGGGAGACTCCAGGTCTGGTGGCTGCACTGATATACCTCTGCAAGTGTCTTGCTCACGCCGGCGAATTCGATTCCAGAGTCCTCGAAAACTGCGTCTGCGCTCTGCGCAACCTGAGCTTTGCTTTGCAGGAGGTCCGTGATCCCGCCTACTTGACTCGTCGTGAGGCTGGCTTCTACGAGGCGGCAACCAGCGTTCCGGACGAAAAACGTCTCGACTTCCACAGAAAGCCCAAGGCTGGTCTGGTCCTGGGTGTGTAGAGACTGAAGTTGCAAGTTTTGCAAAAATAGTTATTTGTCATAGAAGTTATGTCCTAAATAGCTGTGTGCTTTTCAGCTGAATAGACATTATACGGTGATACTGTCGACGTACGTACTTGTTTTTGTTGGTGTGGTTACCTTGTTTAGGGAACTTGTTATCGGTAGGTGTGCTCTTACTGACTTAGGCAGGTCGCCAGTTTCGGTCAGGCTGTTGGATTTAGTGAGGGTTAGGGTTAGGCTTATGTTAAGTTTTAGGATTGGGATTTGCGTTTTAGGGTCATGTTTCCGTGGTAGGGTTAGGGTTTTGGTTCCCGTTAGGGCTACGATTACGTTTAGGGTTAAGCATAGGACTAAGTTTAGGCTTAAGTTTAGTGTCAGGTTTAAGATTAGGGTTAAGGCTAGGCTTAAGGTTAGGGTTAGGGTTAAGGTTAGTGTTAGGGTTATGGCTGGGTCTTGGGTTAGCCTTTGTTTTTAGGATTTTGGTTACGTTTCGGTTTTGAGGCTTGGGGTTAGTCTTTACGGTTGCGATCAGGGTTGGATCTTAGGGTTAAGCGTAGGGTTTAAATTTCCATACTTATTTCACCTACTTAAAACTTCCCAGCACTTTCTCTGGTAACTTTACTTTTATCCAGAATCTCCAGCATTCCTCTACCAGTCCTTCCACTTACCCCGCCTATATAACCCCCTTTCCCTCCACTACCGTACGACAGGTACCTGACTGTCCGCCTCCCCATTCCTGGCTACCAACTGCGATCTAATCTAGATTTGATTCAAAATAACAGTTCGCGTTTCCTAAGGTTCCAACGAGTGAAGACTTCATCGGCCTAGCCTGTCAGAGTGCTGAGAGTATGAGAAATGTTGTATTCTCTGAAATGATCCAGTGGACGATCTGTGAACATGCATCCCTTTGGTTGTCCCCAGATACAACTAAGGATGCCGCCGACCAGCGTTTGCAGGATCAGCCTTCCTATATGGAGATCCCACCGTCGGCTCTCAGCCTGTTTCACGGGAGCCAGCTATTGTGGCAACCGGACATCGTTTTAGTTTATCTCTCCGTTCTGCGTGGCTGCAAGAACCCGTGCATTGTGGAGGCTGTAACAGGTGCAATTCAAAATCTTACTGCCTGTGATTGGCGTCCAAGCATAGAAATCCGAAGGAGGGTAAGTGCGCCTAACGAAAAAGTAATGTTTAAAGGCAGTTTATTTAAAAGCTATCTAAAAGGATTAATTTTGTGCGTCATCGAACTCATGTTGACCGTCAATTAAGGTTGCATTGTCACCTCTCACGCATAAGCTGACTTCAAAGTTGGCTAATCTACCCCACTACACGTCACAAATTGGACGCTAACAGATTGATGGTCAAAAGGGAGTGTATCATGGTCGTCCTGACGCCAGCCTTTTTCGTGTTTAGTCAACAAATACGGGCTAGATTAAGGCCGTGTCATGCGACTTTTATGCATTTGGGAGTTCCTGTATTTCATTGTTCAGAGAGAACCCGCATTGTGTTGGTTGTTGGTGAATTCGAAACGATACGATCCTGGCATTCATTGAGACGAACTGATTACACGGTGGGGTACTGACCTGCCCTGTTGTGTTGAAAGAAGAAGTAGACAGCCGGAGCATCAGAAGCATTTGTTTATTTTTCTGAATTTTCGAACTCCTTCAGTAGTCCATCGTCAGAGCTGACAGCGGCGAAATCAAGTGACAATCACAGAGGGCATTAGCCAATCAACGACCCAGTACCACAGACTTGGACGCCAGATCATTACGTCGATTTATTGATTCCTCATCCGTGGGCATTTGCCTTGAGATTATCGTTTACAGCATTTGTAGATGCGCTTGTTGCAAAAAAACAATCGCAGGTCTGAAGTACTGCCGTAAACACGTTCAAAGATGCGATCGGCTATTTCTGACTCGTTTTCTACTGTCCTTCAGTCACGCCCCGGCTATAGACTTCGAACTGGAGCCGTAGGGCAAAATGCCAAGCCTGCATGCCGTCCCTTAATCAGACCAAACCAACGGGTCCACTGTCACGTGACCTTAAAGTATCTCGAACGCGGTCGATAGCGTGGGCCCCTGGCTCGACTACTGAAAGCTTTATCCGAATGATACAAATGATGCGGCTCTAAAGTTCGAGTTATTTCAGGCTTTAGTATTGGTAGTACTTACGATGGATAAGAAGATGGAATTCAGCTTATTATTCACCCTCTTTTTTTCCGACAGCGCATCTTAATCACATAATATGTAAAGATGCCTGCTAGCACAACTATTGAGTAACCGTGTATTATAATCCTTCTTTCTCCCCCTTAAGTTTCCAGACTGTCTTGTCTTAGTAAAATCTGTTTAAGAAGGTCCCACAGGGCAGTGTTCAGAGCCACCATAGGTAAATGCTGTCGTACTATATCCTAAATTTTCCCCCAAGGAAGTAAATATCATGTGTACGAGGTAAATAAAGCTGACAATCTCGTTATTTACGAGATATTCTGATACGGCGACCATGTAACCACCACTAAGGACAATCAGCGTCGTCATTCCCAATTGAGACCGCCTACCGGGTCCTGTTTTTGCGTATAAGGTATTGGGTATTGGTAGATATGGAGCAAGTGATTAGGGCGACCGATTCAGAAGCCCAACGACACCTCTATATCATGCGTCGCTGTGCGTCTGCTGGTTGGGCTTGAGAGAGAGAGAGAGATAGAGCCCGTAAGGCACAACGGAACGAGTGCGTTCCGTACGAACGATCGGTGAGCGCCCCTACCACAGTATATTCCTGATCGAAAACCGACAGGGCAACGGGCTCGTGGCTCAGTGGTGAGAGGCGTGGACTTCTAACCAACAGTTCGCGAGTTCGAGCCTCAGGGGTTGCCCACTTCGGGGTTGGGTATGACTGGCTGACGACGGCTAATAAGCCATAAATGGCTATTCCAGTCACCCTTGTCTTTGTTGATAATGCCTTCCTGCGTATATCATGCGTCGCTGTGTGGCTGCTGGTTGGGCTCGAGAGAGAGCCCGTAAGGCAAAACGGAACGAGTGAGTTCCGTAAGAACGATCGGTGAGCGTCCCCTACCATTAGAAACTCTTTTGTTCTACATCTGCGACAGGGAGGATTTTTTTCTGATTTTACAGTTCCGGGAGGAGCGAGGTATTCCTCTGCTGATTGAACTCTTACAATCAGAGGAGGACGCTGTCGTGAAAACAACCGTCACCGCTTTACGCAATCTCGCTGTTGATGCACGCAATCGGGATGAGATTTCTCTCCACGGCATCCCTGCCCTGATCGCGCGACTGCCCGTTCTACAGAACTCCTCCCCGGCAGCGGTCGCGGTTGCGGCGACTCGGTCGGTCACGCTGAACACTGCGGCCTCCATCCTGGCAACGCTTTTTGCGTTGATTAAAGACAAAGTTGGACATGCTACGTATGTGCCCGCCTCTTTCTGTTCCTTAAACAACCATATCCTGCGATATTCGTGGTCTCTAAGGCTGCAGTGACAACGCTAGAGCCTGCTTTAAAGGACAAGACTGTTATGGATCAGTTTTGGACTTAAATCTGCGTGGGCCGCGCTGTAAATCTGTTTATCAGGCAACGCACTCCTAAGCGAGATTCTGCACATTAGAAGACTGGCGTTCAGCTGGATATCTTTCCAATAGAGAGTTCGATCATCGCGAACAACAGCGTCTATCATGCGTCTAACGTACAGTAGGTGGGCTAACTCATGAAATGTCAATCGAAATTCCGAAATGCGTTCTCTCTTCGAAAAGATCAATCAAGAAGGTTTGTAAAATTTATTATCTGGCAGCATAATTCTATAATAATTCAGGTACCCCGGGATGCTGACTTTCGAACGAACATCTTTCCGGCCGCATGCAAAAACCACACTTTGTAAAAATAACTACATAAATAGCATGCATTTTTCTCATTTATTTTCGATGTTCTCAAAAATTCAATCATATTTCATGGAATACAGGCATAAAAATATTCATTCTTTTGTTCATTCGGTAGAAAATTACGTCTTCTTTCAATTTTATGCTCGGGGAAAGGACATAATTCGGTTTTCAAAAACTTATCCAATTCCTGAATAATTTAAAACCCGACTTGCCGTTACACTTGCATTCAGGCTCTCCAAACTACCAGCTGTATATTAACCGCGTACGAAAAACCATACATTTCTCTACGGTATTAAAAGGAGACCATATCGGGTTCATAAAATTTGGCAGTGGATTTGAGCCATATTGTTAACTTTACAAGCCATATTAGTAAATACAGAAACACGCGTTTTATAAACAACCATTTCGCGGTATTAAAAAATCTCACAGTAAAAAACTTTTATGAAACCGAATTTTACCCTTTATTCGAGTATAAAATTAAGAGAAGACATAACTTTTTACCGAATAAGCTAAAGAATATTATGATGCATGTGTTCCGTGAAATATGATTGAATTTTCAAGGGCATCGAAAATCAATGAGAAAAATTCATGTCACTTAAGTAGTTATTTTTCACAAAGTATGGTTTTTGCATGCGGCCGGAAAGATGTTCGTTCGAAAGTCAGCATCCCGGGGAAACTGAATCATTATAGAATTATGCTTCAAGATGAAAAATTTTACAATTCTACCTAATCAATCTTTTCGACGCGAAAACGCATTTCCGAATTTCGGTTGACGTTTCATGAGTTAGCCCACCCACTGTACGTTAGGCGCAGTAGCGGCTATTTGTGCGTGAATTACTTTATATGAGAGCAGGCTTGTGAAGCATCTAACGCACCCTCTCCTCCACCCACCTTGCACCGATGCCGAGACAATATTTAAAAGGACTGGAGATGAGCCCGAGCGTTGTGACTGACAAAGCCAAACAATCCGTTTACGCATGTCACATGCCACTTGATCTTCGCTCTATGCACCGAGCTACTGTAAGGGCAGTTTGGATATCGCAAGCGTGAGAATGTCGTAGAGCCTGACACCCGGTCCTGAAAAGACCCGAGTTATTCACTCAATTGACAATTTTCTAAGCCACGTCTTATAGTGCTTCGTGGTAGATTCGACCCGTCAGATTTATTATAGAAGTGAGTGAGCCGATTTGCCATTGGAAAGTATTTCTCTGTGTCGGTCTCAGTTTCGCCTCCTTCTCCCATGCGCCCGTCGACTTTCAGAACCTGTCAACAAACTGGCGCAGGAATCTTTCCAGTCACTTCATGGATCAAAGTCATGAAATAGAAATTAATGGAGTTGCGTGTGATGTGCTTTCCATTTCTAGCATCGCCAGCAGCCAGTTATGTCCTGAAATGCTGATCGAAGGTCTATAATGTGGTTTCGATCGAAAAGGACTATGTAGGTGGGGTTGTGATATTTATTGTCGTGCAACATAAAACGTTTCGGTCGCGGTGGGATACCAGCTTTTGAATAAGCTTCTAGTCGCTTGAAAAAAACTGTATTTGGCAAATAAATGACTACTTTTGTATTATGCATTTTTCCCATGGACTTCCGATGCCTTAATAAATCCAAATATAATTCATAGAAGACACAAAAATATTCTTTCTTGTAATCATTTGGTAACAAATTACGTCTTTAAAATTATTGCTTGAAGAAAAGGTATCTATCAGTTTAGACAAAGTCGGACTGGGTCGGTTTAACCTACAAATTATCTAACACTGGTATTTGAAAAAAATAAGAATTCATTGGAACAGGTTTATTGGAATGCTAACGCTTCGGATAGCTTCGTCGGCCCAGCATTGTTAAATAGGTAAATGCAATCAAGTGAACAGGAATAGAAGTGGCCTGCCGTGCTAGTCAGCCTCGGACTTATCGATTTTTTCTCCACTTTCGCTGCCTCCGCCTTTTTGAAGATGTTTTGCGTGCCTATCAGCTGCGTTCTTTGAGTCACCATCTTTTCAGTTTGTGCCTGCGCGGCTTTATGAGATTTTGCGTGGCCGTCTTGTCCTGGAGCATGTACAGTTGGTGGGCTTACTCATAAAATGTCAACCGAAATTTCGAAAAGAGTTCCCGTTCCGAAAAGATTAATTAAATAGGGTAATAAAACTAGTCAGCCTGCAACATAATGCTATAATGATCTAGTTACCCCAGGGTGTTGGCTTTCGAAAGAACTTATTTCCGACTGCATGCACAAACAATACTCTGCAAGAAATGACTACTTAAGAAGCATGCAATTTTCTCATTGATTTTAGATGCCTGTGAAAATTCAATTATATTTCATGGAAAACATGCATAAAGTATTCATTCTTTTACATATTCGGTGCGTCCTCTTCCGATTTTATACTCAAAAGAAGAGTATAATTAGGTTTTTAAAAACTTTCTGATTCCCGAATAATTTTAAACCCGACCTGCCCATACATTTACGTTCAGGGTTTCAAACCTACAAGTCGTGTATTTTCCGTGTGCGAAAAACCATGCATTTCTCTACGGTATTAAGAGGAGCCCATATGGGTTCATAAAATTTGACAGTGGATTTGAGCAATATTGTTAACTTCACAAGCCATATTAGTAAATGCAGAGACAGGAAATTTAACGAACAGCCATTTCACGGTATTAAAAAATCCCACAGTAAGAAACTTTTTTGAAGCCGAATTATACCCTTCTTTCGAGCAAAAAAATTGAAAGAAGAAGTGATTTTCTACTGAATAAGTAAAATATTGACTATTTTATGCATGTTTTCCATGAAATATAATTGAATTTTCAAGGGCATCTAAAATCAATGAGAGAATTGCATGCTACTCAAGTAGTCATTTTTGCAGAGTACTGTTCGTGCTTGCAGTCGGAGATAAGTTCATTGGAAAGCCGACACACTGAGGTAACAGGGTCATTATAGAATTGTGCTGCATGCTGACAAGTTTTACAACCCTACTTAATTAATCTTTTCGAAAAGAGAAAGCACTTGGGAATTTCGGTTGACATTTCATGAGTTAGCCCACCTACTGTATAAGTATTGAAGTAGGAGGAAAGTCCTGATGCCTGTTGATGGAGTTGGCATCTGAATGTCACTCCTCAAGTGTTGGCCGTTCTGTCTTTGAGACGTCGCGGCCTAAGATGGTTGCTCCCTGAAGAGCAAGAGTATGGACAGTTTCTCCAATGTGCGGTGCTAGTTGCGAGTTTGGGTCTAACATCCGATTTGCCGATTCTTACTCTTGGTGGCGGGTCTACAATCTCTCCAACGTAGCTGCAGTTCCCATCACTGCAAATGTTTTTGTAGACAATTACACAGGCTTCGGTGAGTGAGAGTGTGTCCATAGGTTTCATCAAACGACAACGAAATGTAGCACATTAACGTTACCCTACATGTTTACCTAGATGTTATGTTCTAGGAATCCTTTATTTTTTATAAGAATGGAAAGATAAATAAATACGCTGTTCATACATTTCAAACTAGACCATCGAGTCTGTAGAGCTAACGAAGACTAATGAAAAATTCATGCCACCCAGTTAGTTTTTCCTTCTTGAGTTTTATTCGCCGGGGGTAGTTCGAAGAATGCTTAACCGAAAACCAGCTGGTAAGATTAGAACGCCCTCTCCCCCCCCCCCCTCCTCCCTCAGCCATAAAACTTTCCAAAGACGGAATTGAGCTTTTAACCTTTTAAAATATGTCGATTTCTTCGGACTCTGGGATGTAGATTGTGCGCTTGTCTGCTGTGTGAACAGTCCCTAAGTTATTCATCTCAACTCCCAGGGCGGACTTATTTTTATCCGACGAGTGCTTTCATTGGAACTTTAAGACAAACCTCTTAGGCGCAGAAGATGGATAATTACAGCTTATACACCGGACGAAATTTATGATATTAACCACCGGAACAGTTTTTATCACAAGCTAGGCGAAGTGAAATACTCGGAGAAAACGTTTTTCGTCAGATGATTTGGTCTGTAATGAGGCAAAAATCCCATAACTGAGGAGCAACAAGGCACTGCTCGTCGTCATCGTCCGTGACCCAATACGGGCTCATGACTACTGACTCCTCCATTGAATATAGACTATACATCGGCACGACTCCTATTCGTTGGTTTGATGTCCACACTTGGAAGAACGGTCATCGCTTCGTGTGCATTGCCATTAAAGTTATCGACGAGGCTTATGGCTTCTGTGCCAATAGTCACGTCGATCTCGATGTGCTGTGCGAAGAGGTACGATCAAATCTGGATGTTCCAAACCCCCCAGACTATGAAGATGGCATGTCATCTGATCTTTCCATGAGTCCACCGTTCTGTCATCTCGAAAGTCCATCCGAGCCCTGAATGCACTCTCTAATACAGTGTAGGCTCACCACTCATACCTTCTTTAATGTCCTTCTCTAACCCTCGAGTTTCGCCCCCTCCGTAAATTTGTCGGTTGACTGACCTTTCTTAGTGGCTTCAAAGTTCCCGAGTATAGTTCTTAATTTCCAGAAAACTCTGCATTTTTCCGACATCATCTTGGAATGGCTATCTCTGAAGAATTATGCATAACGTGTTACATATGTTAAAGTGTTTGTTAATCTGTACGGACAAGCCTCACCTTGATCGCACTTTTGACAGTTTCCACGTGAAGCAGAGGATAAATCTGGCGGAGACTGCGTCTGACCGTTTATTCCTTACCGTAGGTTCTTTGTGGACTGCGGAGGTGTTCCACCCTGTATGGCAATTGCAAACACCGGTCTGTATACCGACCCCCTGAGCCCGGTTCCCACAGAGAGAGACAAGACAGTCCGTTTTGCCCGTCATATCCTGCGTCTTCTCTGGCACATACCGGAGTTGCAGAAACGTTTCCAGTCTGCGGGCTGGCGGGCCACCAACTTCTGCGTTCTGGAGAAGCCTCTACTGCCTCGAATGCCTTGTGGCCCGTCCGCAGCCGCAGCCAAAGCTGCACAGACACTGAGACCCTCTCAGATCACTGTCGGTCTACCTGAACCACAGCCAGAACGGCGGCGGCCGCTTTCGGCAGTCAGTGCTCCGCCAGATGTGTCCGGCTCTTCGCCAGCAGAGAAGCTCCCTCTGCCGCCTCCAGCTTCACCCTTCCTAAGCTCAGTTCGGTCTGGAGTGAGTGAACGGAAGATCGAATATGCGTCACAGAACCTGCTGCCTGTTCCTGCGCCCCGAGCCTTGAGGGTAAGTTGCCCTGCATCTTCGCAGGCACCTCTGTACGTGTGTTCCTCCCCGCGGTAGATGCGCCCGACCAAAACGGGACCTAGATCGAAGTCCAGCAGGCGTTTCCAGTAATGCGCAGCAATAACAAATGCCAACATTCATGTTGGCCGACTCCCGTCACGCCGATTGGGATCCGTATCACACCCCCCCCCCCAACTTTTATCGGTGTCTAAAATCCTAGCCAGTATGTGTTTTGCACCAGGGGGTGTGGGGGTACGCCTGCGTACGGGTTTACGCCATAGCATCAACCTACGACCTCTCCCCCCTCCGGCATTCTCGACTTAGTCATGACACCGGTTCCAAGTGGGGCAGGAAGAGGAGTGCGGTAGATGCTACGCAAGTCTACTATCACTTTAAACTAATTTACGTGCAAGTCATGTTCCGTGCTCTCACTCTGCTGCAGAGTACATGGTGGGCGTCGTCGGTAAGTTTCCTCTCTCCCTCTCTCTCTCTCTCTCCACTTCCGCTACTTAAAGGACAGTATGAGTATGGCTAGTTGATGGCGATTAATAAGTCAGAAATGATCGTTCCGGTCTCCCTTATCTTTGTCGGTAATGTTAATCTGGCTATACTGTGCCCGCTATGCAGCTGCCTGCAAGGCTCTTGGTGGAGCTTAAAGCACATTTCCTTCACGTCTGAGATCGGCTTGGGGAATCAAAGTCGAAAATTTACAAATAAATTGTGTTATATATGTGCAGTGCGTGACCGATCTCATGAAATGTTGGCCGAAATTCTGAAATGCGCTCTCGATTAGGAAAGATTACTCAGGTGGATTTGTAAGACTGATTTTCTTGCGGCATAATCCTATAACATTTCAGACTTGGTAGGATGTCGACTTTTGAATGCACGTCTTTTTGATCTCCTATACAAATCGTACTCAGTAAAAAGGACTACTTAAGTAGCATGCATTTTTCACATGGATTTCGATGGTCTTATGAATTCATATATACTTCATAAACAAAACATGGATAAAAAATTCTTGCTTTTACTGATTTGATAGAGAATTATGTCCTCTTTGTGTTGTATACTTGAAGAGGGAGTATGATTAGGCTTTAAAAAGGCTTCTAATTCCAGAATAATTTGTTGCGTGATCAGCCGTTGCATTTGCGCACAGTGATTTCAATCTACAAGGTGCATGCGTTCCGTGTATAGAAAATCACACATTCTTCTATGCCTTTAAAAAGATATCATATAAAGTCCATAAAATTTTGCAATGGATGAGGACTATGTTGTACATTTCATTAGGAGTAGTGGTAAATGTACAGGTACGATGTTGTGTGGATGGACATTGCACGGTCTTGAAAAATATCATCATTAGAAGCCCTTTTAAAGCCTAATTATACTCCCTCTTCAAGTATACAACACAAAAAGGACATGATTCTCTATCAAATGAGTAAAAGAAAGAATTTTTTATCCGTGTTTTTTATGAAGTATATTTAAATTCATAAGACCATCGGAAATCCATGCGAAAAATGCATGCTATTTAAGTAGTCCTTCTTTACTGAGTACGGTTTGTATAGGAAATCAAAAAGACGTGCATTTTCAAAAGTCGACATCCTGCCAAGTCTGAAATGTTATAGGATTATGGTTATTTACAGTCCTCTTTGGTTGCAGTGTAGCCACTAGCTGAATGTTTACGTAGGGAACAATCGGTTAAGTTGTCCCAGCTGGGAAGTTTAGAGGTTCTTTAAAAGGAAAAGTACCGCCAAAGGCAAGGGCAACTCTAGTGGAAATTTATGGCTCATCAGCCTACGTCAATCAGCATTACCCTAACTCAGGTTTGCACGACCTGAGACTTGCATCCGCCAATGTAAGCGAATAGGCGATTTGCAGACAACAGTCAGGAAAGAGGCGCGATCGCTGAAACAAATGCTTTATTCCTCTGACGTATGCGATTTATACTGGAATTCATAATCGGAGACAGAAACGAATGAGGATCCTGTTTTGCAGAAGTGTTGCACTGCTCTGAACCGGAAGACATGTTTTCTGAGTTGCATTATCTTGGACGACTGCTCAAAGCGAGGGTCTATCTGCTTAACTTCATTAACCGGTGCATGCGCAAACGAGTCGAGAGACCAAATTCAACAAACCCCCAAATTTTGCCGTACGTATTCCCGTGTGACCAGAACGTCTCGGAAGCCATCAGTCGCTTTCATACGCTCCCTGGACTTGGGGCTGCACAAAGACCGGAGGCAACCCACAGGTCACGAAGTCAGGAAACTTATTGCCACGACAAGCAACGTTTGCAGTCGTTTATCGGATCAGGTGCAGTTGTGAGGCTAGCATCTATGTCGGAGGAAGTGAAAGACTACTCCGGACACAGATGTTCGGGCGCACAGCAACACTGAAGGGAAACGTCACCAGATCCCAAGTCGCGACTTATTCAACGTGACCCGTTATCAACTGAAATTCGATGAGACAGAAATTCACGCAAAAAGTGCTAATCACGTAAGCCGAGAACAGCCCAAGTCACGGTTTTACGGCTCTCAGTCAATTTCCAAACGCAATGAACCCCCGCCTCTTTATTGTCTGCTTGGAATTACCTTGCTCATAATAATGATCCATTGTTCCCACTACTAATTCCGGCGAGGTAAGTGACCCAAGAACCCATACGAGTGATGGCATTGCAACGAGTAAGGGCTCGGTTGCCGGCCATCAAGCTGTTATCGCGAAAAGTACAGCCATCCGCGATGAAGCTGGGAGCCGCCAATCTTGATAAATATTCGGTGGCATAACAACTGCATCCCGTAAATACTGCAACACTTGTGCAAGACATTATCTTTATCGACTCCCCTGTCGGAGGCTTGATTCGAGTGTAACTCCGAAACGTCAGGTAAAGAACCCGTATTCGAACGCACATCCCTTGTTTAAAAAGGTAGGCTTTCTTCATCCAATCACTATAACTTGCTTTACAGGATGAAGCAGAAGATTCGACATACAGTTATAATGATGAGGATATCAGCCTGCATATTCCTATTACGTAAAAAAGTAGACGGAAAAATTACTCGAAGTCAAACTCCAGGCCACTCTTGTGCAATCTTCAGGTCCAGGCGACTATATAAATGGTTTTTTGAGGAGCCCTTGGGGAGCAAACTCTCAACAAGACCTTCTTTCTTTCTGATCTCATTCGCTTCTGATTCCACTCGTCTGTCATCGAGAATTGATTTTCGCATAAAACTTCCATAAGAGCTGATGAAACCACTTATTCACTTGGTACTGCTCTAACTGTCTTTTTTGCCGTAGGCGTTGCTGTGATTTGTATAGTCTGACTTCCTACCTAAAGAATTAACCAAAAGGGGATAACGAGACTTGATTGCCTGCTTTTAGACAAACGTGATCTCAGAATAATCCCTGCTTATACGCAATGCTGGAATTTTTTGTTAGGCAAGGGAATATGGACTCACCGCATTAAGATGGCCTTGCCCTAAATTTCAGAGGGATTCGAGTTGGGGTTAGAATGAGGAATGTTAGGTTTAAAGTCGCTCATTAACCGCACTTTCCAACTGACCGACTCGGACAGTGGCTGTGGCCTAGGAATGGGGAGTGAGGTTGACAACTCAGCACATTTTCCTTACTATAACCAGTCTGACGCGCTTGAAGCTATCACTGCGCACTAAAAGCCGTGGCTTCGAAGGTTGCCAACCGACGGGATAACTTGAACCTCGCAAATGACCCAGTGTGTGTGTTTGTGTAGAGTGACCGACTAGTCATACTGCAATATCTCCTTCTCAAAATGGCCTTTATGGCATACCCACTCCGAGGAATCCCAGCCAAGTGTTGCGGCAGACCAAGGGACTGCTCTGGTCGCGTCAGCTACCTACGCCCTCTCCCACCTCCGGTCTTCTTGACCATATCTTGACACTGGGTCCAGGTGGGGAGGTGGAGAGAGTGCGGTAGATGCTGTGCAAGTCTACATTCACTATAAGCAACGCACCGTAACAAATGCCAACAGGGATGCGACGGCAGACGCGGTTGCTGGCGGACGTCGCGCACACTGGGACCCCTCCCCATTGTTGTTGTCGATTAAAAAACCTGGTTATTTGCTGTGTGGACCAGGGGGTGCGGAGTGGAGCGCCAAGGTGCGGGCTCGAACATGCCATGCATCTGCGCCCTCCCTCGCCTCCGGTCTTCTTGACTCTGTCCTGACACCGGGTCCGGGTGGGAAGTGGAGAAGAGAGAGTGCGGGAGGAGGGCAGAGGCAGAACGCGATTATTGAGCGAACTTTGTTCGATCGCTGACACTGCGAATAGGTAGGGCTGATGTCCATTTCTAAAGCCTGCGCAGTGTAAAACTCCAGCTAAACTTCAAACAACTTCCTGAATTTGTCGGTTTTTGGTTACCGATTTTCGTTATTGCCCTGTCTGCTTTGAGATATTTGTGCGAAAGGTTAGCAAGCCAGGTTAGGACCAATGCGTCGCCTGAGGCGGAAATTGAATGTGTAGGCGCATTGAAAAAATAAAGCCCCGGGACTCCTCTAATATAGGATGTTCATATTACTTTTACCAGTAGGACAGATAAATGCGGCAATTAAGGGAATCTGTGGAGGGCACATGTTTATTTTATCACCCCAACGAGGTACCGGAACAGCCTGCGCGCTTTTAGAAATACGCAAACTAGGCGCATGTAAACGGGCGGTAAACATGTAATCCAAGGTTATCGGTTAAAGAAGACCCGATTGTGTAAGCCGGTATGCGGCAAGCAAAATTAACCCCAACCTTTTCTCTAGCCCTAATTCTTAACCTACGCCTAACCTTAAACTTGACCTTAGCATTAATAATATATTGAATCATTTTCATAAGCTTAGCCAGAAACACAACCCCACTATAGCATGCCCATCTAAGCCAAATAAACAGGCATGTTGTGGCGATAAAAACTGGGGGTAACATATCCACTCATCGCCTCGACTGATTACAAGCGGCGTCTGGCCTCGTTCACACGAATACTCATGTGAATCTAGCACTGTTTCTGTCCAAGGTCCGCTCGAAACCGGTGGTGAAAGCTCTTATGAAACTACTCGTTCTCGCTCTCTCCGTATGGGGTGCACACAGCAGCCATGAATACTGCATAGTGCTAGGTCGCGCTGAATTGATTTGTGTAATTCTATGAACTATTTTACACCATAGGGAATTTAACCGAAAGTTGTTGAGTATTCGTTAGCCATACAATAGCCAATAGGAAGGCAGTCATCGCCTATCAGGTGTGTGTGTCCCGCATTCCCGACTTGCCAGGCAAGTTCATTTTGCCCCGAGTCAAGTTTATATTGGGATTTTCGGGCAAATCCTTCTCAACGCAGAAGATAGGCAATTTCAGAAGACCGAATTGACATAATCCACAGTTTTTGCTAATTAGAACATCTATAATGGTAGGCTGTGTGCGTGTTCCTTTCTGACGACAGTAAGCCATTAGGAATTTTTTAACTAGTTAAATTTTTCATAGGTATTTTGGCAGATTTTGAATGAATCATATTGACCCAACTGTGAAAAACTCGGCGCCTCGTTGGGATTTGAACCCACGCAGTAAGGAGAAGGCCTTAGTATAGCCAACGCTTTAACCACATGAGCTACGAGGCCCTGCCGGACGACGCGAGTTTACTCATATTTGGCGCCGAGTTTTTCACAAATGGGTCAATATGAATTATTCAAAATCTGCCAAAATACCTATGAATTACGTGAGCCTGATAGTCATCTGGTGGATTCTAGGTGAATTACTTCGGAACTCCTGCTTGGGCAGTCAACTTACTTTATCAGATTTGATGGATTCCAGACGTTGCAGTAGGGTTGGGCGGGTAACTTGACCCAAATGTGATTAAACTCGCGTCGTCCGGCAGGGCCTCATAGCTCAAGTGGTTAGAGCGTTGGGTGTACTAAAGCCTACCTTTTGCTGCGTGGGTTCGAATCCCACCGACGCATCGAGTTTTTCACAGTTGGGTCAATATGAATTAGTTAAATGTTGTCTGCTGTTTTGTGAGAAATGTACGTTTCCTTTAACCTGCACGTTAAGGTTACTGCTCGGATATCCTGGGACAGCAACATCAAACTCTCAATGCCCCAGCGAATATAAAACGGATCCCTATAAGTTCCTAGCACAAGTTAACTGTTAAGTAATTGCCTCACAAAAATAGCAGAAATTATAATAAAAGCTCTCGGAACTGGCCTTGTTCATTAAACTAGTTGTTTTGTTTTCGGCGGATGCGGTGTAACTTAGTGAGAGACTGCTGATGCGTCGAGCGGCTGACAGTGAGCGAATTAGTGCTTGTGTTGGCAGTACCACGAAGAGTTTTGGACGGCACGTGGTTGATTTTCTTAGTTTTATGAGTATTACTCTGGATGTTCTGACAAACATGTTGACTAAATGCAAAATGCATGCCCAAATTAATTTTGTTAAGACGCTCCCAGGCCGAAATGCGCCATAAAGAACAATCCCCATAACTTGCACCCGCCAGAAATAGGATGCCTCTTGGTCAGTCTAAGGTTGAAAGTCCCATCTCATTGTGTCTCATGCTGATTGGCGATGTCTGTAAATCAGCGCATTTCACTTCTAACTCACTGGTGCCCCCTTCACTCAGTGATGCCCGACAGTATTCCGCCCTCTGTCGCGTGAGAGATTTCTCGGCACGTAAAGCACGCTCGTTTGACGATCCTGTCACGCAACCGCAAACACGACTAGTCTGATGAGGTAGCCTCTGCGGTTTAGCCCACCAACTCAAAGTACGACACGCCTTTCAGAGGCCATCACTGTAGTTGCTTATTGGTTAAAATCTCCCCCCAGAATTGCTCTTGCGTGATCTCTGGCAGGCAGTGGTTTCAGTTGTGCACTACCGTGGTGAAGCGTTTTCTACCCTGCGGGTCATGTATTGAATGAAATGTGGGGTTAGGTTGTTTTTCTCAAGGTTGTCTATGACTTCCGAGAAGGCCTGTCAAATTAGAATCTTACATTTATTGCGCCATTAGAAGCACACGCGGTTTCGTCTTTTACCTAGAGTGCATATTAGAGAAACGACGCCGATGGAAGCAGCTAGTATACGTGTGATGGGGGGGGGGGGGAGTGTAGGGCACATAAACCCGCACGACCCGCAAGCATTAATGTGAGGCTGGCATTAATCGCTCGTTTCCTGAATCTACACCGGAGGCTTTTCCTCTGATCTATCGCAGTCATGTCTGCCAAATGTGTGAATTGACTTGTATTCATCTCTTCCAGCCAGAAGAGCCAGCCCGTCAGAAGGCGACCTGATAAGGTATGTAGAGGAACGTGTCCTGAACCGGCATACGGCACGCAAACTCTGTCCGGTTGCGATGGGTGGATGAACGAGAAGGAAAGCGTGTTCGACGAACAATCACCTTACTCTTGCAACCTGAGAACACGCTGTTTTATAACTCCTTAAAAGGTATCTTATCTGTTTGGGCCCCTGTGCGTCCTGGAACATTCCGGCCTACAGTAGGTGGGCTAACTCAAGAAATGTCAACCGAAATTCCGAAATGCGCTTTCATTTCGAAAAGACTAATTAAGTAGAGTTGTAAAACTAGTCAGCCTACAGCATAATTCTATAATAATTCAGTTACCTCAGGATGCCGGTTTTCGAACGAACTTCTTTTCGGCTCCACTCAAAAGTATACTCTGTAATAAACGACTACTTAAGTAGCATGAATTTCCTTATTAATTTTCGATGCCCTTAAAAATTCAATTATATTTTATGGACAGCATGCACAAAAATATTCTTTCTTTTGCTCATTCAAAAGAAAATTGCGTCTTCTTCTAATTTTATACCCGAAGGAGGGATATAAATCGGTTTTGAGAAAGTTTCTAATCGTGGGACTTTTAAATACCGTGAACTGACCGTTCATAAGTCGTCATGTCTCTGCATTTACCAATGTGGCTTGTAAAGTTTACAATATGGATCGAATCCACTGTTGAATTTTATGAACCCTATATGGTCCCCATTTATTACCGTAGAGATATATGTGCTTTTCCGTACGCTGAAAATATACGGCTTGTAGTTTGGAAACCCTGAATCCGAGTGTAACGGTAGAGCGGATTCAAAATTATTCGGGAATTGGAAAATTTTTTGAAAACCGAATTATACCCTCCCTTCGATTGTAAAATTAGAAGAAGACGTAATTATCTACTGAATGAGCAAAAGAATAAACATTTGTATGGATGTTTTCCAGGACGTATAATAGAATTTTTAAAGGCATCAATGAGAAAAATTCATGCTACATAAGTAGTTGTTTTTTACAGTGTAGTTCTTGCATGCAGCCGGAAAGAAATCTGTTCGAAGGCCGGCATCCTGAGGTAACTGAAATATTATGGAATTATGTTGCAGGCTGACTACTTTTACAAGCCTGCCTAATTAATATTTTGTAAACGAAAACGCATTTTGGAATTTCGGTTGACATTTCATGAGTTAGGTCACCTACTCTATGTCCATCGGTCGTGGATTGGCCGTTGCGTGGGCAAGAATTCCCCCGCGGAAGAATCTCAAATGTTCAAAAAGCCATTGTTTGGGCCGCAAGCGTGAGCAAAGGCACCACACGTGCTCACAGCTGCAGTACGCGTTTTTCGACTGTCTAACTTCACGCTTGAATCACGCTGTCAGTTTGGTTTGCCGTCCTGTGCGTGGTCAAGTCTCCCTTTTGCCTGAGGCTGTGACTCCACACGGCTTGCGCCCTCCATACCACCTCCCGCTTTTGAAAGTTCGACCTCCTAACTCTTCTTCCTCTGGTCCAAGATCAGCTTCCTCGGTGGCTTCGCCGAACTGGTCAAGTGCAACTTCATCGTCTCTGGCGAATCTATGCCTGGGCTGGTTCGCATGCCTTTTAATTTTTCCAGCTGTTGTCTCC
This sequence comes from Spirometra erinaceieuropaei, assembly GCA_902702965.1. Classification (NCBI taxonomy): domain Eukaryota; kingdom Metazoa; phylum Platyhelminthes; class Cestoda; order Diphyllobothriidea; family Diphyllobothriidae; genus Spirometra; species Spirometra erinaceieuropaei. The sequence continues at coordinate 2,203,858 of CACRXP010000030.1, read as the reverse complement.
CATTCTGGATTTTCTTATTATGTCCTATACCCAGGGCTCTTCTCCGACTTTGTAATTACGAGAAAATAGCTCTTCGCCCTCCCGAATGTCATATTTTGTCGGTTGGAGAACTTTGACTTTTGGTGCTGTAGTCGTATACCCGGCTGTCGGCCCAAAAAACGCTCGGCTGTGTCTAGCAACTAAGGTCATTTTTTGGGGTTGTTCTATGGACGAAAAGGAAGGTGTCAATGTAATCCGTTTTAACGCTTGCGTTCCACACCTTTTTTATTGCTCTGCTGACCAAGCTGTCTCGGGAACCGTCCCAGCAGCAAGGGTTCGCATGCCATTCACTACTAACCCTATTTTACGCGCAGAAGGCAAGAATAGGCTGCCACCTCAGACAGCTTCAATGTGCATCTACTCATTCACTTGCTCCTGTCGAGCAGGTTATATTGGTCGTACGAGTCGGCGCATTTCCAAAAGAATACGAGAGCACCTTCCCGCATGGCTGGCAAAAGGTGAAACTAGGAGAATAGACAGCGCCATCCTTGCGCATGCAGTGGATTCAGGGCATCGCGTGGACCCCGCTGAAGCATTTAGTGCGATTTATAAGGTACCCTCGAACTACCCTAAGCTACTGGGACGGCGCCTGTTAGCGACAGCGGAAGCGGCCGCCATAAGGTTACGAAAACCGACCTTATGCGCCCAAAAGAACCTCTTTCAGGCTCCGCGCTAACCGTGGTCAAAGGCTGACTAACCACATGCAACTATCTGCGCCTTTCCGCTCTTGACGAGCCTGTAATTTAAAACCTAACTTTTATCGATTTTTCAATCACTGTACCCCGTTCCCATATAACTGTAGTGGCCTGACGAGAAGTTATCGAAAGCAACGCTCGTTCGCCACCTTTTCTTCTGAATATAGCTATGGGGATTTTCACAACTCTCTTGAAAGTATCGACGAGAAGTTCTGTCTGGCGCTTAGGTTGGGGGTAAAATGGTGGTGATGTCGCATGTTGGATTCCCCACTCCGTTCTGTTCCTAGTCAATAACGGCACAAAAACCCTTCGTACCCGATTGAGAGAAACTGAAGGAAGGCCCGCCAAGTACAACAGCATATTGTCTTTAGACCCCGCCGACTGCATTCAGGCTATCTGACATGCTGTTTCCGATCACAGACGACTGGGTGCCAAGTCTATGGTTCGAAAGCAAGACCTTTGATTTGATGCTCTATAATCTCAAATTCAGGGCTCCAGCCCGTAGCTCGCCCGGCTTAGATATGTGGCTGGCAGACGACCATAAATTAATTCCAAATTGTTACTGCTGTCTCCCATGCTTTGTTGCAAACACATCGAAACAAAAGCATCTTCATGGCTTGGAGGCGCCATACGGGGAATTTAATAGTGGGGAATCAGGAATGGGTGCCGTTCGTGAGGGGGTCTTTTCTAATAAGCTGGGATTGTCAAGTGTTTGTCAGAACGAAATTTAAGTCCAATAAGGAACTTCGAGTAGAAACATGTACTTCGATGAAATGTCGGTAGCTACTTCAGGTGGTGAGACAGGTGTGGGAAGAATGTTTGCACTTTTGCAAATGTAAACTAGACCTAGACGATTAGCATGTGGTTACGTTCCATTGTCTTAGAAATGCTGCACTTTCTTCCAAATGCAGCTTCGTGCTGTGTGCCACGATAGTACCTGAACCTAAATCATTAAAACGTAACGGATAATGTCAGACCCAGGCAACATCTCTTCTATAACAAAATGATTAAGCGCTGGACTTGGTGAAGACCCCTTGAAATCCCAAGTTCGTCTTTCGTGTAATTGTCTCCTATCATTGCACTTTAAGCGAGCCGGATTGGTATTTACGACTAAGTTTTCTGAAACTAACTTGAGTGGATGCCTTCTTGCGAAAACGCGGCTCTCTCAGTGGAATCTGAAACCATGACATCAAAAAAAGGCCTCAGAACAATCAATTCTCTAGCCACATTTCTTGATTTCATCCCTGTGCAACACATCCCTGACTTTTAATAAAATTTCCCCTCTGAAACTATGCAAATGACTACACTTCATGCTGATTGTATATAACTGCACTTAAAATTTCATATGTACATTGAAAAGACCGCCCGCCGCACCCTTCGCAGCCCCGCACTGTAAAACGTTTTCCGTGAACAAATATGTTACTGACAAAAGTTTAGTAAGATGTGCATTTAACATTTATATTGTATGCACCGTTTTCAATATGGTCATCAGGGGCATTGCCTATTACCCTAAAATATATTATTATTATAATATAAGCTATGAGTCTCGACTCCAGAGTCCTGAGTTATTTCATATTTGGGCTTCGTAACCCGCCCTACTTACTGCAACCTATGGAATCGACCAACTTTGAAACCGTGAAGTAAGGTCAATCAAGAATCCACGAGATTATATCGGGCCGATCGACAGCAAGGTGTAACGTGTAGTCAACAGTATATAGACGCTGAATAACTCATAATAGTGGCAGTTCAACACACGTGTTTCACTTATTTGTTTTCTTGCACGAGACAGCTGTGAGAAGCTTGACTCATTAGTAATTCCCCAAAAGTTCCTCGAGGGCTTTCTACTCCGGTTTTAAACGTTGGGCTTTTGAAATACAGTAGGTAGGCTAACTCATGAAATGTCGACCGAAATTCCTAAATACGTTTTTGTTTCGAAACTATTAACTAAGTAAACTTGTAGAAGGAGGACATAATTCGGTTTTAAAAAAGTTTTCCAATTCCCCAATAATTTTGAACCCGCTCTCCCGTCACACTTGGTTTCAGGGTTTCCAATTTACAAGCCGTATATTTTCCGCGTACAGAAAACCATACATTTCTTTACGATACTAAAGGGGGACCATATAGAGTTCATAAAATTAAGCTGTAGATTTGATTCAAATTGTTAACTTAACAAGCCTTATGGTAAAAGCAGAGACATGACTATTTATGAACGGAAATTTTACGGTAATTAAAAACCCCACAATTAGAAACATTTTTAAAACCGAATTACGTCCCTCCTTCGAGTATAACATTGGAAGAATAGGTAATTATCTACCAAATGAGCGAAAGAATGAATAATTTTTTATGCATTTTTCCCATGAAATTTAATTGGACTTTTCTGGACATCGAAAATCAATGAGAAAAATTCATGCTACATAAGTAGTCATTTTTCACAGAGTGTAGTTTTTGCATGAAGCCGGAAGGAAATTCATTTGAAAGCCGGCATCTTGCGATAACTGAAATATTATAGAATTAGGATGTGGGCGACTAGTTCTACAACCCTACTTAGTTACTATTTTCGAAACAAAAACGTATTTAGGAATTTCGGTCGACATTTCATGAGTTAGCCTACCTACTGTACTTAAAAAGCCCAACGTTTAAAACCGGAGTAGAAAGCCCTCGAGGAACTTTAGGGGAATTACTAATGAGTCAAGCTTCTCACAGCTGTCTCGTGCAAGAAAACAAATAAGCGAAACACGTGTGTTGAACTGCCCGTATTAAGAGTTATTCAAAGTTTTTATGCTGTTGACTGCCTGCTTCACCTTGCTGTCGATCGCCCTGATATAATCTCCTTGATTCTGCATCAACTGTTTAAGAAAACTTACTTCCGGAATCCTGAGGTCACCGAAATATTATGGACTTATGTTGCAGGCTGACTAGTTTTAAAACCCTACTTAATTCCTCTTCTCGAAACGAAAACTCATTTCGTAATTTCGGTTGACATTTCATGAGTTAGCCCACCTACTGTACGCACATGTTTAACTATTCAGACTGTCTCGGTGATTGGTATCCAGGTGCCCCTCTTGTTCATCAGTTACAAACGATGCATAACCGAAAAGCGACATTTAACAATTGAGTGCTGATGTCCTTCTACTTTTTAAACAGATGTCTCATCGGAGTTTAAGTGCTACCTCCAACCTTAGTGCTCACCCTCTGTCATCTCGATCTGAGCAGTCGCCTCCGCCACGCCAACGCAAAATAGGACGCTATCGACCTGACGACCAAGGTAATTATATCAAAACAAAACGTTTACTTTTGAAACTTAGTAATATGTGTTTTCTTACTTTGTGAAACGTTCCCCAGAAAACGTGGAAACGATCATCTCTGTTCATATAGCGCCCAGGTAAAAGGCAGTTATAAAAGTGCCTCGTGTCATGCCTGCATGTAGCAGGTCTGCATTTACATTAGTACTGCATACCTGGGAGACTTTGTTGCCATTTAAGCGTGCAGATTATAACCTTTCCTCAATGTAAATAAAGGACTTTCGTCACAACTCCCTGAAATCGTCATGCATTTGCACTTCTGTAGCTAAGAGGCGGTGGCAAGTATTGCAAGGGAGAATGAAATTGTGACTATTGCCTTGATTATCGTAATTAGCCAGCCAGTCTAGAAAGACACAAGGCTCGAACCTGACCTCTTTCGCCGTTAAGCATCTAGTCGGGCGCCCTACCTTTGAAACATGGGCAGCCTTCGGAAATATTCAAACTCCTACCGTGGGGATGGCAGTGTCAGCTATTATGGGCTCTACGGAAACTTGCTTTCTTCGTTCTCAGTTTTCGATACAGTCAATTAGTGAGAGCAATCAATTCTCAACGCATTTTGACGTCCTTCTCTGGCTCTCTATCGTCTTCCGAAATTCCTTCAATAGCCAGTCGACTGATGCAGATTAACGAACTCCCATCTTCTCTTTCCAGCATGGAATCGGCAAAAATGAAACTCCCTAGAGATTTAATTTCCATTTAACATCAACCAACCACCTTCATCTCAGAGCCCACTGAAAACATTTCCCCAGCAACCCCAGCCCACCTCGCCTCTCTCCATTACACTTATCGCCTGCTGGTATCATATGCCCTTCAGGGACATGTCTCGAAGCTTCACCCCCCCCCCTTCACTCCCTCATCTGCAATCGGGACCATTCTGTGCGGCAGATCTGTCGGAAGACCAACTAAATCAGCTGCTTCAGCAATAGTCCCACTTTTTATGTCTGCGACACCCGAAGCGGAGGGCCTTTCATGGTGGCATCCCTCCAATAGTAGCCAACCCCATCGGCACCCCAACACCGTTTGTTGTTTTCCGGCCTTCGAAACCTAAGTAGCCACTTCCGGCTCCCGTACCCTTTCCCTGGACACTGACATTCAGCGTCTTTGTCGTACCTGACGTTCCCCTGACTCCCTGCTGCCTATCTTCTTCCGCCTCTAGTTTATCCCATCTCTGCTCCCTACTCTTTCCAGCCTGTATTTCTCTTCAACGTCGCACGCCGTTCACGTCACTTGGATTTTCTAGGTCGTTTAATTCTTCATTAATTCTACACTGAAGCTTATCCTTGGGAATCGCTTCATACTGATATCCGGTCTCCGAGAGAGTACTTTTCCGAGATCGCTGAATAACTGTCTGTCTTTAGTTGCCAGGTCACACTTCCTACCTATCCTCCTTTAAGCAAACCCTCCGCAAGTCTGGATACATATTTGAAATTCGCCCGAGGAACAGATAGATGTGTTTGCTTACTACCCGTCCGTTCTACCGCATGAAGGCTTGGGATCCTGACTCGATACTGAAAGACAACAGGACATGGGAAGTTTTTTGTCGACAGCGTGAGGTAGCGCTTATTTATGGGGAAGTTATATGAGCGTAACCAATACAGTTAGTGATCTAACTCATGAAATGTGTCGACATTTACGAATGATTGCCAATCACTCGCATACCGACACTGTTTCATGAATACAATGTCTATGTTAATTAAGTACAAATTTAAAAGAATTAAAAACATAAAATAAATATTAAAGGCAGAGTTGCGTTGTTTAGAAATACCGATTTTTTTTAGAAAAGCGCAATATCTCGAAAACGTCAGAAATGGCTCTAATTTAGTAAAATTCGTTTTTAGATGTATATACTGTATGCTCATACTAAAAACGTAGTAAATGTGAAAGTAGAAATAAAGTAACGTCTAAAAATTGTGTTTCAGGGAAGTTTGCGTCTAACTGCCGTTTAATAATTAGCGTGATTTCATATATGGCGGTTTGTCAACTGCCTGCATTCTGAGTGTAGATTCCAAAACAGTCTTCCAGGGATTCGGGGTATTCTTGACTCGTTTGACTTAAATGAGATGGGGTTCAATAAGAGAAACTGGATTTTGCTTGATTTTACCGATGAGGACGTCGTTAGATTAAATGTTTTCATAAGACGACATGCTATGGGGCCGGTCGGTGCCTAATAAACTTGAATATAACTGCCAGGTGTGATCGTAAACATACCATTTTGTGTTTATAGAGAGAACTTTTCTTCCGTTAAATTAATTTACACTTGTCGTTCGTTTTGGATTACGTTGAGTTTCAGATCGGCCTCAAAATATTGCTGCATACTTCATGATTTTCAGTGTTTTCACTCGATCGTCCATAAAGACAGATTCTGAATTACCTGTCTGTTGAGGACTTTAAAATAAGATTATTCTTGAAGACATTTAGCGAATGAATGAGTGTTCAGGCGCTTCTTTTCACGAAGATGGCCGTTTGGGTCACATGTGAAGACTCATTCAAACATCAAACTGCATTTTCGAGAAAATTGGCTGTCCACAACGAAAGCCAGCAACGAATATGCATGTATGTATGCAAACTCAGTCATTCCATTTTCCGCTTATAACCCCAATGCTTGTCTCATCGGTCGCATCTACGATCATTAGCTTCTTTCTTATGCCTCATGAGTTTAATTTCTTGCCTACATGCCCATGACTGCATTAAAAATCGAACACAGGGCTGGCAGCAGTACATGAAATCACTTACCGGACCGAAGTCGGCCAAACTAATATTAGAAGGAGGTGGAATGACAAAGTTTGGGGTAGACTGATGCAGAACTGTTTGTTTCCAGAAACCAGCATTCATCATGCATCCATTTCTGAATGAATATATACTGATTCCTCAGCACAGAATTGCATGGAGCGGTTCAATGGCGTTCTTATGACCTATGTGTTAGATTCTGAGGCGAACCATCTGTGCCATATGTGTGCACGCGTGTTCGTCTTTCCGGTCCCACAAGGTGGACACAGTTATGATTGGCTGAATGAGGGCAAGTAAGCCCGAAACAGTTTTGTATCAAGTTGACCCAAAATCCATCTCCTCACTTCCTGATATTCGCATGTACAAATACAATTATACAATGGTACAGGGGCGCTCACCGATCGTTCATACGGAACTCACTCGTCCCGTTGTGCCTTAGGACTCTCTCTCTCGAGCCCAACTAGCAGCCGAATAGCGGCGCGTACTATAGGCGAAATAAAAGTACCGACAAAGACAAAGGAAACTGAAATGGCCATTTCTGGCTAATTAGCCGTCGTCAGCCAGTCCTACCCAACTCAAAAGTGTAGAACACCTGGGGCTTGATCTCGCAACCTGTTGTTTAGAAGTCTAACCCCCCAACCTACTGATCAATAGGCCTCTTGTCCTGTCGATTGTGATCGGGAATATATACTGGTAGGGGGTCGAGCCCCAGGAGTGCCCATCTCGGAGTTGGGTATGACTGGCTGACGACGGGTAATGAGCCAGAAATGGCCATTCCAGTTTCTCTTGTCTTTTTCAGTAGTGCTAGTCTGCATATATTATGCGCCGCTGTGCGGTATCTGGCGGGGCTCGAAAGGGAGCCCCAAGGCACAACGATACGAGCGAATCCCATAACGCGATAGGTGAGCGGTCCTCTACTATTATACATATGTATACATATGACAGAGGTATTATACCGTACTCCCCATATAGGTACTAGCTAAAAGCCCAGACACGTGTTTCGCCGATATTCTTCCGCTGCGTGAAACACCTTCGAGGGGTTCGGCTCCCCAGTGGGTCCCCAGCGTTCTCCATGCGATTTCGGTACATGAATTCCAGAGAGCAAGCAAGCGACTAATTTCATAAATTATCCAGTGCAGGACTTAGAATTAATTCTTCGGCACATGTGAACATATGAGTATTTCTGTTTTAGATATTGTGGCCTTACTATCTCAAAATCATCTTGAACCTCCCCAAATACTCAACCCGACTTCCAGCTCTCTCAGAAAAATATCTGGAAACAGCTCGGTAAGTCTTTATCTTTCTCGGGGATATGCTTTCTAAGCGATAGATTGCAGTCTTGAAAGATTCGCAAATTAATTGCATCGTTTTACATGACGCCGTGTCTGAGAACAGTGCAGTGCTTGCATTTACTAGCATGAAGCATTCGTAATGCGCAGCGGGAAACCGTGCCTATTTCGAAGGACGCAAAAGATAAGGAGAAAAAAACCCCGAAGCCGCTCGCATCAAGACAAACACTATAGCTGGATACCTCTTTTCGCACCAACCACTGATCTGCTGCAGCTGTGCGTACCAGCGGTGTGAATTAGTCAGCGTTTCTTACTTCGCAACTCACATGGCGGGTCTATTTTAATCTGTATGAGTTTTTTTTGCCGGCATTGCAACCCAAACCTCTTTGTGCCGACAATCGATAAGTCCGCGGACATTTGACATAGTTAGACCCTTCTACCAACTAGAACAGTTTCATTATGACACCGTCAAAATAAATTAGGAGCTCTCACAGTCAAAACGTTTTTCAAGACGGAATAAAAGCTACGGCAGCTCGAATTCGTGTCAAGGCTTTAGGACCTGACCATCGCAGCTGTGATTGCCGCTTGTGCAAGTTGATCTGTATTCGTGTCTATCTCGCTCTCAAGTCAAACCTTTCGCAATGGTGCTGCCTATTCCGTGTGGGATTGTTTAACCATCAATAAGTATGTGGTTTTAAACGTGTGAATAACGGTTCATCATTTTCAACCTCAAAAACGGTTGAAACTGATTCGTAATATATTATTCACCGAAATACTCCCGGACCCTTGATTTTCTCTGCATGCAACTTACGTTGTCGGACGACAACAGAATACCCTCTGGGTAACAATAGAGTATCTACGGCATACAAAGAATGCCTACTATTTTTGTTTAAGTAGGCCCTGTTTTACTCATTATTCCTCTAAACATGGAGTTTGCTTTCGGATGTTGCGTAATCTGCCATGCCGTTGGCTCAGGGAGTTGATAGACGATCGTATCGACTCGCTGGACTATCGCAGACGATGTCTGTGGTTATTCGGCCAAACTTTGCTGTAGAACGTGTTTTTCACTCTGTGTGCTTATAGTTATTTATTCTTACACCCCATTTTGCAACACCCTTTTCTATATTAGTCTCAACAATGTAAACCGAGGCTCTGGGTACTTGATGAACCTCAGAGTTTGCACGCATGATCCAAAAACCGCGTTCTCACGAGACTTGTGCATGGCCCGACTGGATACCTATCGTATGGTTGTCTTTGTTCAAGTTCCACTTATTGTCAGATAAAATGCAAAAAATGCCATTCAGTTAGGAGCGTATTTGCATTCACTCGACCTCCTCAGTAGGCTGTCTTACTCAAGTATTTCTTTGTGCTGACGTCCTCGAGAACCGCCACAATGCCACATTCTCCCACCAGATGCACTCATATTCCACCAGTTTGTTACTCCAGGTTCTTAACGCTTAGGAGGCGCTTACTACATCAGAGTTCTGTGTTATGGTATTCGTCCTAACCATGTCTAGCCTAGTGCCTCCACTTAAATCCCACTGCCAAAATTACTGAAATGGAAGTGAGTAACCGTTATTGTCTTCCTTACAGAGGCCCCCAGACATAGTTGTTCGATGCCCAAGTAGTCCCGATGCCTCGTCAGTATACTCTTTGTCGCCCAGTGTGGTTGGCCGAAATTACCGGGGCGCTGCACCGCCTATTTCAATTCACCGGTAAGATTAACTTTTACATATTTCCATACTTCACATTTTAGAATGTGATTCTTCTGTCCCGGTTTGGATACACCACCTGCGCCATCTATTCGTTCGCACCGTATGGTACCGCATTTAATTTTTCTACTATCTTTCTGTTTCTTTACAAAAAAGATCTTGATAAAATATCCGCATTACCCCCTTGCTTTCCGTTTTCTTTGTCATCTTCATGTTTTTGCTTGTTAATCATGCTTTCTCCTGTGTCTTAATAAAATCTCCAGTTTGTAATATGATGCTTTCTGATGTCAAAATGAATCGTATGCTTTGTCTTTAAAGAAGCAATTTCAAGCACATTATTTGGTCGCCTTGATCGCGCGCACGTGTGTGTTAGTTTTCCGAAAATAGGCTAACATGTTCAACTGTTTATGCACTAGAAACTTGGTCGATTGTCTGCAAGTTAAATGCTATCGCGCACCTAAAGGAACACTTATAACCATCACTCGTAGGTTTAGGCTGCACTCCTAGATATCTGTTTCGTACAGCGACAAGATTAGCATCGTCCTCCTGAGTATTCAACCACTATAACGTGATACATAAGTGTTTTGGCAGATTTTGAATAATTCATATTGACCTGACTGTGAAAAAACCACCGCTTCAGTGGGATTCGAACCCACGACAGTGAGGGAAGGGCTTTAATGCAACCAACGCTATAACCTCCTGAGGAACGTTTCATGTGGGTTTATGGGCACTTCACGCTTGCAAATATACCTCTCAGGCTAACTTATTTTCCTTGAGGTCAGGAAGCATAACCGAAGAGGTTAGGACCAGATGTCAAATTGCTCAAAATATGGCTTATTAAATGTTTTTGTTGTTCCTTATAAGTAGTTAATCACGATTGATCCGGCTCCATTCCAAAAAGATGTTTGATGCGGTGAACTCTTCTATTTAAAAAAAAACTTTCAATTGGTAAGCCGATGTTCGTTTATGGATATGGAAGGGGTAAAAGTATGCCCGGAAAAGCTGTGAACGTCCGCTGACTGAACATACATTAAAAATATACAGAAAATATATGCGATCAGCATTCAGTGATCCCTACCATCTTCCCGGGACTCCCCCCCCCCTACCGACTTCAGTATTTCCGGTACCGAAGATTTAGACTTCGCACAACGTTAAACATTCGACAGAGAAGCCGGAATGAAAAGTACAAATGCCAAAACGGCGTCAATAACTGAGGGGATGTACTTAAAACCTCAGACATTAAAATTACGCAATGCCGTAATCACTGCTTTCTTGGAAGGCAGGAAAGGGACCTCAGATAAGAAATGAAATAGAGCTAGTTAACGGAGCTCAACTTGTCAACAGGTCGCCTGCTTCATTTGGGCAGTGTTCAGTATTTTGTGTGATTTGTACGATTAAAATTTGAAGTGGAAAGACTCAGAAGTGTGTGCCTACGACCGTGCAATTCAGAAAATTAATGAATTCTGTTTGTTCAACGTCGGCTTATGGTAGTTGGCAATTTCGAAGTCAGATAACGCTAGTTACTCGCCATGGAGGGGTGGAGGTGAGTCATTGATGCCGCCTGCTCGCCCTCTTGATGCCTGTATGCAAAGATTGTGCTCGCACCGTTGAACAGCTCGTTGCCTGCACAAACGTTGCACTCATTCCACAGCGAGGCATTAAGTTCGATTATTCGACCTTTTAAGATAACTCTACTGTCAGAACTGCCCATCCAAGTCACTTTTGTCTTTGTCGGTATTTTTGCCTACAAATTCTGCTAGGGCGTGACGGGACATGCTTCTGCCTCATAAATTAGTAGGTCATGCCAATCATAAAATCTGCATAAGTTGAAGAAAATTATCTGGGCAATTGGAAAACGGTTCAAATGCACCGACTAAAACTCCTATTTAGTGATCAACGACCTTCAGTTAAGTGAAAGTACAAAAGAAGTATTTGAGGCTTAATTGCGTTGGTCAGAAATAAAAGCCTTAAGGAAAGCGGAAAGGCCGAAAACGCGAAAGTACATGTCAAAGGAATAAACTCACTCTGTAGAAATACGTAAAACTTGTTTATGCAAATAGCTGAATAAATGAAACAACATCTGATCGCGCCTTTCTGGCGGGTATGGCATGCGCGAATTCGGCTCCGGACACAATCAATCACAGGGGTCTCCGAAGTCGTGGCTAGATCCCTCGCGCCGCACGGAATAGGCGTTGCCCACAGGCCCGACTCAACAATCCGCCGGCAAGCGATGAGACCTAAAGACTGGATCCCTAAACAGGAGATGTCGGATGTTGTCTATCGGTTTCAATGCAGCTGCGGGAAGTGCGACTGCTTTGGGGAAACCGGCCGACGGCTGCAAACACGCATGCACGAGCATAAGTTCGCCGTGCGAAGATTGGACCCAAAGTCAGAGGTAGCAACCCACGCCGCGCAAATGGGACACACCTTCAACTTTGAGGTCGTTGAGATTGTGGGCCGCGGCGATGATCATACGATAAGGCAGATGCAAGAAGCCTGGATGTCCACCGACTGCTCAGTCAACCGCCACATCAGTTTTCCTCCCCCCTATCTGGCTTTACGAAACTTCTTAACGGGGGGCAGTCACGGCGCGGTACATTCAGGGTCGTCAACTATCTGTGCGGCCGACAAGGGCGATGGCGATTCAGGTCACGGTGACATGCGGGTCAGGTGCAGCCACACAGGCGCCATTGGTCGGCCACGCATCAAACAAAGTGTGTCATATAAGGACAGCTGTGCGCATGACTTCCCAGTCTCTGAGGGTGGGTAGACGAAACAACTACTCGAAACGTCAAGCCTCCAGTACACATCTCCCGGTGAACGCCTCACTTTCTTTTAGACTTCTCTACCCAATAAACTCGCCCAGCTGACGCTGGCTGGCTCTCGATGGAGACGTACTATTGTGATATATTTCCGAATGGCAAACTCTTAGACTGAATAAATATCGACAGTGACAAGACAAGCAGGTATAACCACTTCTGTTGGCGGGGATTGAACAGTAAAGTCCTCTGACGAAATTGAACATAGTGCCCCTAGTATTATGTTTATATTAGGTTTATTAGCAGGACAGATAAAAGCGGAAATTAACGGAATCTCTGGAAGGCGTTGAGGGAACTCGTACTTCTGCCATATGTTTGTTTTATTACTCCAACGGGGTGCGGAAGCAGACCGTGCAGCTTGAAAATTGTGAATTAGGGGCGTGTAAATTGACAGAAAACAGGTAATCCGAGGCTAAAGAGGGCCTGACTGGGTAAGCCAATATGTGTCAGGCAAATTAAACCCTAGCCCCAGCCATAACCCTTTTCAACCTAAATTTTAGCCTTACCGTGACCTTAGACCTAACGCTAGCTGTAATCGTCTTCGTAGACTTAACCGCAACTTTCACCATACTGTACATACCTACCTAAATCAGCTAAGTAGAAATGTTATTGCAATTTAATTTGGGTCACATATTTAAGTAATGTGTCTTGATTCAACTTGTACAACTCGCGGCTTGGGCCCACATCATTAGTCCATTCAGCGTCAGGTCAAACGTTCCCCCATCAAGTCGCTGGGTAATACTACTGTCTGTCGCGGCCGGGATTTCCCTCAAACCTTGGGTTGGGATGCGGCTAGATGACGATAGTCAATAGGTCAGAAATGACCACCCCGGTCTCCACTTTCTTTGGTAATTTTTCTTCCACATGTGAGCTATCTTAATCTTTAGTGTGTCTAACTACGTCGCCGAGCATTCGAAAAAATTCGCATGAAGAAAAAACCCCTCCAGGGACCAGCTGTTTCTATGATCCTGGTGTTTGTATTTAGGAGTATTCATCAGACCCTAGATGGCAGACCTAGATTTCAACCGATGTGGAAATTAGCACAATCGAAAACAGTCACGCTACAGAGGCTTTTTCAGACCTGTCCTGATCGCAGGGGGGGGGGGGAATGGGCGTTTGCGTCTTGCATCGAGACTCCGAAACTAGTGCTCAAGAGCGCGGCCTCCCAGACCGTAATTAGCAATCGATAAATGTTACGAACAAGGCTGTGGACATTGAATTGGAACATTTCACAGCAGACTCTGCGATTCTGGTGTCAATCAATTGAACTAGTGAATAACCACACTCTGGCGGTGTACGCTTCCGTACAAGGCACCTATATTCATAAAATGATACCATCTGCGGCATAGCTTATTGCCAGAAGACAGGCTAATCTTCGGACTTTTAGTCGTGACGTACTTAATGAAGCTGCCTCGGTAATCAGGGTACCTGGGTGCCGGCCTTCGCCTGTTGAATTCTTTCTTGCAATGCCTATCAATCGGAGTCAGAATAAAAGTAGACTGTTAGAAATCAGAGGCACGAGAAGTATTTCTCCAGGGACGTTTGACGCGAGAAAAAAATTCACATTTTTGTCGACTATGTTCAGGCACAGTCATTTCCCTTAAGCCAAAGACGGCAAAGAAAATGTGGTGACACATTGAGGTCTTTGCCTTCTTCTTCACTGAGACAATGCTGGGAAAAATGATAAAAGTAGTGTTTTTGACTGACGGCAAGCCTCGGACATTTCCCATAAAGTTGGCTCTGACGTTAGAGTACACGGACAGCCATCAGCATTTACAGTGAGTGACCGACCACATGAAATGTTGGCTGGAATTCTGAAATGCGTTTTTGATTAGGAAGGATTACTTGGGCGCGGTTGTAATACTTATTAGTGTACAGCATAATTTTATAACACCTCGTACTCAGCAGGATGCCAGCTTTTGAATACGCTGCTTTTCAATCCCCAGTAGAAACCGTACTCGTTAAAAGTGACTACTTAAGTAGCATACATTTTTCCCATCGATTTTCGATGGTCTTGCAAATTCAAATATATCCCATAGAAACCATGAACAAAAATATGCTTTCTTTAAGTCAAGTAAAAGAGAATCCCGTCTTTTTTATATTTTATACTCAAGGAAGAAGTATGATTAAGCTTCAAAAAGTTGTCTTATTGCCGACTAATTTGGAGCCTGATCCTTCGTTGCATTAGCGCTTAGTGATTTCAGTCTACATAGCGCATGCGTTCAGCGCAAAAAAATCACATATTTTTTCATGCCATCAAAAAGACATCATACAGAGTCCATGAAATTTTGCAATGGATGCGGATTATGTTGCACATTTCAAGAGGAGCTGTGGTAAACGGTCAGGTACGATGCTATGTGAATGGACATTGTGCGGCCTTTAAATGTCTCATAATTAGAAACTTTTTTAAAAACCTAATTATACTCCTTCCTTGAGTATGAAATAAAAATAAGACGTGATTCTCTATTAATTGACTGAGATAAAGCATATTTTGTTCATGGTTTCTAAGGGATATATTTGAATTTGCAAGACCATCGAAAATCGATGGGGGAAATGTATGCTACTTAAGTAGTCATTTTTTGTTGAGGTCGGTTTCCACAGGAGATTGAATAGCAGTGTATTCAAAAGCTGACATCCTGCCGAGTCCGAAATATTATAAAATTATGCTGCACACTAATAAGTATTACAACCGCGCCCAAGTAATACTTCCTAATCAAAAACGCATTTCAGAATTCCAGCCAACACTTCATGAGATCGGTCACTCACTGTAAGTCCCACAACCCTTCAGAACACACTCGACCGCACGCGCATCAAGGAACTTCTATGCATACGGGAGCTCTGTTCTATAACACTTTCAAGTCCTCCTCAAGGGCTACAAAAGTAATACTCACCAGTAATTTCTGGTGTGGAGCCCATACCACATGAGCTTCTTCTACCACCAGCCTCCCTCTCAATTCTAACCAAAACCTCTTTCATGGCGGACTAGTAGCCCGCAGTGCTCTCTACCGCGTCCGCTTGATTTGTTCTAACCTGTTTCTCACGTACCAAGTAGCCCCCGTTCTTCAGGTCACCCCGAAGGCCTGACTTGCATCTCATGCTGTTTCGGCCAAATTCTGGCTGATTTCAGCTTTCATGCTCATCCTGATCTAGGTACGCACAGACGACCAGCACGTAAGATGTCCTCATCAAATCCGACCACTTTCACCTTTATAACCATGCTCATATTTGGTCCGGAAAAAGCACACTTCAGATACTGCCAACACACTGTCAGCAGTCTAATTCTTCCCTTCTTTTAAACAAACGTTTGTTTAATGCCTTTCTTAACCGATACAGGTGAAAGAGGCGAGTTCAAAGAAGCCGTTGGGCGGCACACGCGTCTCCTTCTCAACGATTTCATAATTTTAGCTCAATTCCAGTACTGTCCAAAAGGTCGTTGAATGATAGGATTGTCTATCACGAAGACGAACTTAACAATAGTCACGTTTGGTTAGTGAGGTGGCAATGCATCCTCAGCAACTCAGTAAGCCCGTTTGGATTTAGACCCCATGGTACAAAACGCCAATGATTAAGTGCCCTCTGGTGTCTCCCCCCTTCCGCGGTTTTCAGAACGGGACTCAAATCGCCAGGGTAGACACATCTGGAAAGGGCTCCGATTTACGCATACTCCACGCGGCTTCTTACAGCTCAATCAGAAACTGCCTACGCTGATCTAACTGAACTTAGCTATCGTTACTTTAATTTTAACAAACGTAATCACCCTGCTCCTACAACTTTCGGCTAGCCGTCCCACTAGGT
>CACRXP010000030.1:2154382-2167460 GCA_902702965.1 Spirometra erinaceieuropaei | reverse complement strand
GAAATGGCATTCCGCCCCCCCCCCCCTTGTCTTTGTCGGTAATGCCATTCTACCTACAGTAAGCCCTGTCGGTCCAACCCTAAAAGTACAAAGGTTTGAGTGAGAATCGATTTTCTTAAGAGACTGAGGCAGAACAGGCGGCTGGCTGGAGCGTACCACCCACCACGAGGTCGCGTCTGCAAGCATAGGCGTGTTTCAACCAGAAATCTAGGCGAGAGCAAACCAAGGACGTGCACCGTCACAGGCCATCAATCACGGTGACGCTCTTGCTGCAACTCCCACCTAGATGGCACTTGGATGCTTTGGCTCGTTCTTTGTTGACCTGTTGCTTGCATATGAGCTCCTGCTCTGCCATACATGCATTCCCTCCTCGCAGAGCGCATCGAACTTTTTTGGCAAGCCTTGCTGAACCATGCTGCCTGTGGCTTGGCTTTATGTTCTACTGCAACAAATAGACCGTTTGGATATGTGAAAAACGAAGCGCCGTTCCTCATTTAGTTAGTTTAAGAGCGAAACCTGCAATTTCGCACAGGCAGTAGTCGACTGAAGAAACACACAAGCCTGAATTTGCTCAGATATATGGGTTGCCACTGCCAGGTAAGAGAAGAAAGCCCAGGGGGTATTCCCGTATGCAAATGACAATCCAACCGAGGGCTTTCAGAGACACAGTTCGGTAACATTATCGAACCTTCATTGTTGGTTTTTGAATGACAAATAATTGCACCTGGAAACTATGCCGAACTTAGATGCCAACATTTGTGAGAGTCCGCATGATGGTAAAATGATAAGTCCGGTTATATTAGACTAGAATAAAATGAACTTCGATGCGATAAATGTTGATAACTACTAATTTCGAGAGTTTGGGACGGCTCTTCTTTTTCTGGCTGTCCAAAGTTTCTAAGCGGGCATATTCTGGCAAAGTTACAAGACCAGTTATATCATGGTGGCATAAATGCCTTTGGCTGAATAGCCTTCTTATTTATTACACAAAGGTTGCGGGGAAATCACTCAATATCTAATTCGTGTTTTTAAAATTAGTGTTCCATATCTGTATAAGCGTAGCATTCAGACGTATTTGTTGGAAGACAAGCATCCTAAGGAATATAAGCTGAGGTCACACGAGTTGTTCAAGAAAGTGGTGAAGTTTATGCCTTGAGTTTTCGAAGCCGGTTCCATAGGCTGTCATCAGACTAGAGTAAATATGCAAAAAAGTTTATTTTTCTGACCTGCCCGAAAATATCTATATTTGTCTGTTGTTTCTACCAATAAACAGTCGATGTAGGTGATCATCGCACTTTTGGCTAGCGGTAGTCACTTCACATTATCAAGTTTTCCGTACTTGCCATTTTACTCGAAGTGGGTAGCCAGAATGAATGGTCTCAAGAGATTCTCGATCTCGGTATTGCTTTACGGTTCACATGCGCAGGGTTATTTTTATATTTAATTTAGGGAAGGCAGTACCCTCTTCCCATCTGATTCTTGAAGGAGAGACATGGTTCGGACTCCAAACAGTTTTCAAATATTCAAATCTTTGAGACAACCCTAAGTTTTCTTATGCATCTTATTACCTCCAGGATTCATCAAGGCTGATCACAGAATAAGCAACATTATCAGTGTATTTTGCTATATTCTATTTGCACAAAAAAGGCCCTTTTAGGGAACAGATCGAGAAATGTGAATCACCTTCACACGAAGCTTAATTTGGGCACCCCAGCAGCGCGTAGAGAAGCAGATTATTTCGCAATATACCCTCATGAGTAAACTTTCTCGCAACAAACCCCCAGTGAAGACGTAATTTCCCGTAGGAGTATAATAATGGAATTTTTACATGGTTGATAGTGCCATGTTTGCGGATGACATAAAAATCTGAAAAGTCATCCAGAATGCTGCCGACCAGACCAACTTCCAAGAAAATCTTTGTCGATTGGACGAGTGGTCCCACAGATGGCTCTTGTCCTTCAATTTGAACAATTTCACCATACCGCGCCTCGGAAATCAGACCCCTAGTACGCGGCAATACCATCTGAACGGAATGCCACTTCGAAAAGCAGAACGATCTCGGAGTCTGGGTTGCAGACAGCCTAAAGCCTTCTACACAATGTTGTAAGGCGGCCAAGGCCGCAATTTAAATGCTATATGCCATCAAGCGGGCATTCGCAGTTTTCGATTAAGACTGCTTCTACAAAGTCTTGGATGCGTTTGTAAGGCCGCATCTCGAATAGGGAATTCAGGCCTGGAGACCGTGGACGCATCGGGATTATAATCTGCTCGAAAGGATGCAGAGGTGAGCTATAAAATTAATAAGAGGTCAAAGTGCACTGCCATACAAGATTCGCTTAACTAACCTTAATCTCTATCCTCTGAGTTATAGGCAGTTGCGCGGGGACTTGATACAAACTTTCTGTATCGTGCGTGGTTTAGACTGCGCCCTTCGGTGCGATGACCTTTTCCAACTCGCCACTACAAATAACCTCCGGGGACATCCGTTCAAGCTATGTGTCCCCGGGGTAGATTGAATGTGAGAAATTATTTCTTCTCCAATCCTGTCGTGGAACCGTGGAATAACCTGCCCGAGACGATTGTCATGTCTCAATCTGTGGAGACATTTAAATGTCGGCTTGACAGATATATGCTACAGAAACAGGCGGACTATGTGACTTTTTAGCCATCAGACCAGTGACATATGTGAATCAATGTCTGCATTCACTTAATGCTGTAATTTCTTCACATTTTTGTTTGATTATCGATTTTTTTATGTAAAAATAGGGAGTTCAAAGGCGTAAGCCTATTGCCCTCAGATGCACTGACTGATATGGACGCCAAAAATCCGTAGAAAACGTACGCACGTAAACAGTAGCACTTTTCCTCACAACCACTGACACTGACTGTATGTTCTCACAGAGGAATGAACTTTGGGGTTCTGCTCCCCGTCAAGCGACTTTCAGTCTCAGCTGACTCGTTTTTTCTTCCTTAATACGTATTCAAAATGTTCGGTTAATGTGCCACGATGTTCGGCACATATCGCAGGGTTTCAACAATACTAGTCGTTTTCCGACCCCCTGCATCATGCAATCACCCGGGAAACCTATTACTTTGTCTCGGGTTACGAAAATGGACTAAATAATGCGAAGTTGCAGCGGGTGCTTGCCACGCACGAGTCAGTCGAATTGAATGAATGTGCACGTTGATCAACCAGGCGGCGAGGGCGGAGACTGGGTGCGAGGAGAAAATTGCATTTCTGCTAATTCCGCTTGCGTGTTGTCAGCCAACGCCTGTCTTTCTTATAATGGTGTGCTAACCAAGACTGTGCGAAGGACTTACGATAAGTTGAAATTACCAGTGCTTGGCACTTGTTTTGCCAAACGTCACGGATCTCATGCGGGCTTCAGTTCATAAACGTATTTGAAGGTCATCTGACGTTACTCTGCGCCATGACTTATAAATCAATTCACCTACGTACGACGGCAGCTTACAATCTGAGGTCACCTCGATAGGGACGGTGCCCTGTTTAAAGCTTAATCAGCTCTTAGGTGAAATCCACACGGCGTCTATAACAATCAGATGCAAAACGCATGTTACCACGGATAGGCAAATGGACAACGCGCTTTCTGATGCCCAGACACGTAAAATCCCTAAGATCGGCGGCTTTGAACAGAGATCAAAACCGATCCTAACTGTTTTATGCACTAAAAAGCACCATGGTGAGACCAACACCACCATCAGCCCTGTCTGCCAGGAACTGAGAACTATTTCGGAAGCCTTGTAATACGAGCTTTAAGGATGAAATCCATCACCCATTCGAAGAAATCCTAAAGATAATGGAAGAGCCATAGCACAGACAGTGGGGGACATTCGGAGCTCCAGTCTCTTCTGATCGATCCTTTTTAGACTATTTAAAGAAAGGTATCTGGGAACAGTGCTCTTCGACCCGACCTTATCGTAGGAGCAAGTGCATACAACTTGCTTTTAGGATCTCTGGAACATAATCTAAGCACGAAACATGGACGAGATTCAGAATGATTATTTCTGGTCTTCTTTCTGCCATATCGGTACCCTAGGCTGCGGAGGTCTTCGGATCGGGTCCGAGTCATGCGCTTTTACTTGAAATAAAGTCCATCGCCTCGCTAGTGGACTCCGGAGCCAAAGTGTCTGACGCAATCGACAACATCTATATCAAAGTGGAGAACCCTCATTGAGGTGGCATGGTTGCATAGCTCAGATATAGTGCGCTGGACTACGTTTAACATAAAAGCTACAGACTCACGTTCAGACCTTCGATCTTTCTGGTTTGTTTTTCGGGTACTGTTGGCTGATACTATTAAAAGAGCCAAGATGGCCAATCCGCTCGTCAGTATCTCGTTCCCCATAAATATTGAATCCAGAAGACACCGCCTATGGACTAGGTTTGCCATGTAACAGTCAACTAAAACCTAGAAACAACCGCTTGCCGATGAACTGAGACTGGGTATAGCGAGCGTACAAACAAGACAACACTATCTTCACTTTAACCCGGACGTGAATGGTGGTATTTAAAAAAAACAACCTTTCGAGAAAACTGGGACATCCCAACATTTCAGCTGCCTTAGTTTGCCCAAATATCTGATCTATTCCAAACGATGTGGTTGGCTGCCCTTATGTCTAGATTTAGGCAATAGGAGGGTAGAAACGCCAGTTTCCGCCTAGATTTATCTTTCGGGAGGTCTGAATTAAGTGTTGTAGCATGTCACAGAAGGTATGAAACGCTTTTTAAAAAGTAGGTACTATTAAACTGAGGACACATACATGGTTGTAACAAGGGTAAGGGAGGGGAAAAGACTATCACAGAAAAGTGGCGTCTATTTCTTCTGATGCGCCTTCTTCCATGCTTCGTCGGGCTCTTCCAGTTCAGTGAGAACTCCGCTGGCATCCTTCGGGTGCAAAAAGATGACTGGGTAGCCGTGAGCTCCGGTCTTCGGCTCATTGCCCAGGGTTCGCACGTTCTTGGCGCCAAGGTCCTTGATGGCGGCCTTGATGTCTGAAACCTAGTCCCAGTGACACGAAAACCAATTGATGAGATTAACAGTTTGCATAAATCCGGGCCTCTTACAGGTTAGGACTTGTTTACAGCCGCCACTTACAGGAATCAATGCACGAACTTTAATGAGCGGAGGTGGTCATCACCCACGAACTCCAAAAACCCAGATTAAGAAAAGTGGGGCGAATATGCGTTAGAACGCAGCGCGAGACCTGAACTTGTTATCCAGTCTAGAGTAATGTCGTGCCTGCCTGAAATGTTGCATGGCGAGGATTTTCACTCCGACTATCAGTGATTTTCCAAAATAAGCCTGTTTCTGCCTGTGTTGACAATATTGTTCGTTGTGAATATTTAGTTATTATCCGAAATGAACGGTCTAACCATGAATTCCAGTCAACTAGGTGGCAGGCCGCTTGTTTGGTTACCTACTGAGTACGCGGCAATAAAGGACGCATAGCGTAGGTGCAGTGCTAAAAACTTTGCTTCAGATGGGAATGGGATAGTCGTCCTTTAAAGGACTAATGCAAGTAGCCAACACTAAGTAACAAAACAAGGATACCCCGGTAACATGAAAAGTCGTACTTCAATTCTTAAACTTAACTTAAATGCGCCTGTCAGCGACTGCTCGAGTCTTAAGGCGTAGATTCTTAACTTCTTATGTTTGTCCAACAAAAACCCCAGTCCCAATTAGATAGACCCGCTAGAGAACGCATAAGAGCGTTGGTGGGAAATCCTGGGCACATAAGTCCAATTCTGAGGCTGAAAAAATAATTGTTCGTGAAATGCTCTAGGACTTACGTCAAGACAGATATGATGAATACCGCCAGCCTTGTTCTTCTCGAGGAATCCCTTGATCGGGCTCTTGTCGCCGAGTGGTGACAGAAG
The DNA here is from genome assembly GCA_902702965.1 of Spirometra erinaceieuropaei. Classification (NCBI taxonomy): domain Eukaryota; kingdom Metazoa; phylum Platyhelminthes; class Cestoda; order Diphyllobothriidea; family Diphyllobothriidae; genus Spirometra; species Spirometra erinaceieuropaei. Next base: position 2,161,561 of record CACRXP010000030.1, on the reverse strand, counting down.
CTTCGGAAACACAAGGTGAGCGGTGACATGGGAACCTACCTCTAATTTAGTGTTGTCTAGTTGAACGAAAACAGTATAGACTCCATGCTCTGGTTGCGGCTAAAGAAAGACGCCAGAAAACTTAATCAGTCATTTAAAATAAAAGAAATTTCACGTCTTAATAATACAGTCAAATAAAACGGGATACGCCTCCACTCTTGTAAAATGATGACGCGAAGAAAATAGATATGCAAAAGATTATGAAAACTAAAGTCAAAATTATACGGGAAAAACGCGTAAAGTGCTTAAAGGTGAAAGATGAAGGGCGTAGGAAGTGCCACAGTGATTCAGAAAATGTATAGCAGGCCAGTTAAGAGTCCGGTCTGTCAACCGTGGATTAGGGAGATAAAATATCAAAGGATGAAGAGAGGAGACTCAGCCAAATGCAGGCCGGTTTGTTAGGAGCTTCATGAATGCATTTCCTTACTGATTTACACAATGATTCGTTGATCAGCAGGAGAATATGGACAAAAAACGCTAAGAGGGTGGCAAAGGCCTGTGCTTCGCCAAATATCTACGTAATATAGATGCATAAAAAGGCATAAATTTTTTTAAAAACAGAAAACCAGGAATCGCATCGTTAGAAGACCTCGATTCCTTACTTTACCGTCTTTATCCAGAAAGTACTCAAATAAGGGACCTCATTCAGAACAAACAAAGGTTGTATTTAAATAAAATTCCTCTCGGATATATTCGTTTATCATGAACAAGACAAATAACGAACAGATTGTTAGAATTAATGGTTAGCAACAAGTACAACTTACTTCCGGAGCGCTAACTTTGGCCCCTATAACATCCCTGTAGAATGCAGATGCCTTCTCAAGGTTGGGAACGGCAATTGCAACATGATTGAGTCTCATGGCCTTCCATGGCTTCTGGTACCAAAAAAATTTAGCAAATAAATTCGTCGACTAGAGACAAACATAGGCAAACTCGCCTACCAGTACAGGAAAACAAAAAGTTTAATCTCGCAACCAAATATGAGCATAGAGGATGGACTCTTCACCTAGGAAGCAGACGTGTCGGGCAGTCATATATCACAAGAAGCCTGGTTGAGGGACCAAGTATGTAGCAATCTGGAAAACGTTACTTTGTTCGCATATGCAGGATGGCACAATTAGCACTTGTTTGGCTACCATGTTTGCTATAAAGTTGAATACTGCGTTTGCAAACATCGTGCCGCTAAGTGGAGGGTCGAAGAGGCAATGAACATCATCCACTTGAGACGCTCCCGTAACACGCTGGATATAATAAAGCGTGCACAAAACCGACCATATGGTATTGTCCCGATATGAGCAGGACGACCTGCATTTCTGGAAGTAAACAGTTGATAGACCCCCCGTGCCTAACGAGTAAAATGCCGACACTTCTTGAACAGTTTGCTGTTAACCTGGACTACCCTTTCTAAGACGATGGTTTCTAGGTATCTGGTGAAACGTTGACGACGCTTCATGAAGTAGGACATAAATAGACAAGTAGAGACTTGGAATCAACGGTTTCAAAGGCAAAACGGGCACGATGTAGCAGGACAATATCATCCTGCAGGATGATGCATGTGCATCCAAGACTCACTAAATAGATTGGAATGTCGCAGAGACAGCTCGCCAACCGGCATCACACTACGAATAAGAAAGGTCGACGGGGGAAGGCATCAGAAGCGGAGATTTATACAACTCCTAATTCTCCTGTCAGTTGTCTCCTGCGGCAAAATCAATACAGAGTGTGCCGCATATCTGTAGATATGTCTAAATAAAATGTTCTCCGCGTTGATGGACTTTATTTTGAAACTCTACATATAATACATGAAGAGTTCCAAAATAAAGTCCATCAATGCGGAGAATATTTCCTTTAGATATATCTACAGTCATGTACCCTTTCAAAACCATACCGAGAGTCATTGCTAGACAAAAGGTCAGAAGGCTAGTTTAAGAAAGTTATGATTTGGGAAAACAAAATAAAAATTCAGGATCTTACGGCTGGTGCGCTTGCCTGTCGAGTGAACGACGCGAGAAAGGGAACAAACTTCTTCAGCTAAGGAAAGAAACCTTAGAAGAGAAAAAGGACAAACCAACTGGAAGCGCGACATGCTAGACAAACACTCAAAACACGTTGGAGGGGTCGCAAAATTAAATGTGGTTAGCCTTTACTTTCCGTGACCTAAACCTGTTAGAACACAATGTTTCACAATCAATTTCACTTGTACTACCTAGGTTGCACGTTATAGCTACCTGTTGGCTTTTTCAGTCCAATTAGTATTTTGCTGTTTTTTTTTACGAAAAAATGGGTTTTTGGGTGGGAGTGATCAACGAAGACAGCTCTGAGTAGACTTATGGGGGCAGTCCTCAAAGAGCGTAGGATGGTAGGGGTCTTTCTTTTTTATTCAGTTACCCTGACAATCGGGAGGCAACTTTGCAAAGAAATTAACACACTTTGAAAATTAAATCGAATACTGGAACGCATTAAAATTATACTGTCAAGGAAAATAAGGGTCCATTATTCCGGCATTGCAGCGGCGGACGGTAGACTAAGGAACGTGCCAGCAAATGGTTACTATTATGCTGGCGATCGCAGATGCAAGGCACAAAGACAACAGAACGCATTAACGCACAACGACAGTTAAGCTTAGGAAGGAAGTGTTGTAATTAAAATTATTCTATAATTTTTAGGCAAGATGAACACGGCCATACTTCAATATGCTCGCAGGTTACAAGTTATCAGGGCGCAGCAGGTAGGCCAAGCCTTCACGTCTCAGTACGAAATATGTGCTTTTTAGATGCAAAAATTGAAGTTTACAAATTTACAAGCTCGGGTTCGTTTGACAACATATGAGTAATGGTGCATATTTATTTACTTATCCGCGATGTTCTGCACCCACACAAAACAGCATAGCACCTAGCCCAAATGATAAATCGAAGAATTAGAGATGAAAAAAAGCTAGGCAAATGCAGAACACTTTCATTATCGTTGAAAGAGTGTAGCGGCATCATCTGCTTGATTTCCTCCAAAGTATGAGTAACCATTCTGTCTACCTCAGCGAAAAACCCAGCGTTCGAAACGATCTATAATATATCATAATCCAAAGTACGAGTGACCGCAAAATCAGCTAGTGAAAGCTTTGTCCTGCTTTGTGTTTACTTGTATGCATTGCGTAAGGCACTTTCTCACATATTGCACCAGAGTGCAAACTCATCGGCTAATGTTAACTCGTACACCCTAAAGAACATTGTTCTCTCTCGTAAGAACCTCAGTCATGATCAAGATACGGGGACAATGTTTCCAAACAGTATCTGAGGAAAATTGGACAAAAACTTTTCCAGCTCATGCTGAAGTTTTCGCGTTATAACTTGGAAATGGCTTTGCATCGGGGAGGACATTTTTACACACGTTCGTAGTAGCCTCTGAGTGCTATGCTTACAGTTGATGAAAGTTCGATCCATACGGCAGTGTCAGAACGTGGACTATGTTTGCCACAAGAGTTATCACCCAAACAGAGTGCCAAACATGACTTTTGGTTTTTGTGAAAAGCTGGAGGTCATTATGCATTTATTGAATAACCGCTGTTGTCCATGTGCGTGCTGACATGAAATGGGTCCCCTAAGGCCAACCACTTCAAGACACTTTATTTAGAGAATGAAATTTTCGCCATATAAGTCCACAATTCACAACCAAACAAATCAATAACATCCATTTTTGCAGCAAGGATCTTGCAAAGTGCAAAATCATCGGAACATATGAGCCAGGCGCAAACTGCGGCCAATGATGCATGCTTGATTATATATGTAACAGTTTAGCGGTAAATGAATAACTGGTCCGCAGTTAAATGTTTGAATAGTGTCTGAATGCGTAGCCGTGGCAGAAGGCCCATCCCAGGCTTCATCGACCTCATGCAAGAATGCGCTTTATCAGACATTTATATGAGCCAACGTCCCCTGACCTTAAGTGGATGACCAAGCAAACCGTCCGACCCAGCCAATTATAAGAAGTTATCGAAATTTTCGGTAAATTAACGACCCCAAACTATCTTGCAGTTCTGAATGACGAAACCGCGTGGTTGCCTGCGACTTACGTGAAACAAAGCAAGTTCATCTAGTCTGGCTTTGTAAAGCAAGCAGTCCAGATTCTTCACAACCTGAATAGCCCTTGTATGTACTTGTTCTGGAGGCGAAGCCATGGACGCCAGGCTTGTACGGCATATTGCAAGTGAGAGCGAACGAAGGCTCCGTAGGTTTACGAGACATTTCTTTATCAATTTGAACAGGTTCTCGTCTCAGCACAAATAGCACCTGTGTCGCACTTTTAGCTGTCCATAAGCTCTGTGACGATTTTTTAAACGAGGCGGTAACTAGAACGCGGAGGTCTTACTGCTGCTCAACATTTAGAAGGCGCTTCTTATCAAGAGAGCATCTGAAAAAATCAGCTACCTCGTTACTTCTTCTGATACGGAGTCTTAGGATCACGCGCTTACCGCAGTTGAAAATGAAGAGCCCACGAGCGAACCAGCAGCTTAGCTGGTTAAGACTCTTGAAGTGCGTGCCTAACTTTGTCAGACATGATGGCTCTCCTTAATCTGACATCGTCGTAAAACATAATGGCACTACAACCCGGGTTATCGGCAGAGTCACCGATATATTCTAAGAAGAGTGACGACCTAAGTACTGAGCCCTGGGGACATCACTTCAAACGGGGCTAGGAGGTTAATTTGTGGCACAACTGCATATGACTGACGATCAACCCGTAAGAAACTCTGCGACTGATATGAGCAGTATGCCTCTTATTTCAATTTCAAATGGCTTGTGGAATGGGTGTCTGCGTGAAACACTGTCTAAAAACCTCCTGAGTTCAGTATGAGTAGCGTAAGCCGTACCATGCTCGTCCAGTGCATAAACACACTTCGGTTAATTGGAAATAATGTGCGGCTCTGTCTGAAGCCGTGCTGCAGCCGTGGGAGTATGTGACTATCCTCCAGGAACTTCATTGACTTTTTTAAAGTACTGTTTGCCTTACTTTACCACAGATGTAAGTACGACTGACGTGACGGTAATTATCCATACTGGTTCGAGCCCCATGCTCGTACATTGAGCAGATATTTTTGCAGTCCTCCATGCTTGTGCCCGTCTCCCTTCTTCGCGAACGATAATTTACGCGGATTTAAACGTAATCTTCCCATATCGACTCCCAGCTGCCTGTTGACTGTCACAGCGGACTCCTACGTATTTGGAATCTACTAGCAGTTTGCTCGGAATCGCATCTCTCCGCGCTTTGATGACCTCCGCAGTCTTTGATGTTCCCTCCTCGCCTGGACACTATATATGCTGTGACCGATCGCGACAGATCCATCCAGTCTCGCCACATTGGCAGTTGTGTCTACTATCAACCCAAAAATATTCGGACCGCATCCGCAGCGAAATGCTTAATCCGGTTTAGAAATTCAACCTTGACGAGGACAATTTTGAACCCTTATATACTCTATCGTGCGGGGTTGTCCTGTCCGACCGGAATATTAATCTTCACATGGGTGGCAGTGTTTTTCCTTCGTAACAACTAATCGCCTCACATTCATTTTTGTCCTTTTGATAAAACGAAGGAGCTTTCTTCACAATGTTTCATATCATACTGTCTAATTTATAAGCACGAGCCGAACAGTGTACACTGCCTGCCTACTCGTTCTGAAATTCAGTCGAAGACCATTTTTATGTAAAATGTTAGTACCGTTATAAGAACTAAACAAAACGGCATATTTATTAGCCTTTTAACTTTTGAAAAGACGATATTCAGACTGCTTTCCCAATTCGATTTTATTCTGGTTGGAAACTTGACACTGCGTATGATAGACGGACACCCTTTCAGCTCTAATATTATGGAATCACAGGAATGACGCGAACCACTCACTGATAACTTGTTTCAGACGCTCATTTGTGCGGTAAAATTTTCTTCGACAAATGCGTCTTTGTTTTGGGACAGCTTTTTGATTAATCCAAACATCGCCCCATAAACATACGGAGTTTCATTGGCCAGCCCACATACGGTCGAGAACTTCAAATCTTGTGCTCCGTTTCTCCTTATGTTTGAGCACACTGCTTCTCAGCCAAGTGGGCAAACAATTCGGCGTTCTGATGCGGTGATGTCTCTCTCGACTAGTCCTTTCCATTTTTATGCAAATGACTTCGACAAAAGAGTTGGCATTCACCGAGAACAGTTTTTAAATCAATACACCAGCCTTTAACCAATCCCTCTGTTCGAGACGACACCTTACTTCACGTCTGCTGCAACCTAGTAGAAAGCCTTGTCCCTTGTTTTTATACACGGAGACTGCATTGCGCCACCTCCTGTTACCATTATCTCTTGAGTCAGAAATAATTGTCATGACATAGTCACCGCGAAGTTCCGCGCTTACCAAGGCTTCTTGATCACCTTATGCCTCAATCGGCAGTGTAGAATTTGCCTGCATTGTATGTAGACGTTACTCCTTACTGACACTCTGGCCTACTGTGTCTTTTGGGGATGCTCTAGGACGCTGCTTCGTTCTGCAAGACACCTTTTGGTAGTCGTTTACATGCATATGCAACTGGTTCTCGAATACGCCGAGCTACGAGGACATACTGTCTACTTTATCAGCAGATAATACTGTTTATGAAGCCGCGAGTGCGCATTTCCGACCGCACGGGAGGTCTAGTGGCCACTCCGTTGGTCGCGCCACGCAAGTGCCGCTTCGGACGGGTGTATGTTCGACCTTCACTATTATTCAGGAATCATGGAACGTAGAAATAAGTAGCGGAACGATTCGACCGTTTCTAGATTAGGATAAGGGGCCAGAAGTGGAACACTTCTTTTTCTAATGTCGCGTTATGAATCTGAAGGAATCAGGATATTAATCGCTTAAATGCAATTCTTTTTACTGGTAGACCGTAAGAGAGTCTAGTAGTACGCGGCCCTAAGTAAAGGGAATTCCTCGAAATTGTAGATTGGAAACCTCAGTCCAGTTCAGTTTGTTGAAAGAAATAAGCGTGAGCTATTAAGCATTTTTTTGCAACGGAACATGGGCTGCGGTGCACAGAGAAAGCATGTGGACCGTAATAGTGTGACAGTCTGAGCGTGAGTCTCCGGGGTTAAACTCGTTCTGTCATCGTTCAAGTTTTTTCG
>CACRXP010000030.1:2127094-2154301 GCA_902702965.1 Spirometra erinaceieuropaei | reverse complement strand
TTTGCTGAGGTGAGTCGCTCCCTGGAAGCCGAAACATCGAGAGTGAATCGAGTGTTCGTCTGTGTATGCCAAGACTAGCAGGCAGGGCGGAGAGAGACATAGTGAAAGAGAAATATTGATACGCAGAATTAGGGGGGAATGACTGACCGGGATGCAAGCTGACAACGATTGGGGTGGCAGCGCAGGTGGGTGACAATAAAGCAGGAGGGGGCGGGGGGGACAGGGTTCGGGTAGTAGAGTGAAAATCAGTAGCGTACTCCCGTTTCGGCACCGGAAGATTGCGGCCCAATAAAGGCGTCTCGGGCAACTGTCATGCCGGCACTACGTACTGCTGGGTTAGAGGCCAGAGTGGATGCAAATTCTTGGCGTGCCTTGATGAAGCTAGCGCCCGTTGAACGATAGACTCGGTGAACCTAGAGGAGGAGGGGAAAATGGTAAGACAGAGGCCTATATAGAAGTCAGTCTCAGCAAAGATACTGGCCCACGTGAGAGCAAGGTTGTGCAGAGAAAACAGTTCACAGCCAAAGATTCCAGTGTTGGTCCCCTTGGATCGAGAGAACTGATAAAAACCCGTAGGGGGCCCGTGACTGTGCGGACACCAGGCTCGGCCATCAGGCCGCAATCTTTAAACCTCGGGAAGGAACGTGGACAGGTGTCCCATGTGAGAACGTGGAACACATCCGCATTTGGCAGAGCTCTCAGTGAGGCAAAAATGCAAGAGAGGGCTACACGTTAGAAGGTCTTCGTTATCAATCTTTGGAGGTAGGTCGGGCAGATGTAACAGTGGAATTATTATAAATGGGGCGAATTGGCGAAACATATAAACGGAAGTGGCGTGCGGGACCCAAGTTGCGCCACATCGAGCGCTTCACCCAATGGCCTCATGGACGATGCAACGGCCGGCGAGTCGGCGTGGTCTGCTCGTTGCTGAGATAATTCGTTGGTTCGGGTGACCGAGGGGTGGTGGTCGATTTTCTGTTTTTGAGATCGTCCGGCGCCTTACCCGACGTTAATTTTCAACTCCTCTGACAAGCACAGGCAACGCGGAGTGTGATGGGCAAAGCTTGATATAATTGGCCCGCTGTTCACATTCCTCGGTTACGTGTAGTGTACGCCAATCAATTAGTCAAACTGACCTGTAAGCCGCAAGCAATGGTTTTTGCGGTCTTGGATACTTTTCTCTCATTGTGATATAAGCCGCACCTAAGGAGGTGTCACGGTAATGTTACCATCGACCTGTCTGTGGCAAAGTTGCAGACAGATAGCCAGGAAGTTTTGTTCGAAGTCCTTCACGAAGCCGTTGGCAAACTCCCTTCATTCTTGCCCTCCGACAATGCGTGGCGTGCACGTTCTACAGTGTACAACCTTCTTTGCGCACCCGTTGTGTGTTCATGGCTTTTCCGCATACACTTGCTTATTACTGACTGCGTACTGGCGATTTGGCCTCCACAACCAGCTGCGCTGTACACGCGCTGGGCAAAAACGGGAGTCAGATTGGATCACGGCATGCCTTAATCGGGTTGTGCAGAATTCGCGCGAGCCCACAAATACGGTCAGCCTCCGAGGTCGTGCGTCAGTCATTGCACTCAATCCGAGAAGCGGTTGGTAGGTGCGTGGTGGGAAGGAATAGGGATGCCCACGCTAGGGAATCCATCCCCACGGCGCATCGGTGCATTTTTTGCTAAAATAAATCCGATGCGCTAAAAGCCATGGTTTTAAAGGCTGTGAACTGAACCTGAACTGAGGGCCAGGTTCATTGGCTCCTTCTCAATGTGGCCTCCATGGCACGCCACACCTGGCTTGAGATCCATGCCGCCTTCAAGGAAGCCTGGTTTATGCTGAGGAAAACAGGTCATGTGTGCTCTTGCTCCTGTACAAAATCCCGTTCTACAGCAAATATCAGCCTCGCAGTATTGTCAAAAAATGCCTAAGTAAACGACCTTTAAATAAATGCCCTCAAAATGATCTTACTAAGATTAAATTCGAAGGTATCATTTCCAGAAACAAAATTAGGCGGGAATACAGTGTCGCAACACTTCGAATTGTCTACTCCCCCACCAGCCTGTCTTACGGGCGGACTACTACTACTACTACCACTAATACTACTACTACTACCACCACCACTACTACTGCTACTACTACCACTACTACCGCTGTTACTACTAATACTACTACCACTGGCGGGAATACAGTGTCGTAACACTGAAGAAAACTTTTTCCCCCGTCTACCACCACTGATACGGCGAATACTACTAATAATCCTACTATTAGTACTACTACTACTACCACCGCCACAACGGCTGCCAATGCTACTCTACCAACGCTTACAGTATGGGTAACTAACTGCAATAATACTAGCATCAGTAACGGAGTGTTGCGACACTGGTATCCAAACCAAAATTAAAAAAGTTCATTCAGGCGGTTTAAACACGCCATCTAGAACAACATATTTATCGAGGCGATGAAGTAACACTTTTGCAACCAATTTTGGGCACTTCGAGATACCACAGTAAGGATCTGGTGAAGGCCCCCAAGCATCTGTGGCATACAAACAGCAGCTACTATACTTACTTAAGTGGGTTTTAGTCCGAGACGATTATTTCGGTTTGGTGTTTCATTGTACAAGGTTGGGTCGTCTGTTGTTGACGGCCTGGTGCATTATCTGCAATGACCTCAGCTCAGAGAGTTGAGAAGTGATCGTTGTAGACGCTTAATGCTTATTCTTTTACCTGTTCTGCTTAATTTCGGTTGATATATGTCAATGCATTAGAACTTTTCTGCCCGAAAGGCAAATTTACCAATTATCTATATTTATTTTGCCATTCCACTATGCAGACATAGGCCCTGTCCGTAAAACCCCTATTACCACCTTTCCCGTAGGACAGGCACCTGTGGCTGGTCGTGTGTGTGTTTGGGGGCCTTCACCCGATCGTTGCCAAAACAACTATTGTTTAACCGGACTTGTTAAGGCTTTTGGAGTTATCACGCTAAATGTGCGGGAAATTTTGATCCTGAGTTTATTTAGAGAACCGATTCTCGACTGACACGTTCAAGGCAGCCTATACATTTCTGTGCGCCACGTTCTGAAGTTGGTATTAAGTACTGCAAGTTAAACCCATAGTTGGTTTACACACCGTTGTAATAATTCTCTGTTCAAAATGCACATTAAGAAGATAATTATAAATGTATACTAATGCTTTACAATACTAAACCAGATGCTCCGTTCGTCTTCTGGAGGGCCAGACTAGTTCGTGAAAAGAGTAAAGAGTGAAATCGAAAAAATTACCTGGACGAGATAGTAGGCACACACGAGCGTTTCGAGGCCAAAGATTACAGCCAAAGTGAGTACAAATCCGCCAAGAGCTGGATGCGATTTGATAATACCCAAGCCGACAAGAAGTCCACTGAAAAGGAAAATTGTTTGTAGGATCAGATCAGCGAGAATTTTACGTGGACTAGGCGTTTAAGGGCAAGCCGCTTGAGGTAGCATCCGCTCAAAACAACTTCAGGCAAAATACAGTAGTTCTTTAGGGAAAAAAGTGTTCAAAAACCGTAAAACAACTGTCTGCCCTTGTTCTGTACTGACTACTAAAGGCAAAGCACACCAAAGATACCTCGACGGCGCCACAAGTCCGACAGACGAGTTTATTTCCAAACGCTCAACCCCTTAAGGTGCAAGAAGTTTTAGACGAGCCAAATGGGCAGATAAAGGTTTAAGGCGGCATGTAATGTCCTTAGGATTGGTTACGAGGACAACTTAATGACGAAGTGCAGAGGCGGAAAGCCTGGCTGTGCCCGTCTAGATTAAGTGGAGCGACATTTGAGAGGTGACTTATACTTCACTCTGGCTACCACCGGGAAAGGGAAGTGGGCACGTAACTATCAGGCGGATCTGATGTGGAGTTGACAGAGTGAATTGTGAAAAGGTCATCGTTTGATGTCAGGAAGGTACCCTCAGTGGGCACTTCGAAGACTGCCAATTGAAGCAGGTCACGGCCTCGCATCAGTGGCTTTTCGGACTGAAAGGTCGGCTATGTTGCGGGACGTAATGTTGACTTCTGGCTTCGTTGTTACTGTCTAGTTTAGCCCTGGCCTCCAGACGTAAAATTAGGGACCACCTGAACGTCGACCGAAGATTCCCCTCGAATATCGTTATGAGCTTTAAGATGGGATCTCAATGACGTGTCATTGTAATTTGGGAACTATCTATAAACCCAGAAATTCTTACGGGACACACGAATAGGTTTCAATGTGACTTGAAAACCTCAGCTTAGAATCAAAGGACTCTGTAGATTAACCCAATCCACCACAGCTTAGAGCCGTTAATGACAAAGATGTCCCGAAAGTTAATCGATCTGAACATATCCACCGTAGATATTCTCGGGCGGGCCGTGCGCCCGTCTCGATGAGGCGAAGGGGGCTCCTCAGAAAGACATACAGTGAGTGACCGATCTCATGAAATGTTGGCTGAAATCCTGAAATGTGTTTTCGATTAGGAAGGTTTACTTAGGTGGGGTTGAAACATTAATGATCATGGGACATAGTCCTAACATATTCCGGACTCGGCAGGATGTCAGCTTTGGAATGCTTTACATTTTAATCTGTACTCGGTAAAACATGGCTACTTAAGTAGCATGAATTCTTTACAATGATTTTCGACGGTCTTGAAAATTCAAATATATTTTATAGAAACCTCGAACAAAAATATGCTTTCTTTCAGTTTTCTGATGTAGAACCACGTCGTCTTAAAATTTTATGCTCGAAGGAGTAAAATAAGGTTTTAAAAAAGTTTTCTAATTCCCGAATAATTTGGAGCCTGATGGGCCGTTGCATTAGCGCTTAGTGATTTTAGTCTACAAGGTGCATGTGTTTCCCGTGAAGCAAATCACATAGTCTTCCATGCCTTAAAAAACTATATAGAATCCATAAAATTTTGAAATGGACGCGGACCATGTTGTACATTTCATGAGGAGCAGTGGTAAACGAACAGGCACGATGCTGTATGAACGGACAATGCACGGTCTTGAAAATCTCATAATTAGAAACTTTTTCAAAACCTAATTATATCCCTTCTTCGAGCATAAAATATAAAGACGCCGTGGTTTTTTATCAAATGACTGAAAGAAAGCATATTTTTGTTCGTGGTTTCTATAAAATATGTTTACATTTGCAAGACCATCGAAAATCAATGGGAAAAATGCATGCTACTTAAGTAGTCATTTCTTACCGAAGACGGTTTCTACGGGAGATTTAAAAGCAGTAAATTTGAAAGCTGACGTCCTACCGAGTCTGAGATATTATAGAATTATGCCGCAAGAACATCAGTTTTGCAACCGGGCTTAAGTACTCCTTCCTAATCGAAAACGTATTTCAGAATTTCAGCCAACATTTCATGAGATCGGTCACTCACTGTATAACCTTTCACGCCTGAATTCCCAAGCTGTTAGCAACAAACCGTTGTTGGTCGAAATGGACGCGAGAGGCAAGACTTTCGCGCTGGGGGTAAGGAGCACAGGGAGCTCTTAAATAACGAAGGTTCCTGGAGGTTACAAAATCGTGGGGAGGGGAGGAGGAAGTAGAGGTACAATCCACTTACCAAGTTCCCCAATTCATGATACCAAGGAATTGAATTAGAAGAACTACGCACTGGGCGAAGAAGACGAAGAAAAAGATGAAGAAGTTGAAGGAGCTGTCGTTTCTAAAACAAAAAATACAATTCGGAAAGTCATCAGCGAGTCGTGTGTAGGTCTGGCATTAGAAAGATCTTGGCAACTAAGCCGATGTATTTGGTTGCGGGTGCTACAATCTCAGACAAGTAGGTCCAGCTGCTAGTCTTATCACTCCCAATCAGTTCCCACGAATGCCGCACACGAGACGCAACCTGGGTGGACGGTCAACAGATGTTGATGCGCCGAATGCAGGATCATGACTTCTTTCGACATGTTTTCTGCAATCTATGTTGACACTGTTGCCAGTAGAACCAGTCCGTCCTGCTTTACTAGTATTAGTCTGTCTCACAACCTGGTCCTGCATGCCTCGAAAAAGGATAGGGGAAGTAATGGCTCATCATAGATGACCACGAAAACCAAGTTCAGTAAAAACTGACACCAGTCTTATGGAAATTAACGGTACATTCTTCATTTCTGCTGACACCAGATGAGAGCGAGGGAATACAGTGCGATGAGTAAAGTGCATAAAGCGCGTCCGACCCAAAAAGCAACATTTCCCGAACCAGCCAAGGAGACACATCCGACGTAGGGTAATTCTGGACTCTGAATACGCTTCCTGTAGGCGTTACTGAGGCGTCGCTCTTGCATCACTCGAAATTGACAGGACTCCCTGGGCATCAAGTCATAGTCTTTAGAACTAGGAAATGGAGATCAGTCTTGCATGAAAGCCTCCGACACAATGAAAAACGAGGTCTAGAGGCGTCGTGGTGAAATTTTCGTTAAGAAAGGTTGATTATGGTGATCACAAAATTTCGCGGTGACATGTAGACCCGCGAGGGACGATAGATCGACCCTCGATGCGTTCGCCAAGAAAAATGGGTTAAAGTAGGATTATATATTCACTCCCATCCTCTTCAATCTCATGTTTCCAACTACTACTTAGCCGGACAAAGGGCCTAAGGTTGACATTAACTACCGAACATAAGGGTGTTCAATGTAAGACTGTGAGGACAGTGATGAAAATGCCCAAGATTAAGACCAGTTGTTTTTTAATTAAGCTTACATTCAACAGAGCTTGGATCTCTTCCTCTCTGAATGTATCGACTTCCGAATTACTGTTAACCCGGGTAAGACGGTAGCCATCTATCAACTAGTGCCCCCCTATGAATGATATGAACGAAACTGGTCTACTTGAAGTAAACGCTTCAGAACAAAGTCAAAGGCTCGACATTTTGTCTGTGAATATTCGGGCTTTGTTTTAAAGGATTTACTCCATGTTCGCACATTACTTTCCTCAAAAAGTAAACACGGCAGCAAGGATGTTAATATTAGTTTTATCGGAGGGCAGACGAACGAAGCTATAAACGGAGTCTGCGTAAGGCATCGACAATATTCACATTTCTGGCATATGTTTGTTTCATCACCCCAACGAGGTGTCGGGAAAGGCACGCAATTTTAAAGATTCCCATTGTGAGCGTGTAAACGGACGAAAACAGGGAATATATGGTAAGTGGTCGGATTGGGCAATACGGTGTGCCAAATCAACCCTAACCTCAATCCTAACCCTAATTCTGAACTTAGTCGTAGCCCCAACCCAGGCCCTAAGTCCCAACCGCATGACTCTAATGCCAGCCCCAAATCCTGATCCTAGCATTAAATGCCTCCACAATAAGACAAGCATAACATACCTACCTAAACCAGATAAGTAGGTAGATTTCAATAATATAAGTGTGTGATCCAACATCAGATCCTCGCCAAACCGCTTTCCCCTAAGCTGTGTTCTGAGGATTCTGAAGTTCAAGTGGTAAGGACGGCTCCTGGAATCGAATCTCATGCTCAGTACCTTTGTCATACTAAGGCAGAATCAACTTCAACGGGGGTCGCGTTGTGAGGATGGCTGGCGACAGCTTGTCGAAGCGGCTTTCTAAGGCGACATCGCTACGAGTTTTACCAAAAACGTGGATAAAGGTGCCACCCAAGGACATCTTGGCGACTCCACTCCGGTGTGCCGGAAAGCGACTGCGCATTGCGATTTGCCGGAAAGGGTGGAGTGGTCACTTCAAAGCCAACGGAATACAAGATATCAAGGCAGAGACACTAGCATGTAGGACGGGAACCCTGCGGACCGGTGCACCCAATGTTTAGCTGCTTCCAACATGTCTCCATTGTAAGGCATATCCAAGACTCGAATTATCCCTGTAGGAAATAATAACATTCACTGCATCACAGCATAAAAGGCTTAAACAGTGTCAAAGGACATCGCAAGTGTTGATCACATCACATTTGCCTGTATAGGCAGTGCACGTACGATACTTCCAACTATCATTTTCCTTGCATTACCGTCAGCTGTAAGCCCATCCCCTAACCCACTCCATTTACTACGTGTCTGGTCAGAATGTCTGTGCAAAAATGCATTTTGTTATTTGTCAGTACTTCACTTACCTACTCTATCGCACATTTATTACTGGGGAAAAATCGCCAACCATTCCACATCCATATCATCCTCGGCCACCAAAACATGTCACTCATCACCTAAACCAGGAACACAATCTAGTGAAGAAGCTTATAGTCGATTACTCCAAACGATTTCCCGACGACATCGTCGAGCGGGACGTAAACCGCAGTCAAACTGGAGCGGGAGGTGTTAGATTAAGAACAAGTAGATCCACTCCAGAACTACCCTGGCGCGCCAAGTCATGGATAGGAAGGTTGCCAACTGACGGGGCAACTCGTTCATTCATTAGACTGGGAATCAGGCTGCAATGACTTCTTACCGCAGTCCCTGAGGCAATTCCTTCGGTAGTCGTTGCTTTGGTTCGTAAATGGAACGTGACACTTGTGGATGATGAGTAAGGTAGATGCTACGCAAGTATCTCCCTCAATAAGCCAATACACACACGTTACCGCTGATCAGATAGACAATAATGGTCCCCTTAAAAATGATGGATAAGCTACCAGTCTTCGAGGAGTCTGTGGGTCTTTTCCTCTGAATTCAATGCTGTAATAAATCGGGCTGTTGTGACGCAATCCCCCAAGTTTTCAATTAAGTGGGGGAAGCAGTCCTCTTCGAGTTAATTTTCATGAAGAAACGAAACATCCGCTTCGGGGTACAAGCCTTAACAACAAAAGCATGGACGTCTCACAACTGCAGGATCAGGGCTTGGTAACCTGGCTGGTACAAACAACATAATCTCTGCAAAGCTTCCTGTGGAGGTTCAGGTCTCCATAATAACTAGTTGTGAAATTTCACCGAGGAGGTGGGACTTAATATGGTAGTAAACAGGGTCCACTTTTTATAATGAAGCGAACCAGATGGTTGGTGTAAGTCTTTGCTGACGCAACTATGTTTCGGAAATGGCTAAGGGTAAAAATCGGTAGTTAATGGTAGGGGGGGCGCTCACCGGTCGTTCTTACGGAACTCACTCGTTCCGTTGTGCATTACGGGCTCTTTCTCTCGAGTCCAACCAACAGCCGCACAGCAGCGTATGATATAGGCAGAATGTCATTACCGACAAAGGCAAGGGAGACTGGAACGGCCGTTTCCGGCTTATTAGCCGTCGTCAGCCAGTCATACCCAACCCCGAAGTGTGAAACACCTGGAGTTCGAACTCGCGACCTGTTGGCTAGAAGTCCAGCGCCGCTGACGACGGATAATAAGCCAGAAATGGCCATTCCAGTCTCCTTTGTTTTTGTCGGTAATAGCATATCGGTAGTTAAGTTCGCACTACTAAACACAAAGGGTAATGTCTTAAAATCACATGGAAGTGCTCTCATCGACCTAGCCTGACTGCGGGAAGGCGTATTGGCGTTCAAATTTTTCCTAATTTTAGTCTGGGATGCTGGAAAGCAGTAGTGCTGCGACCTGTGTTTCCCTGTCACGGAACAATGTCGACAATGGAGAGGAGAATTAGAATAGCAATTTCTAGATTACTTACGGTCGTCAGCCAGTTGCCCGGGTCCCAAATTGCAAAAACCTGATATCTGAATTCGCACCTGGTTGGTCGTTGAGCTTAACGATCTCCCAATTTATGTTCTGCGGGTTGAGAGCAGCAATAAGCAAAGCAAAACATGGGACTGGTCGCTCGAGTTTCTTTTGTCCTTGTCAATAACGGTCCTCGAGAATGTCTAGCGACTCTTGGTGGCTGAAATCACCTTCTGTGCGAAAAAGCATTTTCCACAAAGACCGAACGCATGAATCCAAGTTCAAAATACAAGACGAATAGGCCACCCACGACACAGAGTCTCTGTCTACGAAAGGGCAGTGGGGCGATGAATCACACAGCGAGTCACTATGTCGGGCACATAGCAAACAATGACTTTTTAAATTTATTAGAATAATAATAGCTTGCTTCCCACGCGTTTCGCAACGAAATTGGAGGCCCTACAACTGCTTCCCTGAGATGTAGTTCGACACCACTTACAAGTCGCGACTATGCCACGACGAAAAACAGTGAAATAGGCCAAATGAGAAACAGGGGCATTTAGTGAGTCGACAGAGATGCGCCGCATTGATGGGCAATGCAAGACGACTGCAGAACTCGGTAGGGCGAACGGAGGGTCAAGGACTACGGCCATTTAGGCAGGAGAATATATCCGGTCCCTATTGCTCGCTTTTGGTGGGTTTTCGCTCGACTCGAGACAGAAAATCAGCGCGAAAACTGTTCTTGTAAAGCGGTCACCGCTGTGAGTTGGGTACTTAAGAGCACTAGTACGATCGTTCACACCGCAACTAAGAGACAATAGTACACTTACGTATTTGGGGAATGACGCAATGCTCTGCAAGCGCCTCGAACGAAAATAGTCTAAATCCTTATGGGCTGGAGGCCATAGGGCCAAAAGTTCTTTATCTCCGAAAAAAACTACCCAGTGTACCGTGATTTCGCAAAAAACAAGTCTGCGACGCCCCGAGGCATGCCTGTCGGTGGTCGATAGTAGGACGACCTTCAGCGAAGACTTGCAATGAAATAAACATGCTTTTTGATCTGCCATGCATGCAGTCGCGTACCGTGTGACGGTAATACCTCCAGCCGTGGCCGGTCGCCGATCCGACATACAGTAGATGTGCTAACTCATGAAATGTCCACCAAAATTTCGAAATTCGTTCTCGTTTCGAGAAGATAAATTAAGTAGTGTTGTAAAACTAATCATGATGCAGCATAAATCTATGATGATCCAATTACCTCAGAGTGTCGGCTTTCCAAAGAACTTATTTTCGGCTGCAAGCAAGATCTATTCTTTGCAAAAAATGACTACTTTAATAGTATGCAATTTTCTCATTGATTTTCGATGCCCTTGAAAATCCAATTATATTTCATGGAAAACATGCATAAAAATATTCATTTTTTTACTTATTTGGTGGCAAATAACGGCTTCTTCCAATTTCGTACTCGAAAGAACAGTATAATTCGGCCTTAAAAAATTTTTCTAATTCCCGAATAATTTTGAACCCGACCTGCTGTTACACTTGCATTCAGGGTTTCAAAACTACAAGCTGTATATTTTCCGTGTACGGAAAACCATGCAGTTCTCTATGTTGTTTAGAGGGGACCATATGAGGTTCATAAAATTAAAAAGTGGATTTGAGCAATATTGTTAACTTTGCAAGCCACATTCGTAAATGCAGAGACGTGGCGTTTTATGAACAGCCTCTTCACGGTATTACAAAATCTCACAATTAGAAACTTTTTTAAGGCCGAATTATACTGTTCTTTTGAGTACGAAATTGGAAGAAGACGTGATTTTCTACCGAATAAGTAAAAGAATGAATATTTTTATGCATGTTTACCGTGAAATATAATTGAATTTTCAAGGGCATCGAAAATCAATGAGCAAATTGCATACTACTTATATAGTCATTTTTTGCAGAGTATAGATCTTGCATGCAGCCCAAAATAAGTGCCTTCGGAAACAGACCTCCTGAGGTAACTGGATCATTATAGATTTATGCTGCATCATGATTAGTTTTACAACACTACTTTATTTATCTTTTCGAAACGAGAACGCATTTCGAAATTTTGGTTGACATTTCATGAGTTAGCACATCTACTGTATGTACGTGGTACCTATGAAAAGGTCGCAAACAAATGAGGCATTACGGCATGGCGAATGTTAGCTGTCATCTAGTAAGGCCTCACTCGTCATTCGACATGATCTAATTTAAAATTGCTTGCGTTTTTAGGAAGGGGTGTGGATGGCGACGTCCGTTTTCAATGCTAGACACTTCGGCAGACCACTTCACGCAACCCCTGTCCGACGAGCCACGGTTTAACCGGGATCTAGAACGACCAGGAGACTGTGGTCCGAGCGTTATGGTTGGGATTTTTGACGGACATCCTGGAGGCGCAGTATCTTGTCTAACAATAGCATACGATGTCACATCTGAGACGCGGGTTCCGAGAGTAACGAGTCCTGACCCAGGTCTTTAAGAACTCCCCACGTGTGACTAGATGAATCAGATAAAAGCATGCAGCGAAGGTCTGCTAGTTATGGGGAAAGAAGAGTAGTTAGTTGGGAGCACGGACTTACTTGAAAGCCTTGTAAAGGGGACGGAACCAACAGATGTAGGACAGGGGAACACAGATTATGGTGATGAGAATGGCGACACCAAAGAGCGTGCCACCATCGGCTATGCCAGGGGTGGCGAAGTAGCAGATGGTGCCGAGCATGTTGACTAGAAGAAGGACTGCGTAGGACATCCAAATATAGTAACCAGTCCGGACCATTCGCCTAAATTCAACTTTAATCTCGCGGTCAATATCCTGGTAGAAGCAGGGCCCACAAGGACAGAATTTCGGCAGTCGCGGCCAATTTTTCGGATTAGCTGAAGAGCAAAAGGAATCAGCTAAGAAAAGACGCAAACATAGGCGGGAACAAATCGTCAAGAAACTAGGTCGCCCCAGTAAAGCACGATATACTACTCGATCAAATAATGGTGTGTGTAAGCACTATGGCTGCGGCTTTCAAACTGGAGCAGTGGTTAAAGGGCTTGGGGGGAATGCATGATGCACAAAGTAGGAATGGAGTAGATGAAAGGTTCCGAAATGTATAGAAGGCTTGAATTCGAATATCGGCAGGGTATTAACCTCAGCAAATTTCGTGATGGCTCTTTAGCTGTCGCCTGTCGCTAAATAATAGAAGCGCAAGCCTTGCATGCTGTACTCACTCACACACTACCGGGGAGTTGATACACACTGGCAAACTCGTTAACTGAACACCGCTACCAGCGTAAATCTTTCCATCTAGGCAATACACCACTCTCTCGGTGCCTTATACGTCTATAGTCAACTCACTCATAAGTCGAAGCACGCACATTGAAGCCGCGCGATGAGCCATCACTCGCGCATTCAGAAAAGGAGCAAATGAGTCAGGGGGAGGAATAAATCTATTCTGATGAACAATCGCCCCAGTGCAATGTCAATCCAAGCTACCATTGAGGAAGATGGTCAATTCTCCAAAATATCACGCGTCTAGTAAGTCCATTTTATTGTCCGCCTGTGCTTGTAGCTGGGGGAGCCTTTAAACTAGCCCTCCCTCTCCCGCTTACCGGATAAGACCCAAAAATAAACATTTTTTCTTCTCTGTAAGAGGCCTACAACAGCGGCTATATGCTGTGGAGTGGATGCTGGTAAATTTGCTACAGAAAGCAAAACGCGAGTGGTAAAGCGACAAGTAGAAACCAGCAGTAAGGTGACGGTCTACTTCAGTCCAAGCGACTGGAAGCCGCGGGCAAAAAACAGGCATTGATTAATGCGGGTCAACATGGACATGGTGATTTAACGAATAAGTGCGTCGATGGTGGGCCTACAAAGACAAACTCGGCCGACATATGTGCGGGGTCTCGAAAACCTGAAACCATGTGCACGTGTGGTTGTGCGGAATTGGTCTCCAGACAAAGTAAGATTCAGATGTCAGACTCAAATGGGGGTGGCCGGACCGGCCGGGTAAAGTATGGCTTTTCGGCGAAATAGAAAAAAAATATAAAATGCCATGACAGGCATAGAGCAACGAGTTTCAAGTCAGCCAGTAGGCCTAGTCCCACATCTAGTCGCTCTGACTTTACCTCACCACTTGGTAACGGAAGGGGCGAGACAGATAATGAAAGTAAGTTTTCTTACAATAGTTCAAGTGGATCACATGTATCAATGTCTTGGTATAAAGAATTGTCAAAAGGGGAAACCAGTCTTCTGACTGAAGCCTGACGGCAATGACGTCAGTTTACCTTGAGTTCTATTTCAAATCCAATGAGTATGACTAGCCCAAAGACAGATGAACGAGTGTGTGCGCGTAAGATGAGGCAGACGGTAAAATGCCATTTTTGTCATCTTGATTTAATTCCGAAACCGGATTATGGTGGAAATGGAAAGAGAGTATTATCGGCGGTGTAGGGGCGCTCACTGATCACGCTACGGAACTCACTCGTCCCCTTGTGCCATGGGGCTCTTTCTCTCTCGAGAAACCGACAGGACAACAAGCCCCTGGCTCGGTGGTCAGGGCATTGGGCGATATGAAATCCAGGAGGCGGTCTACACCATTGCTGTTCTCAGTACGATTCCGTTCTCCGAACAAAGCAGCTGGACGAAGTGGGACAAGGATACACCTTCTATAGAGGTCATTGTATGGAGAAACGATGAGTGGATGAAGTCGCCTTTACCATAAGGAACTACATCATCTTTTCCCGGGAAGGCATCAACGACCGTCCCATCACAATGCGTCTTTGCTTCAAGAGAAGTTCACCATCACCATAAGCGTCTACACGCCGATGTCAAGCGCTGTCTCGCGGGTGATAAGTTTTACGAGAATCTGTACGTCTCCCTTGTGTTTGTGTTTAATGCTGACAAGATTAATATGCACGGAGACCTCGATGTGCGCCTCGATTCGGAGCGCTCTACCTGCGATCATTTGGTCGTCAAAAGATATGAGCTACACCAGCAACAGGTTTCTGGCATTTAAGAAATGCAAGGAAAAAAAGCTACTCATCACTAACATCATTTTCGCCTTCTCCACCGCAAAAGACTATTTAAATGTACCCTTTTCCGCATCACTGGGACCTTCTGGACATAAGTGAAGAAGATTCGTGCACCGGAACACTTTGTTTATTGTCCTGAGCTTTCAGACTCGTACAGGTGTCCATCGTCAGAGGTAGTGGCAGCAACAGAACAAACGGCAGTTATATGGCATGTAGGCCCAATCGACCGACGGCGCAAGAGTGGAGGTGACTACGCAGGGCTCTGTACGCCGGCGCCAGATCGATAAATCGATTGACCGAGTTCCCCTCCCGGGCCCAGGCTTCAATCAATTCTCGGCCTGTTTTGTTTCCGGCGTGGGCGGTGCCCGAATCTTCTTCTTCACTTATGCATACACCTGGAACTCGAAATTTCGCCTGCATTCGTGAACTTCTGGACAGTATGCTCATCTGGAGGCGAATGACCATAACCATGACCAAGACAATGTGTGGTTCTGGATGCTGAATCGATCATCGCCTAGCCATATTAAAGGATGCAGTGCTGAACAACGCCGAGCAAAGGCGGACCCCATCGCCAAGATGAACGTCATCCCAGAGCAATTCCAGACCTTGTAGAGTGAATACAGAGAACAAAATGCGAGAAATTGGACAGAGCTATCAATACGACCATCACGGAGGTACTTGGACCTGCACGCAGACATCAGGATTCATTCGGCATGGAAGACAAAGAAATCCAACGACTGTTATCCAAAGACAACCCATCACAGGGCCTGTAAGGACAACTGCATCGCTCCCAAGAGGGCTTCATTCTTTCGGCGTAACCACCAAGCGCAAACGAGGCTGCGAGAAATGCAGAGCCAAGTGAGAGATACGTTGGCCATGCTGAAATGGAGAACTTCGTGGACAACGGAGTGGTTTTGAGACGCCAACCCGACGCAACTGTGCCGCTGTTCAGTTCGTACGGAGATTCCCTGCTAGCAGGAGAGAAGTGGATCCTAAAACGGTGAGACTAACGCTCTGAGAGTGTCCTCAATCGTCTATCTTCATTCTGCGAAGAAACCTCAATAGACTTTCTCAGGTGGAAACCAATGCTGAGCTCCACCGCCTACCTCCCCTCCCCCCCCCGCAGAAAATAGTCAAGACAGTGCAGCCAATGCCCAGAGACAAAGTTCACGGTATGATTCCAACCCAACAGAAGTGTATAGATATCATGGTCCGCAAATTCTGGCCAAAGTAACCATGCTGATTAGGAGATGAAAGACTGGTATAAAGCACGGATGACTTCAAAGTTATCACAGGTCTACGCCTCTGCGAGTGAAAAGAAAGCTGACTAGGAGTGGCAATCAATGTAGGGACTTTTTTCTCTATGTTGCAGGCAAAATGTGTGTCCGTACGCTCTGCAATGGCCTGATTGAACACCTGAATGAAAAACTTTTATCGGAGACTCAACATGGATTCTGGAAAACACTGTGAAGCTACCGACGTAATTTTTGCCGCGCGACTACCTCAGTATTGCTAGAAAAATGATAATTAGCCTCTGTACAGTCGTCTCAAATCTCCCAAGACCTTCGATGCTGTGACCGTAAAAGAACTCTGGGAAATCGCGATGAAGACTCAACTTCCTGGAAGCCTTAGGCTGCTGGTCAGGCAATTATACAACGGCATGGTGACACGCGCCAAGAAAATGGATCAATTTTTGAGCAATTTACCGTCACGAATAGGGCAAAACAGGATTGCGCACTTGTGTCGGCATTTTGTGATCTCAAGCCCTCCGAGGTGCCAGTTGGCGTCTATCAAGAGGAGTGACTCGAAATCGATATAAACTATCGATCTGACGGAAAGTCATTAAACAGCCGCCTTATGTACAACGTACTGATAGTCTCCTGTGTCAGGAGAGACGAATTTCTCTTCGAAGAAGACCATGGACTAAACCTCACAAATGAAACGAACATGCAGCGAGACCTAGACTCCTTGGCCTCTGGATGCGCCAATTTTCAAGTAAAAGCAAACATATATAAAACAGCTCTTATACACCGACAGGCACACATCGATAAATCTAAGGAAAATTCAACCATCGTCAACAACAATCACCCACAACAAGCGCCCCGGGACGATAGGGCCAACCTGCTAGCTTAAATTCGAGCAACTCAGCGCGTCCATAGACGGTCGATAATGTAACGGCTTTCAGCAAGAGTTTGCTGCGGAATAAACAGGCTCTGGGTTCTGATGAGTAGGCATTGACGTACCAGACACGGTAATACCTTCAGTTATGCCTGGCCTCCAATCCGACGTGTTAGTTACCTATAAATGGTCATTAACTATAGTCGCATTACGGGCTGGTGGATGATATCTGTCAAACAGTAAAGGGCTCACCCACCGTCAAACATAATTTTGGAATTTAAAACTAACGTGATCGCGGAGTTTGGGAGGCAAAGTTAATCTTCAAATTAAGATGCTATGGGA
The DNA here is from genome assembly GCA_902702965.1 of Spirometra erinaceieuropaei. Classification (NCBI taxonomy): domain Eukaryota; kingdom Metazoa; phylum Platyhelminthes; class Cestoda; order Diphyllobothriidea; family Diphyllobothriidae; genus Spirometra; species Spirometra erinaceieuropaei. The sequence goes on along the minus strand of CACRXP010000030.1, from coordinate 2,137,207 downwards.
AGGCGTCCTTTCAGCAAACCACTCCACAAAACCCCTGTCCGGTGGGCCACAGATGGACTGAGATTGTGGACGACCGGAACGTTAAGGTTAGGACGCCCATTTGGCATTCTTAAGGGGTAATCCTTTTAGAACAACCACCGTCCAAAATAAACAGCGAAAGGGGACAGCGACAGGGGAAATACCACCTAAAGTGGTTCAGAGAACAGTTCACCAAGGCAAAGTTAGATGGAATCAATGGTAGGCGGCGGTCACCGATCGTTCTTACGGAACTCACTCGTTCCGTTGGAGTCGATCGCAAAATTAAAAGGTTAAAGTATTCCGAACAGTGCGTGTACTGAAAGCTAAAACGCACAGAAACTGTTGATGCCTGGCTATCTGGTTAGACCTTTGAACCCCGCACCACGTAAACTGAGGCCTAAGGAAGATAAGCCTGTGGGTAATTCATAGCGTGTCATTTGAAAAGTTCTGAGTACTACATTGAGGGTAAGATGCCCACGAAATTGAAGGGTACGGGTGAAGCAGACAACGAGGGCACACGTTTCCAGTACAATTAGGTTTTTCCGTTCGTGTGACAGGCTTGCAGTCAGACAGTTGTGACCAATTGCATGGTAGACGGGGGAGGGGGTCCTGTAAGAAACAAAAATCGTCCCAACTTGAACTTCCGCACATACCGGAACGGATTGACTGCTCTTCCATGCGTCGATACTCCTCTTCACGACGCGACAGTTCGGCAGCCCGTTCTTCCAGCTCCTTCTGTCGGCGCTGCAACTCCTCCGTCGTGATACGCTGCGCCGAGACGGCTGAGTATGGTGGTGGTACGGCAGCAGTAGTAGTGGTGGTGGTGGCAGCACTGGAGGAATGGTCCGTACCAAACGGATTGTACCCATCTAGTCCCTGGGCGTGGATACGCGAAGGGTCATCGCCAACCGCGGTTGTGGGAGTGTTAATTGCTGACATTGCCTAGAGACAGAAGAATGCGTGGAAATAAGTAAGCTAGAGGAATATTTCCTAGTCCAAAAGGCATTCACTTACGATCACATGGCAAACACTCCTCATGAATAGGAGTGGTGACGGTGCCAAGCAGCATTAAGGACACCCATAATATAAAAGCAGGTATTGAGCACCCAACAACCCTGTGTGGATAACATACCAGAAAAGCTGCGTCATTCGCTACATCAAATATCTTCTTCGCCAGTGGAGTTGAACAACTCTAGAACGTAGGCTCTGGACCACAGGCCCCGAAATAGAAAACTAGAACAAATCAATGCTTGAAATACTAATCTGCACGTTAAGGGACGATGCGAAGTTCGAATCATGGCTGCTTTGTGAACGTCTGCACTGCAAACGTCACATGGGCAGACCATAGTGCTCTGCCGAAACGCTTCATCCCAATCGCCGCTTTCCCTTATGCACTCTCAAACGCCGGCCTTAGAAAATCTCGTCGTACATGACGGCAAACAATCGGAGAGTTTGCACCCGGACACCGACTGACTGATCTCGACTATGCCGATGATATCGCCTTACTCACTTCAAGTTTTGGTGATTTGCATTCTATGTTGTCAGGGATGAACGAGGTCGCCAAGTCGGTCGGTTTATCCATAAACTCTGGGAAGACTATAGTGTTTTTAAGCTGCATCCCTGACCAGGGGAGGGCACCTCTCGAGATTCGTGGCCGCCAACTTTAAGAAGTAGACAGTTTTAAATACCTCGGGTTGAGGTTGCTGCCGAATTGACTGAGTAGGAACAACATTATCTCCCAAATTGATGTTGTCTGCCGGGTTTTCTCAAGCCTTCGAAAATGCCTCCAAATCCGACGCAATCTTTCCATCGCCACTAAGACTCGCGTGTACCGTGCATATGTCCGGTCTGTCCTTCTCTACGGCCGTGAATGCTGGGCTATGCACGTGGAGGACGAGCGAAAACTGGCGATATTTGACCAGCACTGCTTGAGGACCATCCTTAGCGTGAAGTTCACCGACTTCGTCTCAAATGAGACAGTCCGCACTCGCTGCGACAATGGCGCAAGGATAACCCAGGCCACCCAAGAAGGGCGACTGGGGTGGTTTGGGCATGTTCTTCGTCGTCCACCTCAGGAGCTCAGTGGTAATACCCTCGATCCGTCACCGTCGAAGAGGGGATCAGCTCAAAACCTGGCTCGACACAGTTCGTCAAGACATGGAGATGGTTCTAGGGCCTTCTGTATTCGGTCTCCGTGGTTGGCGAAGACAATGGGTTAAGCTGTCCAGATCTGCTGCCGCGGATAGTCACGCGTGGGGAGGTACAGTTCGTGACATCATCGAGGCGGGCTAGAGCCGGCATGATCGCAGCCGTATTCAGTACAAGTAAGCACCGATCAGTTGTAGAAGTATCCACTCGGAAACTTGTACCAATATGCAGGTAAACTGCTCCCGAACATCAACTCTCCCTGGAATTGAGTCCCTAGTGTGCATGTGGATGGACTACACAGCAGTCTTCTTAGTCGACCCAGGTAACTCTAATAGGAAGGATTAGGAGTCCAAGACTCCATGACGTCCAATATCAAGTTGACAGCCATCAATCCCGAGGGTTGCCTTCTGGTCAGGGGTGCAGCTTGAAAACACTGGTCTTCGCAGCGTTTATGGATAAACCGACCGATTTAGCGACCCCGTTCACCCGTGACACCATAGACTGCAGTTCACCAAAACTTGAAGCAAGTAAGGCGATATCATCGGCATAGTCGAGATCAGTCAGTCGGTGTCCGGGTGCAAACTCAACACTGTTACCTTCGTGTAAGCTCCTCCCGAGAATCCAGTCAATAGCGAAGTTTAACAGAATGCGCGACATGATACAACCCTGTCGAACGCCAGACCCAATGCCGAACGGTTGGGTAAGATTGTTGCGGACCAGGACTCTCGCAATAGTGAAACAATAATAGACCTTGATCATGACGATGATTTTTGACGGTACACCATCTAGCGCCATTATCCGCCACAGGGACTCATGATGGACAAAATCGAACGCGGCGATAAAGTCAATGAAGCAGACGGCCGTCGGTTAGGGGTAGCTAGGGCGAAATTCGAGAATGCGCCTCGGTATTAATATTTGGTCTGCGCATCCACGTCCGGCACGAAATCCCGCTTGGTCGGGCCTCGTCCTTGAGTCGCGCAGATTTGAATCGCCTCAGTAGGACAATAGCAAAGATCTTCGCAGCAACGTCGATGAGACTTATGCCGCGGTAGTTCTCGCTTCTCGTCTTAACTCCCTTCTTGAGGATAGGTGCAAGGATTGCTAAGCCCCAGTCATCAGGAACAACCTCGTCTCTTCACGCCCGTCCAGTCACCTCATGTATCCAGGGCGCCAGAGTTTCGACACAAGAGTTGAAGATTTCAGCGGGTATACCGTTCTCTCCGGGTGCCTTATCATTGCGTAGCTTTCGTATAGCATCGAAGACTTCTCCTTCAGAGGGGGGAGGTCGCATGACACTGTATAGGTGGGAGAGGGAAGAAACTCCGCTGAAGAGGAGAGCAAGGGCGAAGTAGGTTGGTTATCGAATTTTAGACGGTGCTTGAATTGCTGACGCCAGCGCTCGACTTTGGCCGAGTTGTCAGCAATAATGCCGCCATTAACGTCGCGAACAGAGTCACTCAGTGTAGTGGGATTACCGCTAACTTTGGGGATAAGTTAGTAGAGTTTTCGAGTGTCACCAACGTTTGAGGCCTGTTCCATGGAGACCGCTATTTTAGCCCAATATTGCTTCCGGTCATCCCTGGCCTATTTTGCCGTCATCTTTGGAAGCTGGTGGAAGCAGTCATCGTTACGGGACCTGGCTCGAGCCGTTTGAGCAGACAACTGCAGGGTTCTTCCGCCGATCCATTCACTGCGGCGTCGCAGGGTGTATCTAAGGATTTTCTCAGCTGCCTCATAGACTGACGTTTTTAGTGACGACCACTGGTCACTGCCTTCTCCGTCGGCTCAGGTCGTAAAGCAGGTCCGGATCTCTCTGCTCAGGGCCTCAACGGTGCTGATTTGCCAGATTTTTGCGACATCGGGGTGTCTAGGACGCGGCATTTTTGACGCGGATGAGAGATGAACTTTCAAGCGTGTACGAACGACGACATGGTCCGACCTATGGGCTTTACCAGTCGGGGCACCACGCATCGATCTGCTATCGTAAACCCAGCTGCGGAACCTTGAGCTGATTAGTATGTAATTAATCTGACTGGCCGCATGGCCGTCGTTTGAATACCATGTCAGCAGATTTTTTTCGATGCTGGAAACATGTGACAAGCAGTCGGTTTCGATCAGCGAAGTTCAGCAATCTCTCATCACTTTCACATCGGGAACTAAGCCCAAAGTGGTCAAGAAGATGACTGGTTGTGGGATGACCCGGTCCAGTTCGACCATTCAAACCGCCAGCAACAATCAGCAGATCGCGGCGAGGCAATCTTTCAATTAATCGGTGCATCATACTCGGTGATAGAGAAGAACAGACTGCTGGACTGGGCAGGACGTGTTTTCATAGTATATAGCGAATTCACAAACACTGCTGATTACTTCCTGTATCTTACAGAGCCATCAACCTTAGAGGTGTACCTATCTCACATTTCAAGTACCATCGACTGTGCATACCTACCGGTAACCTCGAAGTACGTCTGCTTTCCTCAAGATAATTTGTACGTTTTAATGAAAAAACTGGACTATTAACAAGCATCCCTTGTCAAGGGATGAAATGGACATGGCTGTAGGAGAAGTCGCTAACACTAATTTTTCCCTTTGTTGTTGTAGACATCTATGGCTAATAATTCCAGTAACGAAGAAACTGGTCGGCGGAAATCAACTGGACAACGCCGTAATTCCGTTTGATAAAAATGGGAACTTGGCGATCCGCCGATGTCATCTGCAGTGTGTCTCAGTCACTTACGAAACTTACTGCTTAGAATGAGGGAGACTCAGATCAGGAGTCAATGGGCACGCTGCCAGCACGCAGGCCAGCGAGTTACAAAAGTAATGTCGCATGGCACTCATTTCCTTTGTGGGTTGGCATGACCCGTCCTGCCGCTCAGTGATGAGTGAAATGCAGGCGCAAATATGGGGGCAAGGGAAAGGCATCGAACTCATGCACGAGCAACTTGTGTATGTATGAGAACCTGCACATAATGCAGGTACCTGATAACCGCCGAGGGTCCGCCCCAGGAAGCTGAGAGGCCGCCTTCCCTTCCGACCCTCTAAGGCAGCTCATCTGCACTAGGTTCGACTTCCTGGAGGTCAACAGTAGACTGCATGACCCGCAGGTTGAAGTCAAGTGGTAAGGCTTGAGGGATTTAAGGACATATTCACAGAGGAACTTCCTGGTGTGCTTCGGTGGACTCAACGCAGACGATTTTGTGAAAAGTGTATTCTATGCCCTCTTCGACGACGAAGCAAATATACATATTAACTTTAAAGGAGAAAATTGAATAAGGTCTGTGTGATTCACAGGTTTACGACGTCATCAAAGGTAGGCCCTTGATTATATGCAACTGTTCATGCTAAACGGACGTTTACGCTGTATAGAACAGAGGGGGGAGAGTCGGTGTGTATGAACTCGAGGCCGCTTTTCCATGGCGGTTGAAGAGATCCCTTGATGCCCTACGCAAGCGACGTTTTCAGGTGGATTCTAAATTGGAGGACTCTAGTGGTTAGTCTAACCATCCTCTTAATACGCCTACTTGGCTTAAAACCGAAAGCAGGACCGTCATCGTCAATGCCGCAGGCGATACGACGATAATTTGTTGAAATTTGTACTTTTTTGATTAAATATTCTCTTTGATACATGGAAAACGCCTTCATAAGACTTTTGGGAGGCCTACGTAGTACTTACAGTAAAAGGTTGAACAGAAAGTGTGGGGAAGAGCGTCCGTGGGTGCTAAAAGGCATACGTCGCAAAGGCGGGGCGTCCGCAGCTATATGCGGCCATATCGCGATTTTTGCCGCTGTTCCCATAGCGACCAAATGGATAAAATCCGCTATCAATCGGTCATACCTATCGCGACTTATACGCAGCGTGGCGCTGTCGCCTTCCTATGGAATTACTACTAGGATTGCTCCCTTTATAACTTTCCAATGGAACCTGTAGAGCATAAATTTGGTTTCCATAACAGCGCCCATGGTGGCGGCGATGTATCACTACATTCCGGGGTCTTCGGTCCCCTAGACGGTTGTCAGGATTTGATTGGAACTAAGGTTCAACTTTGAGCCGTATAAATATGTTCGAAACAACTTCACAATAGGATTTTATGAGTGATTACTGCCCAAGAGCGCATATATTATATCGGATTTCGTATTTCGGAGACTGTTATGGGGGATTCTTAACACAGGCTTGCATTAATTGCATTTCCGAAACTTTAACTAAAACCCGGGTACCACGGTCATTAAACTAGATTTTCAGCTGCCCAATGGAATCACAAATCAATAACTTCCTGGAAGGGTCCTTAAGAAAACTTACAGGATCGGAAAATGGATTTTCCATCAACCTGTGGTAGCCCTCCATCTTCGGGACAGAAAAGTCTGCTTTTGTGGGCTTTCGAGAAGGATTCACTTGTGTTTTACTCAACCTACGTTCCTAGATTTGAGATATGACACACTTTATTCGGGGAAGTAGGCAGTTTTGTGATTTTCGAAGGAAACTTGGGTGCTTCGAACCCTACAAAATAATTACTTTATCTGTATAGCGACCTATATATAAGAAAGATATGCTATCACTGAAACACGAAGTTCATTGGACCGACGTTTCTGGTTCTCACTCATACCCATTATCAGAGACGGTTGCAGCGACCGTCTTGGGTGATGAGTTCGAGTGAGGATCAGGCTAGCAAACATCTTGTTGCAGTGGTCGCATCTTCTTTTTCTGAACATCTTCCTAGTACTTGCCTGTTTGTTTCTATCGGCAATGGCGTGTATCCCTGTTGATATCTTTGAAAGTTGTTCAACCGTGTTTTAATTCACTGCCATCTTTTCTGTTTTCATATATTATGCTTATACGGTGCCTATAACTTTACTGATATGTATTTTCCATATTTTGACCAGTTGCAGATTATGCTGGACAGGATCGTCCATTCCGAAATAAGTCGAACCCTTAGCGCATTCGATTCAACGTCAGTTAGTGTACTATAATTCGCCTAGACAACCCAGCCCTGCCCACGGGCTGAAAAAACTACTTTCTTAGTGGTACGACTTTACGAGGCATCGAAGCCCAAAAGAACCTCTGTGTGCTGACGACAAACTCTCGAAAATCGTCAACTTGTTGTTCGAGAGTGGCAAAAGACGTAATGTCCGTACTGTACGCCATAAAGAGAACATTCCTGGATTTTGACGAGGATGTCTTCTCTAAGATTTTCGGAACATCTGTGCATCTGCACTTGGAAATCGGCATTTAATCCTGGAGACCACGGGCAGCCCATGGTCAAAATAGTCGTGAAAGTGTCAGGTGATGAGTCACAAAAATGGTTAGGGGTCAAAGCTCCTATCCCTGTGCATTTCACCCAACAACTTTGCACCTCCTTCGTTTAAGTTAAAAGCAAAAACGCAGGAATATCTTGCAAGCAATCGGCATAGTTATGGGGTTGGCCGACAGCCTGCCCTTGAGGACTTCTTCGAATTCGCTACCACGGCCAACCTTCGCAATCACCCGTTAAAACTGCGCACTCTGCGGGCAAGGCTGAATTTGTGGACGTTTTCCTTCACTCTCAGAGTGGTCAAATTATGGACTGGTCTCCCTGCATATGTGATTTCAGCGGCGATATAAAGCTTTAAAATGAACATTGGCATATTATACTTCGAGAAAACACGAACGATAACAGAACGAGTTTAACCCCGGAAACTCACGCTCAGATTGTGACACTATTACGGCCCACATGCTTTCTCTGTTCACCGCACCCAATGTTACGTTGCAAACAAGATGCTTAATAGCTCACGCTTATTTCTTTCGACAAACTGAACTGAACTGGACTGAGGTTTCCAATCTACCACTTCGAGGAATTCCCTTCACTTAGTGCCGCGTACCACTAGACTCTCTTACGGCCTACCGGTGGAAAGAATTGCATTTTAACGATTAATATCCTCATTCTTTCAGATTCATAACGGGACATTAGAAAAATAACTGTTCTACTTCTGGCCCCATATCTTAATCTAGAAACGGTCGAATCGTTCCGCTACTTATTTCTACGTTCCATGATTCCTGAATAATAGTGAAGGTGGAACATACACGCGTCCGAAGTAGTTATCTATCATCGGCACTTGCCTGGCGCGACCAACAGAGTGGCCGCTAGACCTCCAGTGTGGTCGGAAATGCGCACTCGCGGCTTCATAAACAGTATTATCTTCTGACAAAGTAGACAGTATGTCCTCGTAGCTTTGCGTATCCGAGAACCAGTTACCTATGCATGTAAACTACTACCAAAAGGTGTCTTTCAGAACGAAGCAGCGTCCTAGATCATCCCCAAAAGACACAGTAGACCAGAGTGTCAGTAAGAATGAGTAACGTCCAAATACAATGCAGGTAAATGCTACACTGCCGATGGAGGCATAAGGTGATCAAGAAGCCTTGGTAAGCGCGGAACTTAGCGGTGACTATGCCATGACAATTATTTCTGATTCAAGAGATGATGCTAACAGGAGGTGGCACAATGCAGTCTCCGTGTATAAAAACAAGGGACAAGGCTCTCTACTAGGTCGCAGCAGACGCATCGTCATGAAAGGTATGTATGATTTTGCTTCGTAGACTGTAAATGACAGAATACACAACGAGAAGTAATTATTCTACCAACGCCTCGAATCCACAATAAATGAGGCCGAAAACGTCGGCATCTTAAAAAATTCCCGGAGAGTTTAAAAATATGTTAGATATTCACCAGATAAGTTCAGAGGGCTAAGGATTGTTCTCCATAATGAGCAACAAGTTCTGTTAATGCTGACCAACGAATCAACTTTCCTGAATGCCCACCGAACAGTTTTCAACGGAATTTCTTGCCAACGAAGAAGGATGAATGGATACGTATGCAGAAGGATAGGTCTCAGACGAAAAAAACTAAGAATAATGAACGGAACAATCGCAAATAATCAATGAACATTCACCTGGAGACAGTTAATAAGAATACGTATGCTGGACAGCTAGAAAATATAAAAGATCGATTTTATCATTTGTGTACTGCGGTGAAAATGACAGTCAACACGTCAACCTCCAGTTGTAGCCAGCGGTAATTCATTTGAACTCGAAAACTGTACTGGATAAGCCGCATCAGATATCGGGACATCTGGGTCTGAAAGTTTTTCGAAAACCAATCCAAACAAAATACCACCTTATGATACCGATGCGCAGAATTTGCTTTTGAAAATAAATGAACTAAAATTATAGATATGAGACGTGAAGTAATGTGTCGTGTCGATCAGAGGGATTGGTTAAAGGCTGGTGTATTGGATTTAAAAACTGTTCTCGGTGAATGCCAACTCTTTTGTCGAAGTCAGTTGCATAAAATTGGGAAGGACTAGTCGAGAGAGACATCACCGCACCAGAACGCCGAATTGTTTGCCCACTTGGCTGAGAAGCAGTGTGCTCAAACATAAGGAGAAATGGAGCACAAGATTTGAAGTTCTTGACCGTATGTGGGCTGGCCAATCAAACTCCGTATGTTTATGGGGCGATGTTTGGATTAATCAAAAAGCTGTCCCAAAACAAAGACGCATATGTCGAAGAAAATTTTACCACACAAATGAGCGTCTGAAACAAGTAATCAGTGAGTGGTTCGCGTCATTACTGTGATTCCAGAGTATTACAGCTGAAAGAGTGTCCCGCTATCATACGCAGTGTCAAGTTTCCAACCAGAATAAAATCAAACTGGGAAAGCAGTCTGAATATCGTCTTTTCAAAAGTTAACAGGCAAATAAATATACCGTTTTATTTAGTTCTTAGAACGGTACTAACATTTTACATAAAAATGGTCTTCGACTGAATTTTAGAACAAGTAGGCAGGCATTGTACACTGTTCGGCTCGTGCTTATAAATTAGACAGTATGATATGAAACATTGTGAATAATGCTCCTTCGTTTTATCAAAAAGACAAAAATGAATGTGAGCCGATTAGTTGTTAAGGAGGAGAA
>CACRXP010000030.1:2113996-2127013 GCA_902702965.1 Spirometra erinaceieuropaei | reverse complement strand
GGTAAATATTCCGGTCGGACAGGATAACCCCGCACGATAGAGTATATAAGGGTTCAAAATGGTCCTCGTCAAGGTTGAATTTCTAAACCGGGTTAAGCATTTCGCTAGGGATGCGGTCCTGATATTTTTGGGTTGATAGTAGACACAACTGCCAACGTGGCGAGACAGGATGAATTTGTCGCGATCGGTCACAGTCTATATAGCGTCCAGGCAAGGAGTGGACATCAAAGGCTGCGGAGGTCATCAAAGCGCGGAGAGATGCGACTCCGAGCAAACTACTAGTGGATTACAAATACGTAGGAGTCCGCTGTGACCGTCAACAGGCAGCTGGGAGTCGACATGGGAAGATTACGTTTAAATCCGCGTAAATTATCGTTCGCGGATTAGGGAGACTGCAAAAATAACTGCTCAATGTACGAGGATGGGGCTCGAACCAGTATGGATAATTACCGTCAAGTCAGTCGTACTTACATCTGTGGTGAAGTAAGGCAAACAGTATTTTAAAAAAGTCAATGAAGTTCCTGGAGGATAGCCACATACGCCCAAGGCTACAGCACGGTATCAGACAGAGCCGCACATTATTTCCAATTAACCGAAGTGTGCTTATGCACTGGAAGAGGATTTTAGTGTTTACGCCATTCATACTGAACTCAGAAGGTTTTTAGACAGTGTTTCACGCAGACACCCATTCCACAAGCCATTTAAAATTGAAATAAGAGGCATACTGCTCATATCAGTCGCAGAGTTTCTTACGGGTTGATCGTCAGTCATATGCAGTTGTGCCACAAATCAACCCCCTAGCCCCGTTTGAAGTGATGTCCCCAGGGCTCAGTACTTAGGTCGTCACTCTTCTTAGACTATATCGGCGACTCTGCCGATAACCCGGGTTGCAGTGCCATCATGTTTTCCGACGATGTCAGATTAAGGAGAGCCATCAGGTCTGACAAAGTTAGGCACGCAATTCAAGAGTCTTAACCAGCTAAGCTGCTGGTTCGCTCGTGGGCTCTTAATTTTCAACTGCGGTAAGCGCGTGGTCCTAAGACTCCGTATCAGAAGAAATAACGAGGTAGCTGATTTTTTCAGATGCTCTCTTGATAAGAAGCGCCTTCTAAATGTTGAGGCGCAGAAAGACCTCGGCGTCCTAGTTACCGCCTCGTTTAAACCATCGTCACAGAGCTTATCGACAGCTAAAAGTGCGACACAGGTGCTATTTGTGCTGAGACGAGAACCTGTTCAAATTGATAAAGAAATGTCTTGTAAACGTACGGAGCCTTCGTTTGCTCTCACTTGCAATATGCCGTACAAGCCTGGCGTCCAAGGCTTCGCCTCCAGAACGAGTGCACACAAGAGCTTTTCAGGTTTTGAAGAATCTTGACTGCTTGCTTTACAAAGCCAGACTAGATGAACTTAATCTGTTTCATGTAAGTCGCAGGCAACCACGCGGTTTCGTCATTCAAAACTGCAAGATAGTTTGGGGTCGTTAATTTACCGAAAATTTCGATGACTTCTTATAATTGGCTAAGTCGGACGGTTTGCTTGGTCATCCACTTAAGCTACAGGGGGCGTTGGCCCTTATGAATGTCTGATAGAGCGCATTCTTGCATGAGGTCCATGAAGCCTGGGATGGGCCTTCTGCCACGGCGATGCATTCAGACACTATTGAAACATTTAACTGCGGACCAGCTATTCATTTACCGCGAAACTGCTACATATATAATCAAGAATGCATCACTGGCCGCAGTTTGTTCCTGGCTCACATGTACCGATGATTTTGCACTTTGTAGGATCCTTGCTGCAAAAATGGACGTTACTGATTTGTTTGGTTGTGAATTGCGGACTAAAATGGCGAAAATTTCATTCTCTAAATAAAGTGTCTTGAAGCGGTTGGCCATAGGGGACCCGTTTCATGTCAGCACGCACATGGACAACAGCGGTTATTCAATAAATGCATAAAGACCTCCAGTTTTACACAAAAACCAAAAGTCATGTTTCGCACTCTGTTTGGGTGATATCTCCTGTGGCAAACATAGTACACGTTCTGACCCTGCCGTATCGATCGAACTTTCATCAACTGCAAGCATAGCGCTCAGAGGCTACTACGAACGTGCGTAAAAATGTCCTCCCCGATGCAAAGCCATTTCCAAGTTATAACGCGAAAATTTCATCATGAGCTGGAAAAGTTTTTGTCGAATTTTCGTCAGGTACTGTTTGGAAACATGGTCCCCGTATCTTGTTCATGACTGAGGTTCTTACTAGAGAGCAATGTTCTTTAGGGTGTACGAGTTAGCATTAGCCGGTGAGTTTGCACTCTGGTGCCATATGCGAGAAAGTGCCTTACGCAATGCGTCCAAGTAAACACAAAGCCGGACGAAGCTTTCACTTGCTGACTTAGCGGTCACTCGTAATTTGGAGTATGATATATTATAGATCGTTTCGAACGCTGGGTTTTTCGATTGGGTAGACAAAATGGTTACTCATACTTTGGAGGAAATCAAGCAGATGATGCCGCTACGCCCTTTCAACGATAATGAAAGTAGTCTTCATTTGCCTAGTTTTTTTTTATCTATCTTTAATTCTTCGCTTTATGTATGTATGTATATTGAAGGGTTACAGGCAGAGCCCTTGATGACCCTATTTATGTACAGTGCTTTCGCAGATTCATACTCAAAAATAAAATAAAATTGCAGGCATTTAAAATGTGATTGGGTCACAGTTCAATCGTAATCATAAGGAGGTGCATAGGGTCACTGTAAGTTAGTGCGGAAGATTGTATATGACAGATTTTACAATACTGGCTGTGCGTAGTCATGACGAGCAAGTTTTCTTTTAAACACACAAACTGTATCAGCCGTCAGCATCTCGCTTGAAAGCGAGTTCCACAGCCTGACAACCCGCTGGCTGAATGAAAATTTTCGTCGGTCTAAACGCATGCGCTCATTCCCGACTTTGTATGCATGGCCGCGTAGTTGGTTTGTTCGGGCGAAATCAAAGAAGTCCTCTGCTCTTAATGAGCAACCCTGGCCGCGAACAATCCGGAACGTCCAGAGTAGACTGCAGTATATTTGTCTATAAGAGAGAGGGAATAGACCAAGCAAATGCAGCCTCTCCTGATAAGACAAATGCTTTAGACCGTCGACCATCTTTGTCGCTCTGCGTTGCACCTGTTCGAGTAAGTTGATATCCTTCCTCATCCATGGTGAAGCTGCTGGCATTCCGTACACTAGATGAGGTCTTACAAAGACACCAAATAGTCTTTCGAAAAGTTCGGTAGGAAATATTTTAAATGCACGTCTGATCCAGTGAAGAGTACTAGTTGCCTTCTGGACCATCTTTCTGCAGTGTTCTGATGGCGATAGATTTGTGGTCGTCCATACACCCAGATCTCTGTGTCTTTCCACAGTTTCTAACCTCGTCCCTTCAATATAGTACTGGTGTTTTGGAGAGGCATTGCGGCCGGTGTTCAGGTGCAAAACCACGCATTTGGACACGTTAAACTTCAAAAGCCATCTGTTCGACCAAGCACACAGTTTGTTGATGTTCGACTGCAACTTCTCTGCGTCATCATCGCAGTTGACTTCACTCCATATTTTAATGTCATCCGCGAACATGAGAGCCTCGCAATTCACTTAGCTGATGCAGTCATTAACGAAAATCAGGAAGAGCACTGGGCCTAAGACAGAACCCTGTGGGACACCACTTTCCACCTTTGCCCATTCCGAGGTAGAATTACTAACGACGACTCTTTGTAGTCTGGAGGACAGAAAACTCCTGATCCACTTAAACATTCTCCCTTGAATCCCTACATCCCAGATCTTTTGTAAAAGAAGCCTGTGTGGGACACTGTCAAAGGCCTTCTTGAAGTCAAAAAATATGACATCTACTGGAAAACCTTTATCGGTAGCTCGTGTCCATTTCTCGTGAGAGTAAAGAACACTCATTAGGCAGGAGCGCCCTGGACGAAAGCCGTGTTGGGCATCGTACAATATTTTGTTCTGTTCCAGGTATTTCATCAAGTGTCTTTTGATAATGCGTTCCATTATTTTGCACGCGATACAAGTAAGACTGACAGGACGATAATTTCCGCAGTCAAGTCTTGGGCCTCCTTTATGGATCGGAGTAATGAGTGCGCACTTCCATTCTTCCGGGAGCTCGCCGTCTTCAAATGACTTTTGAAATATTGCGGATAAGGGTTTGCACAGTTCATTAGCAAGTTCACGAAGTGCTATTGCGCTATGCTGTTTCGTATGGGTGCAGAACATCGCGGACAAGTAAATAAATATGTACCATTATTCATATGTTATCCAACGAACCCGAGCTTGTAAATTTGTAACCTTCAATGTTTGCAGCTAAGAAGCACATATTTCGTACTGAGACGTGAAGGCTTGGCCTACCTGCTGAGCCCTGATAACTTGTAACCTACGAGTATATTGAAGTATGGCCCTGTTCATCTTGCCTAAAAATAACAGAATAATTTTAATTACAACACTTACTTCCTAAGCTTAGCTGTCGTTGTGCTTTAATGCGTTCTGTTGTCTTTGTGCCTTGCATCTGCGATCGCCAGCATAATAGTAACCATTTTCTGGCACGTTCCATAGTCTATCGTCCGCCGCTTCAATTCCGGAATAATGGACCCTTATTTCCCTTGACAGTGTAATTTTAATGCGTTCCGGAATCGATTTAATTTTCAAAGTATGTTAATTTCTTTGCAAAGTTGTCTCCCGATTGTCAGGGAAACTGAATAAAAAAAGGAAGACCCTTAACATCCTGTGCTCCTTAAGAACTGCCCCCATAAGTCTACTCAGAGCTGTCTTCGTTGATCACTCCCACCTAAACCCCATGTATTTTTTCGTAAAAAAACATCAAAAAACTTATTTGACTGACAAAGTCAACAGGTAGATAGAACGTGCAACCTAGGTAGTACAAGTGAAATTGATTGTGAAACATTGTGTTCTAACAGGGTTAGGTCACGGAAAGTGAAGGCTAACCACATTTAATTTTGCGACCCCTCCAACGTGTTTTGAGTGTTTGTCTAGCATGTCGCGCTTCCAGTTGGTTTGTCCTTTTTCTCTTCTAAGGTTTCTTTCCTTAGCTGAAGAAGTTTGTTCCCTTTCTCGCGTCGTTCACTCGACAGGCAAGCGCACCAGCCGTAAGATCCTGAATTTCTATTTTGTCTTCCCAAATCATAAGTTTATTCAACCAGCCTTCTGACCTTTTGTCTAGCAATTACTCTCGGTATGGTTTTGATAGGGTACATAACTGTAGATATATCTAAAGGAAATATTCTCCGCATTGATGGACTTTATTTTGGAACTCTTCATATATTATACGTAGAGTTTCAAAATAAAGTCCATCAACGCGGAGAACATTTTATTTAGACATCTACAGATATGCAGCACACTCTATATTGATTTTGCCGCAGAAGAAAACTGACAGGACAATTAGGAGTTTTGTATAAATATCCGCTTCTGATGGCTTCCCCGTCACCCTTTCTTATTCGTCGTGTGATGCCGGTTGGCGAGCTGTTTCTGCGGCATTCCAATCTATTTAATGAGTCTTGGGTGCACATGCATCATCCTGCAGGATGATATTGCCCTGCTACATCGCGCCCGTTTTGCCTTTGATACCGTTGATTCCAAGTCTCTACTTGTCTATGTATGTCCTACTTTATGAAGCGTCGTCGACGTTTCACCAGATACCTAGAAACCATTGCCTTAGAAAGGGTAGTCCACGTTAACAGAAAACTGTTCAAGAAGTGTCGGCATTTTACTCGTTAGGCACGGAGGGTCTATCAACTGTTTACTTCCAGAAATTCAAGTCGTCCTGCTCATATCGGGACAATGCCATATGGTCGGTTTTGTGCACGCCGTATTATATCCAGCGTGTTACGGGAGCGTCTCAAGTGGATGATGTTCATTGCCTCTTCGACAGTCCACCTAGCGGCACGATGTTTGCAAACTCAGTATTCAACTTTATAGCAAACATGGTAGCTAAACAAGTGCTAATTGTGCCATACTCCATATGCGAACAAAGTAACGTTTTCCACATTGCTGCATACTTGGTCCCTCAACCAGGCTTCTTGTGATATATGACTGTCCGACACGTCTGCTTCCTAAGTGAAGAGTCCAGTCTCTATGATCATATTTGATTGCGAGATTAAACTTTTTGTTTTCTTGTACTGGTAGGCGAGTTTGCCTATGTTTGTCTCTAGTCGACGAATTTATTTGCTAAATTTTTTTGATACCAGAAGCCATGGAAGGCCATGAGACTCAATCATGTTGCAATTGCCGTTCCCAACCTTGAGAAGGCATCTGCATTCTACAGGGATGTTATAGGGGCCAAAGTTAGCGCTCCGGAAGTAAGTTTTACTTGTTGTTAACCATTAATTATAACAATCTGTTCGTTATTTGTCTCGTTATGATAAATGAATGTGTCCGAGAGGAATTTTATTTAAATGCAACCTTTGTTTGTTCTGAATGGGATCCCTTATTTGAGTACTTTCTGGCTAAAGACGGTAAAGTAAGGAATCGAGGCCTTCTAACGATGCAATTCCTGGTTTTCTGTTTTTAAAAAATTATATGCCTTTTAATGCATCTATATTACGTAGATATTTGGCGAAGCACAGGCCTTTACCACCCTCTTAGCGTTTTTTGTCCATATTCTCCTGCTGATCAACGAATCATTGCGTAAATCACTAAGGAAATGCATTCATGAAGCTCCTAACACCTATAAGATACAAACCGGCCTGCATTTGGCTGAGTCTCCTCTTTGCATCATTTGATATTTTATCTCCCTAATCCACGGTTGAGAGACCGGGCTCTTAACTGGCCTGCTATACATTTTCTGAATCACTGTGGCACTTCCTACGCCTTTCATCTCTCACATTTAAGCACTTTACGCGTTTTTTTCGTATAATTTTGACTTTAGTTTTCACAATCTTTTGCATATCTATGTTCTTCGCGTCATCATTTTACAAGAGTGGTGGCGTATCCCGTTTTAGTTGACTGTATTATTAAGACGTGAAATTTCTTTTATTTTAAATGACTGACCAAGTTTTCTGGCGTCTTTCTTTAGCCGCAACCAGAGCATGGAGTGTATACTGTTTTCGTTCAACTAGACAACACTAAACTAGAGGTAGGTTCCCATGTCACCACTCACCTTGTGTTTCCGAAGCTTCTGTCACCACTCGGCGAGAAGAGCCCGATCAAGGGATTCCTCGAGAAGAACAAGGCTGGCGGTATTCATCATATCTGTCTTGACGTAAGTCCTAGACAATTTCACGAACAACTATTTTGTCAGTCTCAGAATTGGACTTGTGCGCCCAGGATTTCATACAAACAATCATATGTGTTCTCTAGCGGTTCTATCTAGTTGGGGCTGAGGTTTTTGCGAAGTTAAGAATCTACGCCTTAAGACTCGAGCGGTCGCAGACAGGCACATTTAAGTTAAGTTTAAGAATTGAACTATGACTTTTCATGTCATCGGTGTATCCTTGTTTTGTTCCCTAGCGTTGACTACTTGCATTAGTCCCTTAAAAGGCGGCTATCCCATTCCCATCGAAGCAAAGTTTTTAACACTGCATCTACGCTATGCGCCCTCAGTGGGTAACCGAAAAAGCGGCCTACCACCTATTTGGCTGGAATGCATGGTTACACCGTCTATTTCGGATAATAACCAAATATTCACAAGGAAGAATATTGTCAACACAGGCAGAAACAGGCTTATTTTGGAAAATCACTGATCATCGGAGTAAAAATCCCCGCCATGTGACATTTCAGGCAGGCACGACATTACACTAGACTCGATGACAAGTTTACATCTCGCGCACCGTCCTAATGCATGTTCTCCCCACTTTTCTTAATCTGGGTTTTTGGAGTTCGAGGGTGATGACCATCTCCGCTCATTAAAGTTCATGCATTGATACCTGTAAGTGGTGGCTGTAAACAGGTCCTAACCTGCAAGAGGCCCGGATTTATGCATACTGTTAATCTCATCAATTGGTTTTCGTGTCACTGGGACTAGGTTTCAGACATCAAGGCCGCCATCAAGGACCTTGGCGCCAAGAACGTGCGAACCCTGGGCAATGAGCCGAAGACTGGAGCTCACGGCTACCCAGTCATCTTTTTGCACCCGAAGGATGCCAGCGGAGTTCTCACTGAACTGGAAGAGCCCGACGAAGCATGGAAGAAGGCGCATCAAAAGAAGTAGACGCCACTTTTCTGTGATAGTCTTTTCCCCTCCCTTACCCTTGTTACACCCATGTATGTGTCCTCAATTTAATAGTACCTACTTTTTAAAAAGCGTTTCACACCTTCTATGACATGATATAACACTTAATTCAGATCTCCCGAAAGATAAAACTAGGCGGAAACTGGCGTTCCTACCCTCTTATCACCTAAATGTAGACTTAAGGGCAGCCAACCACATCGTTTGGAATAGATCAGATATTTAGGACAAACTAAGGCAGCTGAAATGTTGGGATACCCAGTTTTCTCGAAAAGTTGTTTTTTGTAAATACTACCATTCACGTCCGGGTTAAAGTGAAGATAGTGTTGTCTTGTTTGTACGCGCGCTATACCCAGTCTCTTTCAGTTCATCGGCAAGCGGTTTTTCCTAGGTTTTAGTTCACTGTTACATGACAAACCTAGTCCATAGGCGGTGTCTTCTGGATCCAATATTTAAGATGAACGCGCATACTGACGAGCGGATTGGCCATCTTAGCTCTTTTAATAGTATCAGCCAACAGTACCCGAAAAACAAACCAGAAAGATCGAAGGTCTGAACGTGAGTCGGTAGCTTTTATGTTAAACGTAGTCCAGCGCACTATATCTGAGCTATGCAACCATGCTACCTCAATGAGGGTTCTCCGCTTTGATATAGATGTTGTCGATTGCGTCAGACACTTTGGCTCCGGAGTCCACTAGCGAGGCGATGGACTTCATTTCAAGTAAAAGCGCATGACTCGGACCCGATCCGCAGACTTCCGCAGCCTAGGGTACCGATATGGTGGTCTAGTTAGAGAAAGTAGACCAGAAATAATCATCCTGAATCTCTTGTTTTTGTTTCGTGCTTAGATTATGTTCTAGAGATCCTAAAAGCAAGTTATATGCATTTGCTCCTATAATAAGTTCGGGTAAAAGGAAGCTGTTCCCAGGTGCCTTTCCTTAACTAGTCCAGAAAGGATCGATCATAAGAGACTCTTGAGCTCCAAATGTCACCCGCCGTCTGTGCTATCGTTCTTCCATTATCTTTAGGATTTCTTCGAATGGATGGTGGATTTCATCCTTAAAAGTCGTATTACAAGGCTTCCGAAATAGTTCTCAGTTCCAAGAAGGCAAGACTGATGGTGGTGTTGGTCTTACTATAGTGCTTCTTATTGCATAAAACAGTTAAGATCGGTTTTGATCTCTGTTCAAAGCCGCCGATCTTAGGGATTTTACGTGTCTGGGCATCAGAAAGCGCGTTGTCCATTTGCCTATCCGTGGTAGCATGCGTTTTGCATCTGATTGTTATAGACGCCGTGTGGATTTCACCTAAGAGCTAATTAAGCTTTAAACAGGTCACCGTCCCTACCGAGGTGACCTCAGATTGTAAGCTGCCGTCGTACGTAGGTGAATTGATTTATAAGTCATGGCGCAGCGTAACGTCAGATGACCTTCAAATACGTTTGTGAGCTGAAGCCCGCATGAGATCCATGACGTTTGGCAAAACAAGTGCCAAGCACTGGTAATTTCAACTTATCGTAAGTCCTTCGCACAGTCTTGGTTAGCACACCATTATAAGAAAGGCAGGCGTTGGCTGACAACACGCAAGCGCAATTAGCAGAAATGCAATTTTCTCCTCACACGCAGTCTCCGCCCTCGTCGGCTGGTTGATAAACGTGCGCATTCATTAAATTCGACTGACTCGTGTGCGGCAAGCACCCGCTGTTACTTCGCATTACTTAATCCGTTTTCATAACCCGAGACAAAGTAATAGGTTTCTCGGGTGATTGCATGATGCAGGGGGTCGGAAAACGACTAGTATTGTTGAAACCCTGCGATATGTGCCGAACATCGTGGCACGTTAACCGAACATTTTGAATACGTATCAAGGAAGAAAAAACGAGTCAGATGAGACTGGAAGTCGCTTGACGGGGAGCAGAACACCGAAGTTCATTCCTCTGTGAGAACATACAGTCAGTGTCAGTGGTTGTGAGGAAAAGCGCTACTATTTACGTGCGTACGTTTTCTACGGATTTTTGACGTCCATATCAGTCAGTCAGTCAGTGTATCTGAGGGCAATAGGCTTACGCCTTTGAAATCACTATTTTTACATAAAAAATCGATAATCAAGCAAAAATGTGAAGAACTTACAGCATTAAATGAATGCAGACATGGATTCACATATGTCACTGGTCTGAAGGCTAAAAAGTCCCATAGTCCGCTTGTTTTTGCAGCATATATCTGTCAAGCCGACATTTAAATGTCTCCACAGATTGAGACATGACAATCGTCTCGGGCAGGTTATTCCACGGTTCCACGACACGGTTGGAGAAGAAATATTTTCTCACATTCAATCTACCCCGGGGTACACATAGCTTGAAGGGATGTCCCTGGAGGTTATTTGTAGTGGCGAGTTGGAAAAAATCATCGCACCGAAGGGCGCAGTCCAAGCCACGCACGATACAGAAAGTTTGTATCAAGTCCCCGCGCAACTGCCTATAACTCAGAGGATGGAGATTAAGGTTAGTTAAGCGAATCTCGTATGGCAGTGCACTTTGGCCTCTTATTAATTTTATAGCTCACTTCTGCATCCTTTCGAGCAGATTGTAATCCCGATGCGTCCACGGTCTCCAGGCCTGAATTCTCTATTCGAGATGCGGCCTTGCAAACGTGCTGAAGACTTCGTAGAAGCAGTCTTCATCGAAAACTGTGAATGCCCGCTTGATGGCGTATAGCGCTGAAGTTGCGGCCTTGGCCGCCTTACAACATTGTGTAGAAGGCTTTAAGCTGTCTGCAACCCAGACTCCGAGATCTTTCTGCTTTTAGAAGTGGCATTCCGTTCAGATGGGTATTGCCACTTACTAGGGGTCTGATTTCCGAGGCGTGGTATGGTGAATTTGTTCAAATTGAAGGACAAAAGCCATCTGCAGGACCACTCGTCCAGTCGACAAAGATTTTCTTGGAAGTTGGTCTGGTCGGCAGCATTCTGGATGACTTTTCAGATTTTTATGTCATCCGCAAACATGGCACTATCAACCATGTAAAGATTCCATTATTATACTCCTACGGGAAATTACGTCCTCACTGAGCGTTTGTTGCGAGAAAGTTTACTCATGAGGGTATATTGCGAAATAATCTGCTTCTCTACGCGCTGCTGGGGTGCCCAAATTAAGCTTCGTGTGAAGGTGATTCACATTTCTCGATCTGTTCCCTAAAAGGGCCTTTTTTTGCAAATAGAATATGGCCAAATACACTGATAATGTTGCTTATTCTGTGATCAGCCTTGATGAATCCTGGAGGTAATAAGATGCATAAGAAAACTTAGGGTTGTCTCAAAGATTTGAATATTTGAAAACTGTTTGGAGTCCAAACCATGTCTCTCCTTCAAGAATCAGATGGAAAGAGGGTACTACCTCCCCTAAATTAAATATAAAAATAACCCTGCGCATGTGAACCGTAAAGCAATACCGAGATCGACAATCTCAGGAGACCATTCACTCTGGCTACCCACATCGAGTAAAATGGCCAGTACGGAAACCTTGATAAAGTGAAGTGACTACCGCTAGCCAAAAGTGCGATGATCACCTACATCGACTGTTTATTGGTAGTAACAACAGACAAATATAGATATTTTCGGACAGGTCAGAAAAATAAACTTTTTTGCACATTTACTCTAGTCTGATGACAGCCTATGGAACCGGCTTCGAAAACTCAAGGCATAAACTTCATCACTTTCTTGAACAACTCGTGGGACCTCAGCTTATATTCCTTAGGATGCTTGTCTTCCAACAAATACGTCTGAATGCAACGCTTATACAGATATGGAACACTAATTTTAAAAACACGCATTAGATATTGAGTGATTTCCACGCAACCTTTGTGCAATAAATAAGAAGGCTATTCAGCCAAAGGCATTTATGCCACCATGATATAACTGGTCTTGTAACTTTGCCAGAATATGCCCACTTAGAAACTTTGAACAGCCAGAAAAAGAAGAGCCGTCCCAAACTCTCGAAATTAGTAGTTATAAACATTTATCGCATCGAAGTTCATTTTATTCTAGTCTAATATAACCGGACTTATCATTTTACCATCATGCGGACTCTCACAAATGTTGGCATCTAAGTTCGGCATGGTTTCCAGGTGCAATTATTTGCCATTCAAAAACCAACAACGAAGGCTCGATAATCTTACCCAACTGTGTCTCTCAAAGCCCTCGGTTGGATTGTCATTTGCATACGGGAATACCCCTGGGCTTTCTTCTCTTACCTGGCAGTGGCAACCCATATAGTTGCGCAAATTCAGGCTTGTGTGTTTCTTCAGTCGACTACTGCCTGTGCGAAATTGCAGGTTTCGCTCTTAAACTAACTAAATGAGGAACAGCGCTTCGTTTTTCACATATCCAAACGGTCTATTTGTTGCAGTAGAACATAAAGCCACGCCACAGCCAGCATGGTTCAGCAAGGCTTGCCAAAAAAGTTCGATGCGCTCTGCGAGGAGGGAATGCATGTATGGCAGAGCAGGAGCTCATATGCAAGCAACAGGTCAACAAAAAACGAGCCAAAGCATCCAAGTGCCATCTAGGTGGGAGTTGCAGCAAGAGCGTCACCGTGATTGATGGCCTGTGACGGTGCACGTCCTTGGTTTGCTCCTGCCTAGATTTCTGGTTGAAACACGCCTCTACTTGCAGACGCGACCTCGCGGTGGGTGGTACGCTTCAGCCAGCCGCCTGTTCTGCCGCAGTCTGTTAAGACAATCGATTCTCACTCAAACCTTTGTACTTTTAGGTTTGGACCGACAGGGCTTACTGTAGGTA
>CACRXP010000030.1:2024923-2088725 GCA_902702965.1 Spirometra erinaceieuropaei | reverse complement strand
TGTGTTTTAAGGGGAACTTTAATTGATTTATCTTATCACTGACGTGTTTGTACTTCTACCCCTTTCCATATAATTGTACTGGCCGACGAAAATTTATCAAAAGCTATGTATGCTCGCCAGCTCGTCTTCTAAATACTGCTAATGGGAATTTTCGCAACTCTGAAACTGTTCTAGATGGTTGAAGGGTCTAACCATGTCAAATGCCCGCGGTTGTCCGCACAACGAGGTTTGGTTTGCACTGCCGGCAGAAAACTCATACAGATTAAAATAGACTCGCCATGCGAGTCGCGAAGTAAGAAGCGTTGACTACATAGCAGCGCTGGTACGCAAAGCTGCAGCAGATCAGAGTTGGGTGCGAAAAGAAGTATCCAGCAATAGTGTATGTCTCGCAGCAAGCGGTTTCGGGTTTTTTTCTCCTTATCTTTCGCGTCCTTCGAAATAGGCACGATTCCCTACTGCGCATTATAAATGCTTCATGTTAGGAAATGCAAGCACTGCACTATTCTCAGACACGGGGTCCATGTAAAACGATGCAATTGATTTGAAAATCTTTCAAGACTACAATATATCGCTTAGAAAGCATATCCTGGAGAAAGATAAAGACTTACCGAGCTGTTTCCAGATATTTTTCTGTGAGAGCTGGAGGCCGGATTGAGTATTTGGGGAGGTTCGAGATGATTTTGAGATAGTAAGGCCACAATATCTAAAACAGAACTACTTCAGTGTTCACATGATCCGAAGAATTATCTCTACGTCTTGCACTGGATAATTTCTGAAATTAGTCGCTCGATTACCCTCTGGAGTTCATGTACCAGAAACCCCATAGCTAACGCTGGAGACTCACTGAGGAGCCGAACCCCACGCAGGTGTCCCACGCAGCGACAGAATATCGGCGAAACACGTGTCTGGGTTTTTAGCTCGTACCCATGTAGGAAGTACGGTATAATACCTTTGTCACATGTAAACATGTAATGGTAGAGGGCCGCTCATCTATCGCGTTACGGAATTCACTCGTAACGTTGTGCCCTGGGGTCCTCTTTCGAGCCCCGCCAGCGCCCGCGCAGCGGCGCTTGATACGAGCAGACTAGCACTACCGAAAAAGACAGGAGAAACTAGAATGGCCATTTCTGGCTTATCAGCCTTCGTCAGCCAGTCATATCCAACCCCGAAGTGTGGAACACCCGAGGCTCGAACTCGCGACCTGTTAGTTAGAAGTCCACGCCGAAAACGACAATAGAGACTGCAATGGCCATTTCTGACTCATTATCCATCGTCAGCCAGTCGTACCCAACACCGAGGCGTGCACTCCTGGGGTTCGACCCCCTACCATTGTATATTCCCGATCGCAATCGACAGGACAGGAGGCCCGTTAGTCAGTAGGTTGGGGGGTTAGACTTCTAAACAACAGGTCGCGGGATCGAGCCCCAGGTGTTCCACATTTTGGGGTTGGGTTTGATTGGCTGATGGCTAATGAACCAAAAATGGCCATTCGGTTTCCTTTGCATTTGTCGGTAATTATACTCTGCCCATATTACGCGCCCTATGCGGCTGCTAGTTTGGCTCGAGAGAAAGCCCGTAAGGCACAACGGGACGAGTGAGTTCCGTAACACGATCGGTGAGTGCCCCTGTACCATTGCATAATTGTATATATACATGTGAATATCAGGAAGTGAGGCGACGGATTTTGGGGACGTATTGATACAGAACTGTTTCGTGCCCTCATTCAACCAATCATAACTGTGTCCACCAGGTGAGATCGGAAAGACAAAAATAAGCGCACACATATGACACGGATGGTTCGCCTCAGGGTCTGCCAGACAGGTCATAAGAACGTCATTGAATCGTCCCATGACATTCTGCGCTGAAGATTGAGTACATATTCATTCAGAAATGGACGCATAATGAATGTTGGCTTCTGGATACGAACAGTTCTGCATCAATCTTCCCCAAACTCTGCCATTCTCCCTCCTTCTAGCATTAGCTTGGCGGATTTCGGTCCGGTAGGTGATTGCATGTACTGTCGCCAGCACTATGCGGGCATGGACACGTGCAGTAGGCGGGCTAACTCATGAAATATCAACCGAAATTTCGAAATGCGCTTTTGTTTCAAAAAGATTAATTAAGTAGGGTTGTAAAGCCAATCATCGTGCAGCATAATTCTATAATAATTCAATTACCTCAGGATGCTGGCTTTTGAACGAACTTTTTTTCCGACTGCATACAAAAACCACACTCTGTAGAAAATGACTACTTAGATGGCATGTATTTTTCTCGTTGATTTTCGATGCCCCTAAAATTCCAATTATATGTCATGAAAAACATTCATAAAAATATTAATTCTTTTGTTCATTCGGTAGAAAACTACGTCTTCTTTCAATGTTATACTCGAAGGAAGGATATAATTCGGTTTTCAAAATCTTTTACAATTCCCGAATAATTTTAATACCGCTCTACCGCTACACTTGGATTCAGGGTTTCCAAACTGCAATCCGTATATTTTTCGCGTACGGAAAAACATAAATTTCTTTACGGTAATAAAGGGGAACCATGTAGGGTTCATAAAATTTAGCAGTGGATTTGATCCATAGTGTTAACTTTACAAGCCACAGTGGTAAATGCAAAGACATGACGTTTTATGAACGGGCATTTTACGGTATTAAAAAAGCTCACAATTACAAACTTTTTTAAAAACGGGAGGAAACCCCTTCTTCGAGTATAATATTAGAAGAAGACCAAATTTGCTACCAAACAAGTAAAAGAAGGAATATTTTTATGCATGGTTTCTATGAAATATAATTGAATTTTAGGGGCATCGAAAATCAATGAGAGAAATGCATGCTACATAAGTAGTCATTTTTTACAGAGTGTAGTTTTTGCATGGAGCCGGACGCAAGTTCATTCGAAAGCCGACATCCTAGGGTGACAGAAATATTATAGAATTTTATTGCAGGCTGACTACTTTTACAACCCTACTTAATTCATCTTTTCGAAACGAAAACGCATTTCAGCATTTCGACTGAGATTTCATGAGATAGCCCACCTACTTAAGGCAAGAAACTAAACTCATGAGGCATAAAAACAAGAATCAAATGATCGTAGATGCATCCGATGAGACAGGCATTGGAGTTATAAGCGGAAAATTGAATGATTGAGTTTACATATTGGTAACGCTCATCAAACTTCCTCCTAAGTAAGCTCTACCCCATGCTGTCGACAAAAACTTTCCTGTCGTCAGGATCCCAAGCCTTCATGCGGTAGAACGGACGGGCAGTATGCCAACACATCTGTCTATTCCTCAAGTGTGTATCCAAACTTGCAGAGGGTTTACTTAAAGGAGGATAGGTAGGAAGTGTGACCTAGCAACTAAAGACGGACAGTTATTCGGCGATCTCGGACAAGTACTCTCTCGGAGACTGGACAGCAGCGTGAAGCCATCCCCAAGGATAAGTGTCAGTGTAGAAGTAGTGAGGAATTAAACGACCTAGAAAATCCAAGTTACGTGAACGGCGTGCGACGTTGAAGAGAAATACTGGCGGGAGAGAGTAGGGAGCAGAGCTGGGAGGCGGGAGAAGATAGGCAGCAGGGAGTCAGGGGAACGTCAGGTACGACAAAGACGCTGAATGTCAGTGTCCAGGGAAAGGGTACGGGAGCCGAAAGCGACTACTGAGGTCTCGACGGCCGGTAAACAACAAACGGTGTTGGGGTGCCGATGGGGTTGGCTACTATCGGAGGGATGCTACCAAGAAACCTCCGCCGCTTCGGGTGTCCCAGACATAAAAAGTGGAACTATCGCTGGGGCAGCTGATTGAGTTGGCCTTCGGACAGACCTGCCTCACAGAATGGTCCCGATTGCAGATGAGGGTGAAGCTTCGAGACATGTCCCTGAAGGGCATATGATACCAGCAGGCGATAAGGGTAATGGAGAGAGGCGAGGTGAGCTGGGCTTGCTGGAGAAATGTTTTCAGTGGGCTCTGAGATGAAGGTGGTTGGTTAATGTTAAATGGAAATTAAATCTCTAGAGAGTTTCATTTTTGCCGATTTCATGCTGGAAAGAGAAGATTGGAGTTCGTAAGTCTGCATCAGTCGACTGGCTATCGAAGGAATTTCGGAAGACGATAGAGAGCCAGAGACGGACGTCAAAATGCGTTGAGGATTGATTGCTCTCACTAATTGACTGCATCGAAATTGAGAACGAAGAAAACAAGTTTTCGTAGAGCCCATAATAGCTGACACTGCCATCCCCACGGTAGGAGTTTGAATATTTCCGAAGGCTGCCCATGCTTCAAAGGTAGGGCGCCCGACTAGATGCTTAACGGTGAAAGAGGTCAGGTTCGAGCCTTGTGTCTTTCTAGACTGGCTGGTTAATTACGATAATCAAGGCAATAGTCACCATTTCATTCTCCCTTGCAATACTTGCCACCGCCTCTTAGCTACAGAAGTGCAAATGCATGACGATTTCAGGGAGTTGTGACGAAAGTCCTTTATTTACTTTGAGGAAAGGTTATAATCTGCACGCCTAGATGGCAATAAAGTCTCCCAGGTATGCAGTACTAATGTAAATGCAGACCTGCTACATGCAGGCATGACACGAGGCACTTTTATAACTGCCTTTTACCTGGGCGCTATATGAACAGAGATGATCGTTTCCACGTTTTCTAGGGGAGCGTTTCACAAAGTAAGAAAACAAATATTACTAAGTTTAAGAAGTAAACGTTTTGTTTTGATATAATTACCTTGGTCGTCAGGTCGATAGCGTCCTATTTTGCGTTGGCGTGGCGGAGGCGACTGCTCAGATCGAGATGACAGAGGGTGAGCACTAAGGTCGGAGGTAGCACTTAAACTCCGATGAGACATCTGTTTAAAAAGTAGAAGGACATCAGCACTCAATTGTTAAATGTCGCTTTTCGGTTATGCATCGTTTGTAACTGGTGAACAAGAGGGGCACCTGGATACCAATCACCGAGACAGTCTAAATAGTTAAACATGTGCGTACAGTAGGTGGGCTAACTCATGAAATGTCAACCGAAATTACGAAATGAGTTTTCGTTTCGAGAAGAGGAATTAAGTAGGGTTTTAAAACTAGTCAGCCTGCAACATAAGTCCATAATATTTCGGTTACCTCCGGATTCCGGAAGTAAGTTTTCTTAAACAGTTGATGCAGAATCCAGGAGATTATATCAGGGCGATCGACAGCAAGGTGAAGCAGGCAGTCAACAGCATAAAAACTTTGAATAACTCACAATACTGGCAGTTCAACACACGTGTTTCGCTTATTTGTTTTCTTGCACGAGACAGCTGTAAGAAGCTTGACTCATTAGTAATTCCCCAAAAGTTCCCCGAGGGCTTTCTACTCCGGTTTTAAATGTTGGGCTTTTTAAGTACAGGAGGTAGGCTTACTCATGAAATGTCGACCGAAATTCCTAAATACGTTTTTGTTTCGAAGATATTAACTAAGTAGGGTTGTAGAACTAGTCGCCTACATCCTAATTCTATAATATTTCAGTTACCGCAAGATGCCGGCTTTCAAATGAATTTCCTTCCGGCTTCATGCAAAAACTTCACTCTGTGAAAAATGACTACTTATGTAGCATGAATTTTTCTCATTGATTTTCGATGTCCAGAAAAGTCCAATTAAATTTCATGGGAAAAATGCATAAAAAATTATTCATTCTTTCGCTCATTTGGTAGATAATTACCTATTCTTCCAATGTTATACTCGAAGGAGGGACATAATTCGGTTTTAAAAATGTTTCTAATTAAGGGGTTTTTAATTACCGTAAAATTTCCGTTCATAAATAGTCATGTCTCTGCTTTTACCATAAGGCTTGTTAAGTTAACAATTTGAATTAAATCTACAGCTTAATTTTATGAACTCTATATGGTCCCCCTTTAGTATCGTAAAGAAATGTATGGTTTTCTGTACGCGGAAAATATACGGCTTGTAAATTGGAAACCCTGAAACCAAGTGTGACGGGAGAGCGGGTTCAAAATTATTGGGGAATTGGAAAACTTTTTTAAAACCGAATTATGTCCTCCTTCTACAACTTTACTTAGTTAATAGTTTCAAAACAAAAACGTATTTAGGAATTTCGGTCGGCATTTCATGAGTTAGCCTACCTACTGTACTTAAAAAGCCCAACGTTTAAAACCGGAGTAGAAAGCCCTCGAGGAACTTTTGGGGAATTACTAATGAGTCAAGCTTCTCACAGCTGTCTCGTGCAAGAAAACAAATAAGTGAAACACGTGTGTTGAACTGCCACTATTATGAGTTATTCAGCGTCTATATACTGTTGACTACACGTTACACCTTGCTGTCGATCGGCCCGATATAATCTCGTGGATTCTGGATTGACCGTTTAAGAAACCTTACTTCAGAAGTCAGTTCAGGGTATCAAAGTTGGTCGATTCCATAGGTTGCAGTAAGTAGGGCGGGTTACGATGCCCAAATATGAAATAACTCAGGACTCTGGAGTCGAGACTCATAGCTTATATAATAATAATAATAATAATAATAATATATTTTAGGGTAATAGGCAATGCCCCTGATGACCCTATTGAAAACGGTGCATACAATATAAATGTTAAATGCACATCTTACTAAACTTTTGTCAGTAACATGTTTGTTCACGGAAAAAGTTTTTACAGTGCGGGACTGCGAAGGGTGCGGCAGGCGGTTATTTCAATGTACATATGAAATTTTAGGTGCAGTTTTATACAATCAGCATAAAGTGTAGTCAGTTGCATAGTTTCAGAGGGGAAATTATATTAGAAGTCAGGGATGTGTTGCATAGGGATGAAATCAAGAAATGTGGCTAGAGAATTGATTGTTCTCCGGCCTTGTTCTTGATGTCATGGTTTCAGATTCCACTGAGAGAGCCGCTTTTTCGCAAGTAGGCATCCACTCAAGTTAGTTTCAGAAAACTTAGTCGTAAATACCAATCCGGCTCGCTTAAAGTGCAATGATAGGAGACAATTACACGAAAGACGAACCTGGAATTTCAAGGGGTCTTCACCAAGTCCAACGCTTAGTCATTTTGTTATAGAAGAGCTGTTGCCTGGGTCTGACATTATCCGTTACGCTTTAATGATTTAGATTCAGGTAAGATCGTGGCGCACAGCACGGAGCTACATTTGAAAGAAAATTCTGGACTTCTAAGATAATGGAACTCAGCCGCATGTTAATCGTCTAAGTCTATTTTCACTTGCAAAAATGCAAACATTCTTCCCACACCTATGTCACCGCTTGACGTAACTACCGACAATTCATTCAGGTGCATGTTCCTACTCGGAGTTTCTTGTTGGAATTCAATTTAGTTCTGACAAACACTTGACAATCCCAGCTTATTAGACAAGACCCCCTCAAGAACGACACCCATTCTTGAATACCCACTATTCAATTTCCCGTATGGCGCCTCCAACCCATGAAGATGCTTTTATTTCGATGTGTTTGCAACAAAGCATGGGAGACAGCAGTAACAATTTGGAATTAATTTATGGTCGTCTGCCAGCCACATACCTAAGCCGGGCGAGCTACGGGCTGGAGCCCTGAATTTGAGATCATAGAGCATCAAATCAAAGGTCTTGCTGTCGAACCATAGACTTGGCACCCAGTCGTCTATGATCGGAAAAAGCATGTCAGATAGCCTGAATGCAGTCGGCGGGGTCTAGAAACAATATGCTGCCGCAGTTGGCGGGCGTTGCTTCAATTTCTCTCAATCGAGTATAAGGGGTTTTTGTACCGTTATTTGCTAGGGACAGAACGAAGTGGGAAATCCGACATGCGACCTCACCCCCAACCTAATGGTCAGACAGAACTTTTCGTCGATACTTTCAAGAGAGCAGTGAAAATGGTGTGGAACACGGCCGATAAAACGAAATTACATTTACGCCTTTCTTTTCGCCTATACAACAACCCCAAAAATGATCTTAGTGGCCAGACACAACCGAGCGTGTTTTGGGCCGAATGCTGGATATAGGACTACAGTACCAAAAGTTAAAGTCCTCCAACCGACAAAATATTACATTCGGGAGGGCGCAGGGGTGTTTGCTCGTAAGTACAAGGTGAAGAAGAGCCCTGGTTATAGAGCATAGTAAGAAAATCCAGAAGTGAAGACAACAGCTGGAAAAATTAGAAGGCATGCGAACCAGCTCAGGCATGCATTCGCCAGAGACGATGAAGTTGCACTTGACCAGTTCGGCGAAGCCACCAAGGAAGCTGATCTTGGACCCGAGGAAGAAGAGTTAGGAGGTCGAACTTTCAAAAGCGGGAGGTGGTATGGAGGGCGCAAGCCGTGTGGAGTCACAGCCTCAGGCAAAAGGGAGACTTGACCACGCACAGGACGGCAAACCAAACCGACAGCGTGATTCAAGCGTGAAGTTAGACAGTCGAAAAACGCGTACTGCAGCTGTGAGCACGTGTGGTGCCTTTGCTCACGCTTGCGGCCCAAACAATGGCTTTTTGAACATTTGAGATTCTTCCGCGGGGGAATTCTTGTGCACGCAACGACCAATCCTCGACCGACGGACATACAGCAGGTGGACTAAATCATGAAATGTCAATCGAAGTTCCGAAATGCGTTTTCGTTTACAAAAGATTAATTAAGCAGGGTTGTAAAAGTTGTCAGCCTGCAACATAATTCTATAATATTTCAGTTACCTCAGGATGCCGGCTTTCGAACGAACTACTTTCGGGCCGCATGCAAAAACTACACTATGTAAAAACGACCACTCAAGTAGCATGAATTTTTCTCATTGATTTTCGACGCCCTTAAAAATTCAATTATATGTCATGGAAAGCATGCATACAAATATTCATTCTTTTGCTCATTCGGTAGATAATTACGTATTCTTCTATTTTTGTACTCGGAGGCAGGGTATAATTCGGTTTTCAAGAAAATTTCCATTTTCCGAATAATTTTGAACCCGCTCTACCGTCACACTTGGATTCAGGGTTTCCAAACTAAGAGCCGTATATTTTCCGCGTACGGAAAAGCACATATTTCTCTGCGGTAATAAAGGAGAACGATGTAGGGTTCATAAAATTTAGCAGTGGATTTGATACATATTGTTAACTTTGCAAGCCACATTATTAAATGCAGAGACATGACGAATTATGAACGGTCATTTCACGTTATTTAAAAGTCCCACGACTAGAAACTTTCTCAAAAATGAATTATGTCCCTCCTTCGAGTATAAAATTGGAAAAGACGTAATTTCTATCGAATGAGCAAAAGAAAGAATATTTTTATGCATGTTTTCCATGAAATACAATTGAATTTTAAAGGGCATCGAAAATTAATGAGAAAATGCATGCTACTTAAGTAGTCGTTTATTACAGAGTTTAGTTTTTGCATGCAGCCGAAAAAAAGTTCATTCGAAAGCCGGCATCCTGAGGTAACTGAATCATCATAGACTTATGCCGCACGATGATTGCCTTTACAGCCCTACTTAATTAACCTTTTCGAAACGAAAACGCATTCGGAATTTCGGTTGACATTTCATGAGTTAGCTCACCTACTGTAGGCCGGAATTTTCCAGAACGCACAGGGGCCCAAGCAGATAAGATACCTTTTAAGGAGTTATGAAACAGTGTGTTCTCAGGTTGCAAGAGTAAAGTGATTGTTCGTCGAACACGCTTTCCTTCTCTTTCATCCACCCATCGCAACCGGACAGAGTTTGCATGCCGTATGCCGGTTCAGGACACGTTCCTCTGCATACCTTATCAGGTCGCCTTCTGACGGGCTGGTTCTTCTGGCTGGAGGAAATGAATACAAGTCAATTCACACATTTGGCAGACATGACTGCGATAGATCAGAGGAAAAGCCTCCGGTGTAGATTCAGGAAACGAGCGATTAATGCCAGCCTCACAGTAATGCTTGCGGGCCGTGCTGGTTTATGTGCCTTACATCCCTCCATCACACGTATACTAGCTGCTTCCGTCGGCGTCGTTTCTCTAATATGCACGCTTGGTAAAAGACGAAACCGCGTGCGTTTTTAATGGCGCAATAAATGCAAGATTCTAATTTGACAGGCCTTCTCGGAAGTCATAGACAACCTTGAGAAAAACAACCTAACCCCACATTTCATTCAATACATGACCCGCAGGGTAGAAAACGCTTCACCACGGTAGTGCACAACTGAAACCACTGCCTGCCAGAGATCACGCAAGAGCATTTCTGAGGGGAGATTTTAACCAATAAGCAACTACAGTGATGGCCTCTGAAAGACTTGTCGTACTTTGAGTTGGTGGGCTAAACCGCAGAGGCTACCTCATCAGACTAGTCGTGGTTGCGGTTGCGTGACAGGATCGTCAAATGAGCGTGCTTTACGTGCCGAGAAATCTCTCACGCGACAGAGGCAGGAATACTATCGGGCATTACTGAGTGAAGGGGGGGGCACCAGTGAGTTAGAAGTGAAATGCACTGACATCGCCAATCAGCAGAGACACAATGAGATGGGACCTTCAGCCTTAGACCGACCAAAAGACATCCTAATTCTGGCGGGTGCAAGTTATGGGGATTGTTCTTAATGGTGCATGAATTTTGCATTTAGTCAATGTGTTTGACCGAACATCCAGAGTAATGCTCATAAAATTAAGAAAATTAATCAGGTGCCGTCAAAAATCTTCGCGGTACTGCCAACACAAGCACTAATTCGCTCACTGTCAGCCGCTCGACGCATCATCAGTCTCCCACTAAGTTACACCGCATCCGCCGAAAACAAAACAACTAGGTTAATGAACAAGACCAATTCCGAGAGCTTTTATTATAATTTCTGCTATTTTTGTGAGGCAATTGCTTAACAGTTAACTTGTGCCAGGAACTTCTAGGAATCTGTTTTATATTCACTGGGGCATTGGGAGTTTGGTGTTGCTGCCCCGGGATATCCGAATAGTAACCTTAACGTGCAGGTTAAAGGAAACATACATTTCTCACAAAACAGCAGACAAAATTTAACTAATTCATATTAACCCAACTGTGAAAAACTCGGCGCCTCGGTGGGATTCGAACCCACGCAGTAAGGGGAAGGCTTTAGTACAGCCAACGCTCTAACCACTTAAGCTACGAGGCCCCGCCGGACGACGCGAGTTTAATCACATTTGGATCAAATCATTCGCCCAACCTACTGCAACGTCTGGAATCCACCAAATCTGATACAGTAAGTTGACTGCCCAAACTGGATTTCCTAAGTAATTCACCTAGAATCAACCCGATGACTACCAGGCTCACGTAATTCATAGGTATTTGGGCAGATTTTGAATAATTCATATTGACCCAACTGTGAAAAACTCGGTGCCAAATGTGATTAAACTCGCGTCGTCCGGCGGGGCCTCGTAGCTCATGTGGTTAGAGCGTTGGCTGTATCAAAGCCTTCCCCTTACTGCGTTGGTTCAAATCCCACCGAAGTGCCGAGTTTTTCACAGTTGGGTCAATGTGAATTATTCACAATCTGCCAAAATACCTATGAAAAATTTAAACTAGTTAAAAAATTCCTAATGGCTTACTGTCGTCAGTAAGGAACACGCACACGGCCTACCATTGTAGATGTTCTAATTAGCAAAAACTGTGGATTATGTCAATTTGGTCTTCTGAAATTGCCTATCTTCTGCGTTCAGAAGGATTTGCCAGAAAATCCCAACATAAACGTGATTCGGGGTATAATGAACTTGCCTGACAAGTCGGGAATGCGGGACACACACCTGATAGGCGATGACTGCCTTCCTATTGGCTATTGTATGGCTAACGAAAACTCAACAACTTTCGGTTAAATTCCCTATGGTGTAAAATAGTTCATAGAATTACACAAATCGATTCAGCGCGACCTAGCACTATGCAGTATTCTTGGCTGCTGTGTGCACCCCGTATGGAGAGAGAGAGAGAGAGAACGAGTAGTTTCATAAGATTTGTCCTCCCCGGTTACGAGCGGACAGAAACAGTGCTAGATTCACGTGAGTATTCGTGTGAACGAGGCCAGACGCCGCTTGTAATCAGCCGAGGCGATGATTGGATACGTTATCCCCAGTTTTTATTGCCATAACACGCCTGTTTATTTGGCTTAGATGGGCATGCTATAGTAGAGTTATGTTTCTGGCTAAGCCTAGGAAGATGATTAAATCTATTATTAATGTTAGAGTCAAGTTTAAGGTTAGGCGTAGTTTAAGGATTTGGGCTAGAGAAAAGGTTGGGGTTAATTTTGCTTGCCGCATACCGGCTTACACAATCGGGTCTTCTTTAACCGATAACCTTGGATCACCTGTTTCCCACCCGTTTAAACGCGCCTAGTTTGCGTATTTTTAAAAGCGCGGGGGCTGTTCCGGTACCTCGTTGGGGTGATAAAATAAACAAGCGCCTTCCGCAGATTCCGTTAATTGCCGCATTCACCTGTCCTACTGAGAAAACTAATATGAGCATCCTATATTAGAGGAGTCCCGCGGCTTTATTTCTTCAATGGGTCTACACATTCAATTCTCGCCTCAGGCGACGCATTGGTCCTAACTGGGCTCGCTAACCATTCGCACAAATATCTCAAAGCAGGCAGGGCAATAACGAAAATTTTTGACCAAAAAACCAACCAATTCAGGAAGTTGTGTGAATTTTAGCTGGACGTTTACACTGCGCAGGCTTTGGAGATGGAAATCAGTCCTACCTATTCGCAATGTCAGCAATCGAACAAAGTTCGCTCAGAAATCGCATTCTGTCCCTTTTCCACTTCCCCCCAGTGTCAGGACAGAGTCATGAAGACAGGAGGCGGGGGAGGACGCAGATGCATGGCATGTTCGAGCCCGCACCTTGGCGCTCCACTCCGCACCCCTGGTCCACACAGCAAATAACCGGGTTTCTTTTAATCGACAACAACAGTGGGGGAGGGGTCCCAGTGTGCGCGACGTCTGCCGGCAATCGAGACTGCCACCGCACCCCGAAATGCTAGCATTTGTTACGGTGCGTTGCTTATAGTGTAGGTAGATATGCACAGCATCTACCGCACTCTCTCCGCCTCCCCACCTGAACCCAGTGTCCAGATATAGTCAAGAAGACCGGAAGTGGGAGAGGGCGCAGGTGGCTGAAGCGAGCAGAGCCATCCCTAGGTCAGCCGCAACACCCGGCTCGGATTCCACGGAGTGGGTATACCACAAAGGCCATTTTGGGAAGGAGATATTGCAGCATGATTTCCAGACCTCTAGTCGGTCATTCTACACAAACATACACTGGGTCATTGGAGAGGTTTAAGTTATTTCGTCAGTTGGTAACCTTCGAAGCCACGGCTTTTAGCGTACAGTGATAGCTTCAAGCGCGTCAGATTGGTTATAGTAAGGAAAATATGCTGAGTTGTCAACCTCACTCCCCATTCCTAGGCCACGGCCACTGTCCGAGCCGGTCAGTTGACAGGTGCGGTGAATAAGCGGCTTTAAACCTAACATTCTTCACTTTAACCCCAAATTGAATCCCTCTGAAATTTAGGGCAAGGCCACCTTAGTGCGGTGAGTCCATATTTCCTTGCCTAACAAAAAATTCCAGCATTGCGTGTAAACAGGGCTTATTCTGAGATCAGGTTTCCCTAAAAGCAGGCAATCAAGTCTCTTTATCCCCTTCTGGTTAATTCCTTATGTAGGAAACCAGACTATACAAATCACAGCAACGCC
The DNA here is from genome assembly GCA_902702965.1 of Spirometra erinaceieuropaei. Taxonomy (NCBI): domain Eukaryota; kingdom Metazoa; phylum Platyhelminthes; class Cestoda; order Diphyllobothriidea; family Diphyllobothriidae; genus Spirometra; species Spirometra erinaceieuropaei. The sequence goes on along the minus strand of CACRXP010000030.1, from coordinate 2,075,086 downwards.
TACGGCAAGAAAAGACAGTTAGAGCAGTACCAAGTGAATAAGTGGTTTGACCAGCTCTTATGGAAGTTTTATGCGAAAATCAATTCTCGAAGACAGGAGTGTGAAATCAGAAGCGCATGAGATCAAAAAGAAAGAAGGTCTTGTTAAGTGTTTTATCCCCAAGGGCTCCGCAACAAAACCACTTATATTGTCGCCTGGATCTGGAGATTGCACAAGAGTAGCCTGGAGTTTGACTTCGAGTAATTTTTCCATTTACTTTTTTACTAGATAGGAAAAGGCAGGCTACTATCCTCACCGTTATAACTGTATGTCGAATCTTCTGCTTCAACCTGTAAAGCAAGTTATAGTTATCGGGTGAGGAAAGGTTATCTTTTTAAACAAGGGATGTGCGTTCGAATAGGGGTTTTCTATCTGATGTTTCGGAGTTACGCTCGAATCAAGCCTCAGACAGGGAAGTCGATAAAGAGGATGTCTTGCACAAGTGTTGCAGTATTTACAGGATGCAGTTGTTATGTCACTGAATATCTATCAAGATTGGCGGTTCCCACATTCATCGCGGACGGCCGTGCTTTTTGCGATAACAGCTTGATGGCCGGCAACCGAGCCCCTACTTGTTGTAATGCCATCACTCGTGTGGGTTCATGGGTCATTTACCTCGCCGAAATTAGTAGTGGGAACAATGGATCATTACTGTGCCCAAGGTAATTCCAAGCAGAGAATAGAGAGGCGAGAGTTCATTGCGTTCGGTAATCGACTGAGAGCCGTAAAACCGTGACTCGGGCGGTTCTCGGCTTACTTGACTGGCACTTTTGACGAGAATTTCCATCTCATCGAATTCCAGTTTATGACGGGTCGCGTTGAATAAGTCGCGAATTTGGATCTGGCGACATTTTCCTTCAGTGTTGCTGTGCGCCCGAACATCTGTGTCCGGAGTAGTCTTTCACTTCCTCCGACATAGATGCTAGCCTCACAACTGCACCTGATCCGATAAACGACTACAAACGTTGCCTGTCGTGGCAGTAGGCTTCCTGACTTCGTGACCAGAGGGTTGCCTCCGGTCTTTGTTCAGTCCCAAGTCCAGGGAGCGTATGAAGGCGACTGATGGCTTTCGAGACGTTCTGCACACGCGGGAATACGTACGGCAAAATTTGGGGGTCTGTTGAATTTGGTCTCTCGACTCGTTTGCGCACGCACCAGTTAATGAAGTTTAGCAGATAGACACTCGCTTTGAGCAGTCGTCGAAGATAATGCAACTCAGAGAACATGTCTGCTGGTTCACAGCAGTGCAACACTTCTGCAAAACAGGATCCTCATTCGTTTCTGTCTCCGATTATGAATTCCAGTATGAATCGGATACGTCAGAGGAATAAAGCATTTGCTTCAACGATCGTACCTCTTTCCTGACTGTTGTCTGCAACTCGCCTATTCGTTTATATGGGCGGATGCAAATCTCAGGTCCTGCAAACCTGAGTTTGGGTTATGCTGACCGACGTAGACTAATGGGCCAGACATTGCAACTAGAGTCGCCCTTGCCTGTGTCAGCACTTTTCCTTCTACAGAACCTCTAAACTTCCCAGTTGGCACAACTTAACCGATTGTTCCTTACGTAAACATTCAGCTAGTGGCTACACTGCAGCTAAAGAGGACTGTAAATAACCATAATCCTATAACATTTCAGACTTGGCAGGATGTCGGCCTTTGAATGCACGTCTTTTTGATTTCCTACACTAACCGTACTCAGTAAAGAAGGACTACTTAAGTAGCAGGCATTTTTCGCATGGATTTCGGATGGTCTTATGAATTAAAGTACACTTCATAAAAAACATGGATAAAAATTCTTCTTTTACTCATTTGATAGAGAATCATGTCCTCTTTGTGTTGTATACATGAAGAGGGAGCATAATTAGACTTAAAAAGGGCTTATAATGATGCGATTTTTCAAGACCGTGCAATGTACATCCACACGCCATTGACCACTACTCCTCATAAAATGTACAACATAGTCCTCATCCATTGCAAAATTTTATGGACTTTATATGGTATCTTTTTAAAGGCATAGAAGAATGTGTGATTTTCTATACACAGAACGCATGCACCTTGTAGATTTAAATCACTAAGCGCAAATGCAACGGCTGATCACGCAACAAATTATTCCGGAATTAGATGCCTTTTTAAAACCTAATTATACTCTCTCTTCAAGTATACAACACACAGAGGACATGATTCTCTATCAAATGAGTAAAAGAAAGAATTTTTTGTCCATGTTTTTTATGAAGTATATTTGAATTCATAAGACCATCGGAAATCCATGTGACAAATACATGCTACTTAAGTAGTCCTTCTTTACTTAGTACGGTTTGTATAGAAAAAAAGGACGTGCATTTAAAAGTCGACATCCTGTCAAGTCTGAAATGTTATAGGATTATGCCGCAAGAAAATCAGTCTTACAAATCCACCTGAGTAATCTTTCCTAATCGAGAGCGCATTTCAGAATTTCGGCCAACATTTCATGAGATCGGTCACGCACTGCACATATATAACACAATTTATTTGTAAATTTTCGACTTTGGTTCCCCAAGCCGATCTCAGACGTGAAAGAAGTGTGCTTGAACCTCCATCAAGAGCCTTGCAGGCAGCTGCATTGCGGGCACAGTATAACCCGAGTAACATTACCGACAAAGATAAGGGAGACCGGAACGATCATTTCTGACTTATTAATCGCCATCAACTAGCCATACCCACACTGTCCTTTAAGTCGCGCAAGTGGAGAGAGAGAGAGAGAGAGAGAGAGAGAGAGAGAAGGAGAGAGGAAACTTAACGACGACGCCCACCATGTACTCCGCAGCAGAGTGAGAGCAGGGAAGATGACTTGCGCGTAAATTAGTTTATAGGGATAGTAGACTTGCGTAGCATCTACCGCACTCCTCTTCCTGCCCCACTTGGAACCGGTGTCATGACTAAGTCAAGAATGCCGGAGGGGGGAGAGGTCGTAGGTTGATGCTATGGCGTAAACCCGTACGCAGGCGTAACCCCACACCCCCTGGTGCAAAACACATACGGACTAGGATTTTAGACACCAATAAAAGTTGGGGGGGGGGGGTGTGATACGGATCCCAATCGGCGTGGCGGGAGTCTGCAACCATGAATTTTGGCATTTGCTATGGGTGCGCATTACTGGAAACGCCTGCTGGACTTCGATCTAGGTCCCGTTTTGGTCGGGCGCATCTACCGCGGGGAGGAACACGCGTACAGAGAGGCCTGCGAAGATGCAGGACAACTTACCCTCAAGGCTCGGGGCGCAGGAACAGGCAGCAGGTTCTGCGACGCATATTCGATCTTCCGTTCACTCACTCCAGACCGAACTGAGCTTAGGAAGGGTGAAGCTGGAGGCGGCAGAGGGAGCTTCTCTGCTGGCGAAGACCCGGACACATCTGGCGGAGCACTGACTGCCGAAAGCGGCCGCCTCCGCTCTGGCTGTGGTTCCGGTAGGCCCACAGTGATCTGAGAGGGTCTCAATGTCTGCGCAGCTTTGGCAGCGGCCGCGGATGGGCCACAAGGCATTCGAGGCAGTAGAGGCTTCTCCAGAACGCAGAAGTTGGCGGCCCGCCAGCCCGCAGACTGGAAGCGTTTCTGCAACTCCGGTATGCGCCAGAGAAGACGCAGGATATGACGGGCAAAACGGACCGTCTTGTCTCTCTCTGTGGGAACCGGGCTCAGGGGGTCGGTATACAGACCGGTGTTTGCTATTGCCATACAGGGCGGAACACCTCCGCAGTCCACAAAGAACCTACGTTAAAGAATAAACGGTCAGGGGCAGATTCCGCCCAACTTATTCTCTGCTTCACGTGGAGACTGTCAATAGTACGATCAAGGCGAGGCTTGTCCGTGCAGATTAACATATATTTTAACATATGCAACACGTTATGCAGAATTCTTCAGAGATAGCCATTCCACGATGATGCCGGAAAAAGACAGAATTTTCTGGAAATTAAGAGCTATATTTGCGAATTTTCAAGTCACTGAGAAAAATCAGTCAACAGACGAATTTACGGAGGGGGAGAAACTCGAGGGTTAGAGGGAGGCATTAGGGACATTATGGTATGCGGTAGCATAGCGACTGCATCCTATAAATACTGCAGCCCCTTGTGCATGAACCACCCGTATCTGCTTTTGTCTCTAATTATGATTTCGAGCAGGAATCCGAAACGTCAGGCTAATAAAACTCTTGTCCCAGCGATCGTGTCTCCTTCTTCAAGACTATTTCCTGGGACTCGTTTCTTCGCTTCTATAAGGAAGGTATGATTAGTGAGCCTATGCTGACTTATAAAGTTAACAACATGGATCAAGTCCACTGTCAAATTTTATGAACCCAATATAGTCTCCTCTTAATACCGTAGAGACATGTATGGTTTTTCGTACGCGGTAAAAATACGCCTTCATTTCGGAAACCCTGAATGCAGGTGTAACTGCAGGTCGGGTTCAAAATTGTTCGGGAATCGGAAAAGTTTTTGAAAACCGAAGTATATCCCTCCTTCGAGTATAAAATTGGAAGAAGACGTAGTTTTCTACCGAATGAGCAAAAGAATGAATATTTGTATGCATGTTTTTCCCAAAATGTAGTTGAATTTATAAGGACTTCCAAAGGCAATGAGAAAAATGCATGCCACTTAAGTAGTCATTTTTCACACAGTATGGTTTTCGCATGCAGCCGAAAAAAGATCGTTTGAAAGCCCGCATCCTGAGGTAACTGAATTTTTGTAGAATTATGCCGCAAGATGATTGGTTTTACAGGCCTACTTAATCAATCTTTTCGACGCGAAAACGCATTTCGGAATTTCGGTTGACATTTCATGAGTTAGCCCACCTACTGTACGTTAGGCGCACGATAGACGCTGTTGTTCGCGATGATCGAACTCTCTAGTGGAAGGATATCCAGCTGAACGCCAGTCTTCTAATGTGCAGAAGCTCGCTTAGGAGTGCGTTGCCTGATAAACAGATTTACAGCGCGATCCAAGCAGATTTAAGTCCAAAACTGATCCATAACAGTCTTGTCCTTTAAAGCAGGCTCTAGCACTGTCACTGCAGCCTTAGAGACCACGAATATCGCAGGATGTGGTTGTTTAAGATACAGAAAGAGGCGGGCACATACGTAGCATGTCCAACTTTGTCTTTTATCAACGCAAAAAGCGTTGCCAGGATGGAGGCCGCAGTGTTCAGCGTGACCGACCGAGTCGCCGCAACCGCGGCCACCGCTGTCGGGGAGGAGTTCTGTAGAACAGGCAGTCGCGCGATCAAGGCAGGGATGCCGTGAAGAGAAATCTCATCCCGATTGCGTGCATCAACAGCGAGATTGCGTAAAGCGGTGACCGTTGTTTTCACGACGCTGTCCTCCTCTGATTGTAAGAGTTCAATCAGCAGAGGAATGCCTCGCTCCTCCCGGAACTGCAAAATCAGAAAAAAATCCTCCTTGTCGCAGCTGTAGAACAAAAGATTTTCTAGGCAGAATAGTATTACCGACAAAGACAAGGGAGGGAGCGCTTACCGATCTTTCTTACGGACTCACTCGTTCCATTTTGTCTTACGGGCTCTCTCTTCCGAGCCCAACCAGCAGCCACACAGCGACGCATGATATAGGCAGGAAGGCATTCTCAACAAAGACAAGGGAGACTGGGATAGCCATTTCCGGCCTATTAGCCGTCGTCAGCCAGCCATACCCAACCACGAAGTGTGCAACACCTGAAGCTCGAACTCGCGATCTGTTAGTTAGAAGTCCACGCCTCTCACCACTGGGCCACGAGCCCGTTGCCCTGTCGGTTTTCGATCAGGAATATACTATGGTAGGGGCGCTCACCAATCGTTCGTACGGAACTCACTCATTCCATTGTGCCTTACGGGCTCTTTCTCTCTCTCAAGCCCAACCAGCAGAAGCACAGCGACTCATGATATAGAGGTGCCGTTGGGCTTCTGAATCGGTCGCCCTAATCACTTGCTCCATATCTGCCAATACCCAATACCTTATAAGCGAAAACAGGACCCGGTAGGCGGTCTCAATTGAGAATGACACAGATTGGCCTTAATGGTGGTTAAATGGCCGCCGTATCAGAATATCTCGTAAATAACGAAATTGTCAGCTTCATTTACCTCGTTCAAATAATATTTACTTCGTTTGATGACAATTTAGGATATAGTACGACAGCATTTACCTATGGACTAAAGTTGCTATTAACACTGTCCCGTGGGACCTTCTAAAATAGATTTTATTAAGACAAGACAGTCCGGAAACTTCAGGTAGAAAGAAGGATTATAAAACACGGTTACTCAATAGTTATGCTAGCAGGCACCTTTACATATTCTTTGATTAAGATGCGCTGTCGGTAAAGAAGAGGGTGAATAATAAGCTGAATTCCATCTTCTTATCCATCGTAAGCAGTACCAATACTAAAGCCTGAAATAACTCGAAATTTAGAACCGCATCAGTTGTATCATTCGGGTAAAGGCTTCAGTAGTCGAGCCAGGGGCCCACGCTATCGACCGCGTTCGAGATAATTTAAGGTCACGTGACAGCGGCCTCCTTGGTTTGGCCTGATTAAGGGACGGTATGCAGGCTTGGCATTTTGCCCTACGGCTCCAGTTGGAAGTCTATAGCCGGGGCGTGACTGAAGGACAGTAGAAAACGAGTCAGAAATAGCCAATCGCATCTTTGAACGTGTTTACGGCAGTACTTCAGACCAGCAATTGCTTTTTTGCAACAAGCCCATCTACAAATGCTGTAAACGATAATCTCAAGGCAAATGCCCACGGATGAGGAATCAATAAATCGACGTAATGATCTGGCGTCCAAGCCTGTGGTACTGGGTCGTTGATTGGCTAATGCCCTCTGTGATTGTCACTTGATTTTGCCGCTGTCAGCTCTGACGATGGACTACTGAAGGAGTTAGAAAATTCAGAAAAATAAACAAATGTTTCATATGCTACAACGGTCTACTTCTTCTTTAAACACAAAAGGGTAAGTCAGAACCCCACCGTGTAGTCAGGTCATCTCAGTGAATTCAAGATTCATGTCATTTCGAATTCACCGACGTCCATCACAGCGCGGGTTCTCTCTGAACAATGAAATACAGGAACTCCCAGATGCATGAAAGTCGCATGACACAGCCTTCATCTAGCCCGTATTTGTTGACTAAACGCGAAAAAGGATGGCGTCTGGATGACCGTGGTACACTCCCTTCTGACCATCAATCTGTTAGCGTCCAATTTGTGACGTGTACTAGATTAGCCAACTTTGAAGTCAGCTTATGCGTGAGAGGTGACAATGCAACCTTAATTGACGGTCAACATGAGTTCGATGACGCACAAAATTAATCCTTTTAGATAGATTTTAAATAAGCTGCCTTTAAACATTACTTTTTCGTTAGGCGCACTTACCCTCCTTCGGATTTCTATGCTTGGACGCCAATCACAGGCAGTAAGATTTTGAATTGCACCCGTTACAGCCTCCACAATGCACGGGTTCTTGCAGCCACGCAGAACGGAGAGATAAACTAAAACGATGTCCGGTTGCCACAATAGCTGGCTCCCGTGAAACAGGCTGAGAGCCGACGGTGGGATCTCCATATAGGAAGGTTGATCTTGCAAGCGCTGGTCGGCGGCATCTTTAGTTGTATCTGGGGGACAACCAAAGGGATGAAGGTTCACAGAACGTCCACTGGATCATTTCAGAGAATGCAAAATTTCTCATACTTTCAGCAATCTGGTAGGCTAAGCCGATGAAGTCCTCACTCGTGAGAGCCTTAAGAAACGCGAACTGTCATTTTGAATCAAATCTATTCAGCTAAAAAGCACACGGCTACTTAGGGCATGACTACTATGACAAATGATTAGTTTTGCAAAACTTGCAGCTCCGTTTCCTACACACCCAGGACCAGGCCAGCCTTGGGCTTTCTGTGGAAGTCGAGACGTTTTTCGTCGGGAACGCTAGTTGCCGCCTCGTAGAAGCCAGCCTCACGACGAGTCAAGTAGGCGGGATCACGGACCTCCTGCAAAGCAAAGCTCAGGTTGCGCAGAGCACAGACGCAGTTTTCGAGGACTCTGGAATCGAATTCGCCGGCGTGTGCGAGACATTTGCAGAGGTAAATCAGTGCAGCCACCAGACCTGGAGTCTCCCTCAGGCGATGGCGACAGTCGGCTGTTTCGGTGAGGACATTCCTAGGTAAGGTAGGAAGAACTCGCGTCATTCTGCGGGGCCTCGTAGCTCAAGTGGTTAGAGAGATAACTGGATTAAAGCCTTTCCCTTACTGCGTGGGTTCGAATCCCACAGAAGGAGCCGAGTTTTTCACAGTTGGGCCAATATGAATTATTCAAAATCTGCCAAAACATATATGAATTACGTGAGCCTGGTAGTCATCTGGCGGATTCTAGGTGAATTACTTAGGAAATCCTGCTTGGACAGTCAACTTATTGTATCAGATTTGGTGGATTCCAGACGTTGCAGTAGGTTGGGCGATGTCAATTCTCCTGTATATTGGCATTGTTGGGTGAGATAAGTGTCTGTACCAGTAATTAAGTCGTCCCATCCTTGAATGAGAAAGCCTCAGCCCCCCGTAGATATAGGGTCATTCGCTAGATAAAACAGTTTTGAGAGCAAAATAATAAGAAGTAACTAGTCAGGTCATAGAAATTGCTAAAGACGGGTGGATAGAAGGCTCCGGATGCCCAATGAACCAAAAAGTTGGCTACGGTTTTTTGCATGAATTGGCGAGACACGTGTGCAGCTCCTACTTCAAAAACACTCAACCATTTGCTTGATGATTTTTCCTGTGTTCGAGTTCAAGCGCATTTCCGAGTGAAATTCAATGAAATGTCAGTCAACTTTGGATAGAAGTCGCTTCTAATTGCCTGCTGTCTTCTACAAATATGCGCTTATTGTCTATAGTCACAAACAGGGAAGATCTTGGAACACATACGCACTTCATAGATATTTTGACAGATTTTGAATAATTCATAGTGACCCATCTGTGAAAAACTCGGCGCCACGGTGGGATTCGAACCCACGCAGATTTCCTGGATTTCAGAAGTTGCAGTAGGTTGGGCGGGTAACTTGACCCAAACGTGATTAAACTCGCGCCGTCCGGCGGGGCCTCGTAGCTCAGGTGGTTAGAGCGTTGGCTGTGCTACAGCCTTCCCCTTACTGCGTGGGTTGGAATCCCACCGAGGCGCCCAGTTTTTCCCAGTTGGGTCAATATGAAGTATGACGCATACTCGAGCACAAGGCTATTATATAAAGAGGGGACTGGGCGTGCTCACGTCAGTGATAGGCGGTCGGAAGGCCATTATGGCCACGCATGGCCTTAATAAGACAAATCGGCAAGATCTTATTTTGTAGCCGTGCCTATCAAGGGTTTGGGGCTTGGTGTATGCGGTTAGAAATCGGGGGTTAGGGTCAGAGGTTAAGATTAGGGATTGGGTTAAGGGTCGAGGTTAGGCTGGGGCTTGTCTACTGCTGGTACGGCTACGAAATAAGATCCCACCGACAAACCAACCAAATACACTCTTATAAGGAAGTGTTACTTCCGGGTGGCCCATTATTGCTCAGCAGCATGAAGAAGGCTTAAAGTTCCAACACAAAACTGGTAGGCACATCGTCTTGTGAGAGATTAAGTGAGAACCCTTTGGGCATGAAGTAGGCATGTCTGATTCCCAATCGATGCCGGCAAGAGCTCCAAATTTGTGGCCCACAAACAGACTAGCACTTTCTCCTGCATGTTTGCAAAGAGATTTCCTTGCTTCTTCTTGCAGAAAGGTGAAATTAAACAAATCTGCCGTTCAAACCCCGAACTTAAAAGGTCTTCCTAGGCGTGTTGGCAATGATGTACACGGTCTACGAGTCTGTGCGTGTACGACGTACACTGAAATTTATCGTGCATATCATCCCCCGAGGAAGACGAAGAAGAGTAAGCGATTTCATGGACCAGGTTGTATTCAAACTGACGTTCCGGAAGCTCCCTCGTTTCCGTCATCAGAGTCATTCGCTAGCGTTTCCTGCTGGCCTTGATCTGTTCAGCCTTGCCGCCTGCCTCGTATTATAACCGTGTCCAGCGCAACTTCGTTGGCTAGCCTGTTTTCTGTTGGCTAATTGTCATCCCCCTGATTCCAGCCATTGGCGGACTGGTGTGGCTTGTGTCCCCCTCACGTCTGACGTGGTTGCCGCTGCGTCGGCATGCTCGTTGGCCTCCCCTCGTCAGACGGCGGGCTGATCGATCGTTGTTCCTCAGGCGTGGTGTTTCCGGCCTCGCGAGTACCTCTGTGAGACAGTGCGCCACGCCGGCCACGTGACGTTCGGCCATCGCCGTGTGACTCTTTTCATCCGTGCCATTGGCCCTGCCTGGACTGACTCGAGTCTGGCGCAGAGCGTCTGGTAGGCGGGATGTAGGTTGAGCGTGCCAGTCCGTGACCAACTTTCCAGCATCAGTCTGGCCATTTTTATAAAGCACTGCGCGAGGAGCCAAAAGGCCCTCCTCATCAGGCACAGTCCAGAAAAACCGCAACAAAATCCCTTAACTGAATTTTCGGGTACTACTAAAATATATTAGTAGGAAATACGATATACGCTAGTGCATTCTAGAGAGAGGAAGGAGGAAATCATGCTTTTCGGGGCAGGCAGCAGTTTAAGGAAATGTGGCGGTATTTGGATATGTAGGCCGACTGAGAAAATAAGGCCTTGCAACTCCTGTCATACGGGAAGGATTCAAATGTTAGTCCATCAGTTGAGCAGAAGCCATTGAGAAAACACATAATTCTGCCATATGTTTGTTTTAATACTTCGCCGAGGCGCCAAAACGGCCGCGCAATATAAAAAATGGGAATCAGGGCGTGTAAACGGACAAAACGGGTTACTCTAAGGTAATGGGTTAAATAAAACCTGATTCGGTAAGACGATATGCTCAGGCAAACTTAAATCTAACGCTAGCCGTAATCCTGACCCCAACACTAGTCCCTTTCGTATTTACAGACTCCGGACTAACCTTAAACTCAAACCGGACCTTAACCTTAACCATAAATTTTATAACTTCCTTAAGCCCAGCCAGAAACTAAACATTTATATTACATGGAATGTATTATACTGTACTCCCGACATAGGTACTAACTAAAAGCCCAGACACGTGTTTCGCCGATATTCTGCCGCTGCATGACACAGCTGGGAGGGGCTCGGCTCAGCAGTGGGTCCCCCAACGTTCCTTGGCTTGCACTTCTTAATTTCTGAAATTATTATCTTGAGTAATCTAACATTCTTATCTAAAGCAAATAAGTCAGCATGTTATAGTAATCAAAATGTAAGGCTTGCATATTCGATCATCAAAAGAAGAACTCGAAACACCATGGACCACTGCAAACGAACAACACAAGCTAGTTATTATTTGTGTGAACACTTATGCCATGGGCCTCATTTTTTGAGAACGTGTGGCCGCATTCACTGGCTTCGCCATTAAGTAGTTGGTCATGTACTTAGTTTCCCACATTAACGCAAACTAATAACTATGAAAAGAGGGAATAACAGTCAGATTCCCTAATCACGCTCCAGAACATTTCTGTTACAGCGCAACTATTGTGTCAGTATTCCTCTTCAATATCAAATGCAAGCGTAGGATTGTAAAAAACACGGGTTAACAATACGCTCAAAGGTCGGAAAAGTCTCTTGTGCCTCCCAAAGCCCTATCACTGAGTAGCAAACGGTGAGGGCAAGACGGACTAAAGTGTTATTTGTGACTTATTGGTTGTTTTCAAGCCGACGTGTGGTAACCCCTGGCTGGAAGAATTTAAATTCAGCCCGCGTCCCAAGCGGTCATTGAAGTTAACCCTCTGCAAGTTTCCTTTGGGCTCGAAATCTACTGCCCTTCATTGAGAACGCCAAAGGTCGTGTTTAATGAGATGACCTGATTTTGGATGGGGATTTTGGTCCTGAATCCTTCCAAGTGGAGCATTTAGCCAGGCTAAGACCGATTTAGACCCAGCAGATTATTCGGGTTTGTCTTCCCTTGTCGGCACTAGCTCCCGAGTATTGAGTGCTTGTCGCAATGGGACTACCTGATAGGGCTTCGGATCCGAACCCTGACAACGAACTGCAACTTCTCATTCAGTCCCGCAATTGAGCTAGCTAAATGAACAATGTCCCCACGTGACCCTAGAAGCTCAACTGGCATTATATTTTCCTGAACAAAATTTTGCCTGGCAGAGGTTTGGCAGACAAGCGATCTCTCAATTTGATCCGTCCTATTACACGATCGATATGCGCTACGTCCCTCGTAAATACCCCCCGACAAAACAAAGTGGCCTGGGTTGAAACCAACTGACTGGAGAGCCAGACTCTGGTTGGTACGTAACATGGATTTGCTTCTTACTTTGAGGACCGCCTGACAATGTTTGATGGGACGTGAACAGTAATTTGCAGCTTTACTCAACATTAAGAGGGCATTTCGGTGGGCATGTGACCGAGGCTGTGGTGGGTGTTCCTCACAATTCGGGTGGCTTCGACTGAAAGCAAGCTCGCCGACTGGCGGAGGTGACAACAGGAAAACAAATCCTCGGCTTCCCCTGTTAATAATGATTGCCGCTTCCTTATAAACAGTATTCACAGGATTTTCTCCTCATGACGGAGGCCGCAGTTTTATACCGGCTGCGATCTTTTCGAAGTCTCTGACAAAAACAATTTTGTGGAAGAGGAGAAATGAACGCTGATGTACGGGGCTAGGGCTGCTTGAGAATGTTCTTTTCTAAAAAGAAGACGAAGGCACGATCACTGGGACGGTTGATTTATTTACCTTAGCTTTCGAACTCGAACTGGCGTTCATCATCAGTGCAGCAACGTGTGAACATTTATATCGTTGTTCCGTGCGGGGAGGGGGGAGGGGACTACGTCCGTGGCTAGGTCTGGTTTGTGCCGCTTGGTCCACAATGGTCACCCAGCGTGGAGATGCCGTTTGTACTTCGCGGTGATGTGAGCTGCGCCACCTGGCTGCGTGGGCGGAGTGCGTGATAACACGTAGGCAAATCAATGTGTCTATTGTTAGATTTGGTGTCCGACACCAACGACTCCAACAGTTCGCGCTCCGTCTTGTTGCCGGCTCGCGCCAATATTCGCGTGTTGGCGAAGTCTAACTCATGGACCATTGTGGACTAGGCGGCACAAACCAGACCTAGTCACGGACGTAACTTCCCCACACACGACACAACGATATAAATGCTCACACGTTCATGCACTCTAGCAGTCTCTGATGATGAACTCCAGTTTGAGTTCGAAAACTAAGGCTAATAAATCTGCCGTCCCAATGACCGTGTCTTCGTCTTCTCTTAAACAATAACCTGGGGTGCGCATATGCTCTTTTCTAACCTGTGTTCGTATGGAAATTATTGTTAATAACAATAACGAGAAGTCGTAGTCCCATACCGGTGGCATTGGGTAAAAAAATTAGGGAAAAGTGGTCAGGCTACGTTGTGGAGTGATTCCGTCACTCCCTACAACGATGGATGATTGTCTGTGATCGGACTGTCAGGTTTGCCAAGATCGCATCTACTCTTTTCGCGTGTAGTGTTACTTCAACTAGCAAGTTCGTTGAGCATTAATAAAGCAACCGTGTTCGGAGGTCCTCACTGAATCCCACGATTACGATTGTATTTTTTTCACCAAGAAACCGTCCCTGAAAGGTGCAGATGTGCAATTGCCACAGCAGAAATCTACGTAGATGCCCTCTTAAACGCTGTATATCAGGCACATCCCTCTATCAAATTTACGTTGGAGATCGAAACGGCCGGTTCGCTCCCTTTCTTAGATGTTCTTCTACGCAGGAGATCTGAAGGGAGTGTTCGAAGAAGCGTCCACCGGAATAAAACCTGGTCTGGACAATACACAAACTTCGCTAGTTGCATACCCCTAAAACAAAAACGAAATCTAGTCCGATGTTAGGCACAAAGAGCTAGAAAAATTTGCTCAACAGATAGCATCGAGGAGGAACTTAGAAAAATCCAGGACTTCCTTTGTGAAAACGGGTACCCGGACAGGTTTATTGCAAAAAATATGGCCGAATGACCGGTAAAACCCGCCACACCGACGGCCGAAAAGAAAACTCTGTTCCTTAGAGTCCCTTTTCAAGGTGACGCTGCGAGTGAACTCCTAAAGAGACGCCTTGATCAAGCTGTTTCGCGAACCTTCCCAACGGCAAGGGTTCAAGTATCCTCCTCTACTAACTACTTTACGCGGAGGAGGTAAGGATAAGTTGTCACCCCAGACCACTTCAATGTGCATCTATTCCTTCACTTGCTCCTGTGGAGCAGGTCATATTGGTCGCACGAGATGGGACTTATCCAAGAGAATAAAGGGAACACCTTCCGGCATGGCTGGGAAAAGGCGAAACAAGGAGCATAAGCAGCGCCATTCTCACGCATGTTGTCAATTCCAGACATCATGTAGACCCCAATGAAACGTTTCGTGCGATCCATAAGGTCCCATCGAGCTATCCTAAACCACTGGACCAGCGTCTGTTAGCAACAGCAGAAGCGGCCGCCATCAGGTTACGAAAACCAATCTTGTGCGCACAGAAGAACCACGTACAGGCTCCGGGCCTACAGTGGTCGAAGGTCGACTACCGCTGCAACTCTCCCCGCGCCCTTCCGCTCTCACCCCCGCCCCTGGCACTGACTGCTTTTACCCCCTCCCCACATTCCCACACCCAGCCTGTGTTTTAAGGCGAACTTTAATCGATTTACCTTATCACTGACGTGTTTTTTCTTCTACCCCTTCCCATATAATTGTACTGGCCCGACGAGAATTTATCGAAAGCTACGTATACTCGCCACCTCGTCTTCTAAAAAGAACTCTTGGGGCAGTCCTTGGAACTGAGAGATCATCTTCTTCATCTCATTTGAAGTTCGAACTATCGTCTTCTTCCTAAGTGGCTGAGCGTTCAGTTTGCTGCGGAGCCCATCTACTTGTTCTCAGATAAACCGGTGTTTTGAAAAACCATTTTTGAGTCCAACGTACTTAAAGAGATCTGGATTTTAGAATAGCAACTTGGAGCAACAAGACCACTCAATTAAGGCTAGGCTTCCTATTGGTTACACAAACGGGGAATTTAGGCTTCCGAAGCAAAAGATGGGCCATGTCCCACCAGTAAGTCGCGGAAAACCTGATATACCTTACTGTTCCCGTGGCAAAGATCAACGCGGGTGCCTCGGGGTCAGACTTCGTGCTGGGCTCATCAGAAAAGACTTCACTTTCTCTCCGCTGTTGAGGCAGACCGGATAGGGGCAAAATAATGGCATTCATTAGGACTGGGATCGTGTTTTTGATAATCTCATCCCTGAAGTCCTCACGTGTCGAAAGATTGCACAGTGTTGCTGTAATTGCATCTTCTAGCCTTTTCCTGAATGTGGCGTTGCCTGGAGACGCGTCCACTCGAGCCTCGTCGAGCACGGTTGTTAGATTTGCAATCACGGAAGCCTTTCGAAGTTTGTACTAGATGGCAAGGACAAGATAAAGCAGTTACATTTTTTGCAGCAGCTGAGCAGTCTGTGCAAAATGAGAATTTCATTTCTGACCGGCTTAGCCAATGCGCCTTTCAGAAGACCGCGCAGGCCTAAGCTGACATCTGTTTAGGGGATTCCGTCATATGAACAACGAGAAACGCTTTAATTGAGATCTGACTTGGTAAGCCACGTGCTACGGCTGGCGAATGACACGAAGTAGCTCGTTATCTGATTGGTTAGTTTGAGAACCAATCGGTGTTTCGTGCTGCACATTCAGGTGATGTGATGACGTGTGGATAGACCTACATATGATCTGTGTGGGAGGATGAGACCTCGGAATTTTTTCATTAAATACGGTCGGTATGCATTTCCATTCTAGGTTACAAACCGAGATATCACCACAGACTGAGCGGTGGATTTAACTGGTCTCCAAATATGGCTGTTTAACTAAACTGTAGGCCAAAATAAACCCCAACGATACCCAGGTGCTTTTAGGAACTAGGCATCAGGATTGCGCTTATTTAAGTAAATGTATGGATGAACGAATATAACACTGTTTTCTCGAAGTTTTTATTAGAGAAGGGCAAAAGATATTATGCCTCCTAAAGCTATAATTGAAGATGGCGTCAAAAAAGAAATATGAATGAACGCAGGCTTCTACTAGATATCGATATTAACTATACGCGACAGAACCGGTGGGTTATAGTCCTGCATGGCTTATGTAGTACTAATCAATAATGCTTTCAAGAACCTTGACAGCTTTTTAAGGGGAACTTCTTCACTCTGTTGAGTATCGGTGAAGTTAGACGATGTATGATGTGGCAGTTGTAGAGTCCTGAGTCCGAGTAAATCGAACCGCGCCAGTCCTGGGTCGATGCTTCTAGGGAAGTGATTTGTTATCGGTCTCAACGTTAAATTTTTGGACGCATTGCACTCAGTAGGACAAGATCTACCCTCTTGAATGACGCAGGATAATATAGTCTTCACTAATACTGACGCCGTTTTCCACGTTTCCACCTGAACACTTCCTGCCAACCCTGTGATATTCGGCGAATTTACACTTATTACTTTGTTCAGTACGACAATATGCACACCTCACCTATCTCTCTTGGATTACTGTGGCCATCTCTGAGGCGCGTCGCTGAGCGCTAATCCATGCGTTCTGATGTCACTCTGGAGCCTAGGCAAATAACAGCACCATAACAAAAGACCCCCACACACATACACAACCAGCGGACCAAAACATCTTCGAAATGGTTAAAATCCAGTAACAGATATAGATGTCTTCTAGAAGGACATTCTGTTTGCAAGCCTGCAGGTCACCCTTCGAATTACGACCATATGCGCAAATCCACGGTAGTATTTTGAAGCATGCGTTTTCACCTAACTCGTCTCTCTTTTGTCAACGAGCTTTCATACAGCCGACTTCTCCTATTAACTGCATGAGTTTACGGTTTGCTGCCATCATTTGCTTTAAAGTGTAATCCTACCATGTCGAAACCGCCCCACGAAATGCAATTCGTTCTCTTAATGCTTATATATTTTCCACTAATAAGTGCTGCTTTTATTGCGATTTAAAAAATTGATTTTAGTCCCTCTCCGTGCTTAACGCGTGTACGTTCACCGACTGAGCTGAACAGGCATACTAGTCGGAGGCGCCAGCTAATCGATCCGTCAGCTTCCCAAGGCCGACACCGTACGTTCTCACATGCTTACTCAGTGCGCCGGCGCTGACCTTGCTAGCGCGCACTAAGATCTGAGATTGGATCCCACACTTCTGTACAGAATGACCTTCCGCCTGCTTCTGCCATGTGCTGGCAGGCGGGACTCGTTCATGGCTACGCCTGTTAAGACTCAACTGTTGCCTTTCCTGCCGACGTCACTTTTAGAACACTTTGCCGAAGCAGAACCCTATTACACAGTCGCAAAGCCTAGCAACTTCAACTGACGCCTGTCAGTTGACACTGTCATACTAACAGTTTTATTGAAGTCATGCAGTCATTGAGGTACATCGAGTGAAAACGAAGTAATATGATCGGTTCTCCATGTTTATTTTGGGAGCCCTCCTACGAACGTTTTTCGTCCAACTCCCAGGTAGGCGGTAAAGCTCATCGGCAAAGTTTCTGGACTGTGTTTATGGAGCATTTGGTTAGCTTTCTAAAAATATTTTGGTAGATGCAAATACGCCGACTTTACAAATCTGAAGTAGGCAAGAAGGGCAGGATTTATTGGTACCAAAAAATTTCGCGACGGCTCTTCAGCTGCGTCCTGTCGCTTCATAAGAGAGATAACGAGTGAGAAGAATACATCAGATTTGAATTCATGCAGAAAATCAATGGAGAAACAGCAAGGTCAGGGTTTTGGGCAAAGCTGGCTAATCGATAAAGTTAGTAACACAAACACCGTAGGGGAAGAAAGAAAAAAGGGGAAAGTTAAAGAGCAAAAATGAGCGGAGAGAGAGGGAATCATGGAGCTAGAGGCTCCCATGGCAATGTTAGGTTAACCACGTGTTCCAATTGTTTTTGGTACCAATAAATCCTGCCCTTCTTGCCTACTTCATCTTCGTACCGGGGACAAAATGCCTCAGACTTTACAAATATCACGTATTTGTACCTTTCTTACCATTTTAATCCAGCAAGTGACTGTACCATGGGGAGGAGTGCTTATACGCCAGCCTCGGTTACTTTGGTTATCAGTTCAAACGCGTTTCCCTCCGCGTGGCTCGAGCCCTGTCTGCTCCCTCTTCATTATCCTACTCCAGGGAGTGGCCAAGTAGACTTGCTAATGGAATTGTTCCGAGGGTGTGCAACTCCGTCGGTCCCACTACAGCGGCCATGCACTGCGAATTAACACACGGTACCCCCAGTGGCCTTCCAGTTGTGATCGCACCCCCATAGCCTTAATCCAGCGAGTGGCTGTGTCGGGGAGGAGGGAGTGTGTATACGCCACCTTCACTCGCTTCCCTGTGCGTGCTTCGAGCTCCGCTTGCGCACTCTTCTTCTTCCTAATCCAGAGAGTGGCTAAGCAAGGTAAAGTAGGTGGACTAACTCATGAAATGTCAACCGAAATTCCGAAATGCGTTTTCGTTTCGAAAAGATTAATTAAGTAGGGTTGTAAAGATAACCATCCTTCAGCAAAATTCTATAATAGTACAGTTACCCCAGGATGATGACTTTCGAATGAATTTCTTTTCGGTAGCATGCAAAAACTATACTCTTTAAAAAGTGACTACGCATGTAGCATTAATTTTTCCATTGCTTTTCAGTACCCTTAAAAATTCAATTATATTTCGTGGAAAATATGCACAAAATATTTACCCTTTTACTCATTTGGTAGAAAAATACGTCATATTCCAATTTTATACCCTAAGGAAGGATATAATTCGGTTTTCGAAAAATTTTCCAATTCCCGAATAATTTTGGACACCGACCTGCCGTTACACTGGCATTCAGGGTTTCCAAACTACAAGCCGTATATTTTCCGCGTACGGAAAATCAAACCTTTCTCTGCGGTATTAAGAGGAGACCATATAGGGTTCAAAAATTTAGCAGTGGATTTGAG
Source organism: Spirometra erinaceieuropaei (assembly GCA_902702965.1). Classification (NCBI taxonomy): domain Eukaryota; kingdom Metazoa; phylum Platyhelminthes; class Cestoda; order Diphyllobothriidea; family Diphyllobothriidae; genus Spirometra; species Spirometra erinaceieuropaei. Next base: position 2,056,009 of record CACRXP010000030.1, on the reverse strand, counting down.
CAATATTGTTAACTTCACAAGCCACATTGGTAAGTGCAGAGACATGAAATTTAATGAACGGCCATTTCACGGTGCTGAAAAATCTCACAATTAAAAACTTTTTAAAAGCCGAACTATGCCCATTCTTCGAGTATAAAATTAGAAGAAAACGTAATTCACTACCGAATGAACAGGAGAATGAATATTTGTATACACGTTTTCTATGAAATATAAGTAAATATTTAAGGGCATCGAAAAACGGCGAGAAAAATGTATGCTCAAATAGTCCTTTGTTACAGATTACAGTTTCCACATGCAGACCGAAAGAAATTCTTTCGAAAGCCGGCATCCTGAGGTAACTGAATTATTATAGAATTAAGTTGCGTAATGATTAGTTTTACAGCCCTGCTTAATTAATCTTTTTGAAACGATAACGCATTTCGGAATATCGGTTGATATTTAATGAGTTAACTAAAACTGTTTTGGCAAACTAACCATATGGTATCAATCAAGTAGGGCTGCGGAACCAAACCTCGTCTAAATTTGTTTACCGAAACGAACTTTAAATGCCCTGGAAGAGGTTCTGACGGAGAAACCACAATCCGAAGGTTCAATGGTCGCAGCTGACGATGCCTACCGCATACCCCACAGCAGTGTGAGAGCAGGGATGGTGACTTGTGCCTGAGTGCCTGAGTGATAGTAGACTTTCGCAGCATATACGGCACTCTCTCCTCCCCCTTCCCCACCTGGTTTCGGTGTCAAAACTGAGTCATGAAGGCAGGACGTGGAGGGGAAGGCCGCAGGCGGTTGGTACGACGAAAACCCTCACCGGACACTGACCAGGCTTCCAGACCACAACAACAATAGAAGGCGACACGGATTTCAATTGGTGTGGCGTGAGTTAATACCTGGAACTGTTGTCACACCCCGAATTTGGGTATTTATTATATGTGCGCATTCCCGACAAGACCTTCCGGACTTCGATCTAGCCCCTATGCTGGTCCAGTGCATTTATCGCGTGGCTCATTTTAAGGGCACGAAACGAACATCCAGGCTTTGATACACATACAGGGAATCCAGACTCGCTGGTACCTTATAAGGATGCTCTAAACGGATTGTAGTCCATGGGTAAGCTAGTAAAAGCAGTTATGTACTGGTCGGACATTATCCTTCCCGACATTGATGTGCCTACCCAACATACGTCGATTATTCATCAAAATGACGTCAGCTGAGGACTCAAGAAGTATACTTGTTGTGCCCCAAAATGACGACACAACCTCTGCCCAATATTCGATTTTTACCGATAAAAGGGGCCGATCAACAGTGACTTCTCCTTTGGAATTAATTTTGCTCAAGTCGATAGGGGTTAATGAAATAACTGCGTATACAGAAAACCAATAATGTCTACAGGTTTCTTTTTCGAGCGTCCATCGATCACCAGCCACTGTAAAAAGAATAACATTTGTTGCAGTTTTGTCTTCCACGCCAAAAAGAAGTTACCTGGCAGCACTTGAGATTTCAAAACTTCGACTTTACTCAACTAAAATCTGACTGTCAGTGACACTGAGACCTGATAGCCAAGTGACACTCATGTTAGATAAAAACCAATTAGCTTTGAGCTATTTTCTTTGACATACCCATAATTGAAAGGAAATTTTCTAGAGGGCAGTTGGTTTATATGTGTTCTGGAGGGAGAAGCAAATAACGCTATCTAAAACCTCAAGGCGCATCTACTCCATCATGCTATCGCATAGAACGTTCTGTGACATGTAAGTACCGCATGACACTTGCGGTTTGCGTAACGCGGTGGAACTACAGCCAAAGTAGCTGGACGAAGACCCCAATTCGATGGTGAAGGAAACCTGCCCGACTCTTTGGGCACGTCAAAGATGCATTTCATGCCCGGAATGCTCCGTACAATGCGCAATATTTTTGAAGCGTGGGAAGGCTGTGTAGGCTTAGTCGTAAGCAGAAATAGAGCGATCTTGTTGCCGAGTAAGGTTCAATAGTTTCGGAAGGCATTTGCGTATAATGTCCTAATGCCCTCGTTTCTGAAGCACCTTGCACAGTCACGCAACCAGACCAATAGTATGATTACTCTGCGCCACCAATCCAGTCTGATGTCCGCAAATTCCAGTTCACGAGAAACTCCTCACGCAAAGACAACGCACATTAATAAAATGAGAGTTACGATAGGGTGTAGGACCCACAAGATGGAAAAGAGAATGAACTCGACGCTTGGGGAATCCATTATCATGGCACACAAGTGCATTCGTAGCGGACAGTCATCATAACCGTTCCAGACGCGCTGACCTGAAGCCACTCGACCGATTTCAGCTCGAAGGCAATTGCCTCCTCACAGTGTCGCGGCTATCCATGTGCCACTTGAACGCGCCACCCCTGCAATCAGCAAAACAGACCACTGGGACACCACCCCTCGGAAAATGCAACACACACAGACTGGACATTACTTGAGCTTGGCTGACGAGCCTACAAAAGCGACTGCCACCACTGTCCCAGAGACTCTCAGGTCTGACTGGATGCAGTCAACCCCAGCCCTGGCTCCGCCAGTGGCCACTGCAGCCTGAGATGACAATAAACCCCTCATTCTGATGCCTTCCGTCTTTTCCTTCTAACATGGGATTCAACCTGGTGGTTGTAACGCTCAGAGCATTTATGCTCACTGCATAACCACTACACATCTCTATCCATAGTAAATGCGATGCACTTAAATTTATCATGATGCAGTAAGAGTCCTGACCCGGAAGACTACCGGCTGACTGGCTAAGTCGGTCCACCTCATGAATGAGCCAGACTGTAATGGCTCCTTTTAACAGAAGTGAATAAATGTCACTCTGCGTAATGATTCCGCCGGCCACCAGGCGACTGGTCGAGCACTTCCGCGTTAGTCGTGATGGCGTCTACATCTCTTGTTGAGCCTAAGTTTCGCGAAAGTGCATTCGGATTACCATTTTTGTTTTTTATCAGTCTGAGCTTTGATAAGCGTTTGTCTTAGCTAACCACTCACTGTGTTTATGCGTTTATTTTTCAGCTTTTCGGGTTGTGTGAAATGCACGCATCATCTTATTTTATCCGCATGCTATACAAATAGCCCTTTCCCCCTTTAATGCGGTCTCTATGGCACTCGGAGGTGTAGGATCTCAGTTGTTCATACAGAAGCCCGGTACATTTTGTGGGAACCGGGTTCTGTGGTCCGTGTAGACGGACTGTTAACTTTGTCAGCCTACGATCATCTTGACATTGGCTTGCCCTAGAAGGCAGATGGGTGAGGGAGAAGAGAGTGCGGTAGACTCTGAGCAAGTCTGTCTCACTATAACCTAGATCACGCGCAAGTCACCGATGCTGCTCACACACTGTGGGCTACCTGCTGAACGTCATCTCTCGCAACGATAGAATTGCTCTCAGCACCAGTTCGCAGGTTGAGTTTGCTGTTTCAAGTCAACACGCACAAGTCCTTGGCATGAGAAAAGCACATACTGACAGGAACTTACAACGACTAGCGGGGATGGCTGGTGGGACAAATTACGCAAGGCCCCGATGCTGTGCCGTCTGGTCTCCGCATCAGGTGATAACACTAGGTTGGACAGATTCTGGATTCCATCGAGATCTCTGAAGAGTAAAATATGCACCCCAGTAAGACTGTCCAGAGGTTACAAAGAAGACATCGTAAAGACGTGCCCTATGGACAAGTACAGAACGCACTTATTCATGAGACGGTGAATCAGTGGATTCTAAAGTTGGCAACCGAGCTGCCGCGGTTATGTTAATTGACGGCACTCATCTAGCGATTAGGTTGCTTTAAAATCGTAGAGTCTACAAATCATCACTTAAGTGGCTGTGAATCCAAATGTGCCAGGAAGGGCTCTTCATGTGTGGATAGTAGGCGATTTTCTCCCTTTTAAACGTGTTTATGTCGGAATTGGTCGCAGCTGGAGGTAGTTGAGCAAACGGTCAGTCAGCGTAGCTAGAAAAATGACATTGTCGCTTTTTAATTTCCTGAGAAATTATCTATGAAGTGGGAGTAGTTCAGTTTATTCAAGGTCTATAGACTTAGACCGAGAATTGCCCGTGAGGACTGTATACAGCGCACCAAAGCGGAGTGGGATGAGCATGTTCCATAGCCTGATCGGTGAACACCACTCCAACAAGTCTCGCCCTTGTTGTCCTGGATTCGAATCTCGCTGAGGCCGTCGAGTTTTTCACAGTTAGGTCCAATGGATTATTTAAATCAGCAAGAATGCCAATTAATAAATTAATTGAGTCTGGCAATCATTCTGCTGGCTTCTAGATCGATCGCTTAGGAAATCCTGCTTGGGCAGTCAGCTTAATTTATCCAATTTGGTGGATTACATGCTTTGCAATTGGGTGGGCGGATAAATTCACGGCTCTCCGAGGGGCCTACTAGCTCAGGTGGTTAGAGCGTTGGCTGCACGCAAGGCTTGCCCTTGTAGCAGCAGCAGCAGCAGCAGAAACATCGGAAAAATATGTGTATCTATGTCGAGAGTACGATTTGTCACCTGCAGAAACCACCCTCGGCAAAAAATGACTACTTAAGTAGCATGTATTTTTCCTATGGATTTTCGATGGTCTTATAAATTCAATCATATTTTTCAGAAAACGTGCACAAAATATGATTTCCTTGGCTCATTTGGTGGGAAATCATATTATCTTCATATTTTATGTCAGAAGAAATTGTAAATTTAAGTTTTAAAAAACTTTCCCAATTCTCGAATAGTTTTCAGCCTGATCTGCCTTTGCATCAGCGTTTAGCAACTTCAATCTACAAGTTGCGTACTTTCCGCGCAAGGAAAATAATACATTCCTCTATGCCTTTAAGAAGATATCACATAGAGTTCATAAAATTTTGCAATGGATCCGGACTGTGTTGTACGTTTTACGAGGAGCATTAGCAAACGGACATGTGCGGCCTTGCATGCATGGGCATCGCGCGGTCTTAAAAATCTCATAATTAGAAACTTTCTTAAAACCTAAATACGCACTTTTTTCGAGCATAAAATATGAAGATAATATGATTTCCTACCAAATGAGCAAAGGAAATCATATTTTTATACATGGTTTCTGAAAAATATGTTTGAAGTTAAAAGGTCATCGAAAAACAATAGGAAAAAATACATGCTACTTAAGTAGCCATTTTTTGCTAAGAGTGGATTCTGTAGGAGGTCAGAAAGAAGTGCATTCAAAAGCCGACATCCTGGCGAGTCCGAAATATCATAACGTTGTGCTGCATGATAATCAGTATAACAACCCCACTTAAGTAATCCTTCCTACTCGGAAAGGCATTCCAGAATTTTGGCAAACATTTAATGAGATAAGTCACGCACTGTATATAACAGGGGCTAGACGACGCAGAATATACTACCATTTTAGACTTATTTCGCATTCATCCAACCAGTCATAATCCCGGCCACCGCTCTGGACTCTATTTGACTTAATGGCGGTTATCAGTCAATATGGTGAAATTAAGCCTGATTCAAAGTTAAAGGAACTTACGCCAGTTTTTCTTTTAACCGGGGATTCCGGTATGTTACATGATGAAAGTAGGCTGCTGCATTTCTACTAATAACGGGATAGCTGTTTGTCAAACAGGCGATCAGCCTTTTGAGCTCATCATCCGGAATCGTTTCATGCTTCTCCCGAGGTTCAGGCGCCGGTATCTCTTCCTCTGTTTCCGTCTTCACTGAAAATGTGTAGATTTTAAAAACAACTTAATATAAATAATAAAAAATCATTTCTTTACCGGAAAACTACTATATTTATCTAACGCTTGTCATTCTTCTGCGTCATTCAAATAACTGGCTCCAGGATACATTAAAACTGGCAAGCTCGTTGGTCAGTTTTACGCGTCCTCCCCAGACAGGATCGTACCTGACGGCCGAGCCAAATGGTTTCCAAAAGTACTTATCGAAACAAAATCGGTCATACGTTTATTTGGCCTCATACCTCCGGTCCTACTATACGAATACAAATAGTTGAGAAATCCGGACTACATTTGAATGATAACAGCACCAACAAAATCAGCAAAAATAAATGTCTAAGTAGCGCACACATTATAGGTAAAACCGGAACGTGGATTCTACTTGCCTGAAGTTCGAATGGAACGGGTGACATGACTTGACGGTATGGCTGACTGACCAGACGGACTCGAGGGTGGGGAAATGAGTATCATTTCAGTGACAAGCCCGGCGGTGGTGTCCTCCGAGTCGTGATAAATTTCACCGTCTTCCAAGTCGTTAAACGCATTCATCTCCCCCGCGTCATACCGCTCCGGGCAGGCATTGAGGTAAGATAAGGAGCTGTGTGTTCCATTTGGAAGGTTGGCTGTTTGTGGGTTTGCAAAAAATATAGGGAGTGTGAAGATACGAATGTGTGCAACTTGATAGAGAAATGCTAGAAATCGGAGGTAAAGGTGGAGGGGAGGGGGGGAAGCCGCGTGTCATGGAAATTTTAGGAAGCTGTCTCCAAACTTCTGTTTCCCACAACAAATCGAAATATCGTCTAACAGTTGCCTTTTGTAAAAGTCCAGGCAATAAATTCACAAACAGCTGTTTGTCTTTCTAGAACACGCTTTCTGGACGCTGTGAGAACGTGGATTTGACAGTCAGTGGCAATATTTGTCCGTAGAAAATACTTTCGCTGTAAACAGAAATTAAACTGGCTGTTTGAGTGTCAAGAGCGGCCAGGCCTACCATTATCCAACTAGGTGGGTGCAACTGTGACCTTGGCACGATGTTGTTTATAAGGCAGACTTCAGCTAAATCGGCCGCATCTCCTCATCCCACACCCACCGTTTTCCGCTGGCAAGAAAACTAAAGCAGACTAAAACAGTGCGTGAGAGTAGTATCTCATAAAACTTTATCTGGCTTATATGCGTGCCACAGGCGGCTTGGTCTCTAGATCCATACGCACTGAGCTTCATGCAGAGAATCTCTTTTCTCATGAAGGTAGAACTGCCATAAGGGTCATATTTAGAAGCACTCACTGCAAGATGGCTCTCAGTCATTTGCTATTCCGTTAGTTTGGCAACTCTCCAAGTCATGATTGTTAACGCCTCTTGGTTGTTTCGAACCGTACTTACTCGTCTACTATGAGGAAGTGGGCACCGGATTCAAAATAGATTGATCGCTCTCACTCTCTTCGCTTTCACATGCAGTACGGTTGCACGAGTCACCACATTCGACACAGTGAGAAACAGGACATGATGTCGCTGTCTTTATGAAGATTAGGTATAATAGAGTTTGTCCAGAACATCTTAACACGTTCCTATTAGCTCATCGTACTACTCCCAGAGTTGACATAGACGGTCAAACACTGGCAGACCGTTTTCTTGGCTTGACAATCCGACGTGGAACGCAAACATTTAAAACCGGAGGCACGGATAAGGCAGTCTCACAAACACAAGTTAGAGAGACGGTGTACGTAGAAAACTGGGGCGTAGTTTTCGAGGTTTAGACCAAAGAGGGCATGCCAACCAGCATGGAGCGTTTTGGGATGCCAAGATGAAGCTTGATCTACTCTGTGAGGAGCCCAAAGCGCCATCACTTGCGTTTGGGAAAAATTCAAGGAGAATAAGGGCCCACAGAAGACTTGTCGCAGACCCCAGGAGGAAGAGCTATGGGGCCCAGCTGTCAATCGCGGGAAGTGTTAAAGAGGAATCCGTGCGAAGGAACAAGCGAAAGGCGCACGTGAGAACGGACGACGCGCGCTAAATGATTGAGAATCAACCAGTCATCCAGCTGATCAGGAGCTAGACGACCATCCTGGAAGCCCGGACGCCCCTCATGCATGTGCCTCTGGCCAATAAGTGCGCGCCGAAGCAGATGCAAGAAAGTTCTAGAAACCAGGCAAGGCAACGGAAGAAGTCCATAGGTAGGTCAGTGCTCAGTAAGGGTTTGTCTGCTGAACTACCTTGACCCTCTCATTGTGAACATAACAGTTTTAGTCCTTCTTCGCTCTACCGGCACTAGCAACCCATCAGAAAGTGTTGACGTACTGGAGATGAAAATGCACACAATAATTGATTTGGCTTGGAATCCTCACCTTTCGCGTGACACCGGCGCATACAAACGCACATTTGCTAGTTCCCACTTCTGATCGGCACTTGAAAATTTCACTATGGGTTGAATGCATGCGTGACAGATGAACTTAATCTATGCTTATTTAACCGGCAAGGCCCAGGCAGCGATTGCGTATGCGGTAACGTTGTGAAGCTGAAATCCAAGTGATATTTAAGCGACTTTTGTCATGTACGTGCATATGATCAAATAGGACTCTACGGTTGCCGAACGTGCGCATTTAAGGGAGACAGAGAAACAAGTGTCGATCAGAGCTCGAGTACTTGATTCTCCAGTGAATGTTTGATGGAGTCACAAACACCTCCACAGGTTGATGCACGACTTAAGTGTATGATCGCAATAAGGACAAGCTGCCATTGCTGACGGCATCCCCGTATTGGTGGTTGCAAATGCGTTCGGCAAGGGCGAAACGAGAGAAAGCGACGCTGTGAGGGAAAAAGGTGGGAAGGGTGCCCTCATTGATGATGCCGAAAATGGTGCCTGGCTATGCAGAGGTCGGTTCGTCGTGTTAAGATCGTAGTATGCTTGAAGGTGCCAAATAAAATAAATCTGGGCTTGGAAATTGCGCTGACAGTGGAGACATGTCATTAGTTCAACCGCTGTTGCCGACGATGTCCACGGTGAGAGTAGGCACAGTGAAATGCGCATGATTCAGTTTATAGTGACTGTCGACTTGAGCAGCATCTAGCGCACTCTCCCTTCTCTTGGACCCTTATCAAGATATAGTCGAGAAGACCGGACACGGGAGAGTGCGCAGACGGCTAGCACGGCCGGATTCGCACCTAGGCGTACCACCACACGTCCTGGTTCACAACAAACGCTTGACCAGGATTTGAACCAACAACGAAACAAACGGGTCAGATAGAGGAAAGTGACTGGACAACCATGGGCACGACCTGTGTATCCAGCAGGAGCGCAAGCGCATCAACCAGCAGGGAGCCAGGTGCCGCATTAGTGCTGTCTGCTTCAACTAGACATGCCAGTCGAACCCACAATGTCTCCATTCCACTTCATTTGTAACATCCTTCAGAGACAGCCCAAGGTGATATGGCCCTTTCATCAAACTTTCCGGAATTTTACATTCCTCCTCACCGTAGAGCAATGTTGCTGATAGGATGACGCGACAATTTCAAATCAAGCGTCGTAGTTTGCCGAAAGACTATATACTTTTGAAGATCTTGATTTCAACCGCCTTGTGGATTTTGATTGGCTGTAATATGTACTGCATGAAAATGGGGAGGCTGCCAGTGGTAGATGTCGTGGATTCGTTGCTGGTTACTGGGCAACAACCTTCTACTTTGTGTCAAAAGTAATTCTACGTCTGAGCACCTTCATTTAAATTAACCCAAACATTCGTTTTCGTTGTGACGTTCCCCGTGAGCCGTTGGCAATAAGACCATGTAGTTTGGTCTTGGGGGTCTCTGCGATGATCTGCATAAGGCGGATATTGAACAGTTTCTTGTCGTTTTGATAGCCCATATATTTCCCGTCCGACACCGCACCAAGACATTGCACCGCCCTACCCCATTTCTCACCATAAAGGCCTCTGATGTGGATCTGCTGACCGTCCTGATCCCATTATGCTTTCCTAAAGCTGCCTAATTCTCCGCAGTGACCTACAAATATTTTCAGCATTTTCTGGTGGACGTTTAGATGCCTGGTGTTAAAGGCCATGATAAGATCCTTTCGGGTGGTTTACGTATTGATCCTTTTCTCCTGACGCTTCAACTGCAGCTGCTGAGCTTCAAGGATCGCGCTGAGGATTCAAGGGTTCTTTCCGAAATCCCCAATGACCCTCAGAAAGAAGCCCTCGCTCCACGCGTAAATTCAGACGAAATCTTTGCCAACAGTAGCAACGCGGACATCTTTGGCCATTGTTACAGATATGCTGATTTTCCGTGCACTTATATAGATGCATGGTAGTCACATCCCTAAAATCATGTGTGATTTGGCCTTGCCCTCCATCTGCAATAGTGTAACACGTTTGTCTGTAAGACGATTAGATTTTCATTGGAATTGGGTCGGATACTGATGTTCCATTTGAATATTGTGGATCCCTCCAGAAAAGGCACTTTGTCATAGTCCGCATCCGCTCGATTCAGTGCTCCACGACTGGATGATCTGGGAGCCGCAGACTGTCTTGGTGGTCGCTAGGACGTTCATTATATCATCCCGATCTGAGTATCTTTGAATTTAATCCGTTTTCATGGTCAGTCGGCTAGTTTATATTTCCCTCAGGATCTGTTTCAGTTGAGGACAAAATGGAAAAAAGGGATTTGTTTTCGGCCATTTTGTTGTTTGTGCGACCCGTGTGAAGTTAACATGTTTCGAAGATTGTCCATCGTATTTCGTTATGGCAGCCACATAATTATTCCTAGTGTTTTGAAAAGCATTTCTGATGACTTGGGAGATAGCACCGTGGATGGAATTTTGCAATATCTGCCGGTTTGACGGTGGTTCATGTTAATGACGGCGCTGGCAAAAAATTAGCATAGGCATGTAGTCAGGCTTTGTGTTGCCATTTACAGCTCCGTTGGTCCATTACAGATCCAGAATAAAGCTTCGTGGTTAAAAGTGCAACGTATTGGCACGAGCTGGCGGCGTTCGGTGCGCTTTACAGATTCACAATCCGACTTTGTGCCGAGAACATCAGAAAAACCAGGTCTCTTGACAAACATGTAGTCAAACTATTGCCAGTGATGAGATCTAGGTCTGTCCATGTGATCGTTATTTTCAATGATTCAATATGGTGGGTATCCAATATTTACTTAATATTTTAAAGTGAAAATTAGGAAGATAACAGCAAAAATAATTACTACTTTTATGGCTAAGCAAAAAAATGAATGCTGACTTACGACAGCAAGGTTACTAAGCACCATTCGCAGTAATGCAGTTCGGTTGTCTGCAACTGCATACGCAATGTGTTCCTTATTCGCTCGTGCGATTCTGCAGAAACTAACTGTAGACAAAGATTCGCCAAGCGGATGTGGCTGATGGTCGAATATAAACGCCTTTTACTCCGCTGTACCGTGACCATTAGCCACATTAGAAATGTTTTTGACCCAAATAGGCATACACAAACTTAATCGGAACGTTTTCATCAGATGCAATAGTGCTAGAATGTTTTATATCGTATTTAAAATTGACAGAGAGTTTTTTTAAATGTTTTAAACCTTTTGTATTTCCCTATAAAATTGTCCATTGATTTAGTCATTTTCCTTAATTCTGCTCATTTTTTCTTAGCTCTGTCTGTGGTTTTATAGTGCAAAAACAATTTGATTTAAAAGTTCCTCATTGAAGTGAATTTCTTAGCTGTTGCTCTGAGGATGACGGGTAAAGAGTGCAGTTATTGGTCTTGTACCACGTTTTTCTACGCGTTGCACTAGATAACATTTGGTGAACTATCAAATATGTTGGTCTGTGAATTAATTTGAAGAAAAGATAGACGCTGCAATTTCTACAATAGTCGAAAGACGTTCAAGGAAAGGATAACTTTTTGTCAGGTAGTTATAAAAACAGCTTGTTGTACTATTAGCAAGGAAGAAAATTGCAGGTTCTATACAGTGTTTGCATGCGTGAAGCAATCAGAACACGTTAAGCCCGTAGTTAAACAATTTTGGGAACGAAATTACCGTTTTATTATGTTTTTCCGACGCCAAAAAATAAAAAGCTAATGCGCTTCGATAATTATATGGGAACGGTTATGCAGTTTTACCTTGGCTACTCATCTTTCCTCTTTACTTTTCTTCTCTCTGGCAGCATCCTAAGCAATCGCGCCAAAGACGCCAATTCATACGCCGCGCCTAGTTGCTAAAGGTCACTTGCGAATTAAAAGTCAAAAATGCGTAATTCCGGGTCACAAGTCAGCAAGTTCAAGTGAACTATCATACACCATTAAATCGAGCACAAAACAAGCTCTTGAAAAGCTCAGTTGCATCTCAATATTTGGGAGATTAAATATTCATAAACTAAACTGAACTGAACTGATGGGGAATAAAATCGTCGGTGCACAAATATCCAAGAAAGTTAAAAAGCGACAGTGAACTAATCATCTAGTCAGGATGCTCAGTTGTATGTCTGTCAACACAACTACTCCTTTAATGCTGCAGAACAATTATTAGTAGAATTTTATTGCATGCTGTCTACTACACACAGAGCATACTGAACTAAACATGCTCTTTGTTATTTCTGGAACGCAGCAACATTTTCCGCCGGTGCTCAAACACACAGTGGAATCCTTAAATGAATCATTTTGAGCGGTTTTTTAACTTACCTCCATTTTGTCTTGTTAATTCATCTTGAGATTTATACAGAGGCTTTTCATGCCGCATATGCCCATGGCAAACCTTGTAGTTTCTAGGCACACGTTTTCACTCAAGCAACAATATGGTTGTAATCCGGACACGACCAAAACATATGAAGTTAATAGTAGTTTTTTTGAGCACTCGCGTGGATATTGCACTGAAATTAAAGTCCGTTTAAAAGACCTTCGTAAGCGAAGCTTGGATCAAATAGTCGAAAAGTTTAAGCCTTCAATCTGTGTTTATAATCAGATGTAGCCGGACCTGACGACTGTGTCTCAGAGGACCTCGTTTCAGTCTGTCACTTTCTAAATCGGCCACTGTAGTCAGATATGGAAGGGGAAATTCTAAAGAGATTCTAGATGGGAATAGGAATAAATAAGCCCCAAAGCTGTGTTAAACGTAACTTGAAATTCCGCCCAGTCAAAATTAAGTTGTTGGGATACAAATCCACAAAACCTGGCATGAGAATCCACCTAATAGTTTCCGGATTTGACAGCAGTAACATAACCCTGGCTGCCTGGGACTATGACTAAAGGTTATGCATATTATGTGGGTGCATAATATTTCAGAAAGATAATAAGGACCATCAGGGTAGTGACTAGAGTGAATATTAGATAGAAGTTCTTGCGGTTCCGGAAAAGACGGTTAAGTTTGAATAGCACATGGAAGTTATTTGGTTGACCATCAAGGCCATTGGCTACCCGTGCCTTAATGTCCTTACTAATTCCCGACCACCAAGAAAAAACGAAATCGCTGGCATTAATCCACTACGGCGGTGGGTGAAATTCTCCACCCAACCCAATGTCACGATCATGGGTGATTTCAACACACTGAAAATTAAATGGACCCCTGCACAACTGTCATGCTTAAATCCACCTACCGACTACCCCTCGCTACACTGGACGCACTCCTTACGTAGCATGCAGTGTTTCCAACCAGAACACGTAAGGAACAAATGTTCAACTGTCTGGATTTAATTTTTACGAAAACATCAAGCAGGATAGACCGGATTATCTCTGTGCCCCGCTCGACTGAAGTAACACCGCAGTCCTTATGTGAGATTATTCGCTATTTCCTGTCTTGCACACTGTTGACCGAGAGGGGCAACATTTGGTGGAATGACTTCAGTCAGATAGCGGCAGATTGACCCACTCTCGTCAGGGTTAATACTTAGTAAAGACTGTCAACGGAGATTGGAAGTTATTTAGGGATTTCATTCCGTAGCTCATCAACACCCACTGCCCAATGACGCGCGCAAAACCAAACCGGCGACATGGGTGGCTAAATAAAATGATACGGGAAGATAGTAGCAGGAAGCAAAAATTACGGAGAAAATAGTGCGTAACTAGGCCAGTCGAACATTTCGGCAACCGAAAAATAAAGCGAATCAGACTTAAATGTATGACCAGTAAGAGGCGACGTGAATTTGATATGAATTTACCTCAAAATGCAACTCAAAATCCCATAGTACTCCACAACATTAAATCCCCTTAATAAAGACTACGGATGGCACTGACGCTGCTGAAAACAGGGATAAGGCTGAGTATTTTTCACGCATTTTCCAGTCGGTCTGGACACATTAGGCAGGGATCCTTCCTCCCCCTGTAGGAAGCCTGTCTACTCCAAACATTAGCAATATACTCCTCTCGGCTTATCTTATTCGAAGAAAATTAGAGACATTAAAATACCGAAGTTCTCAGAACCAGACAAAATCCCACCATAGATTCTCATAGAACTTGCAAGTGAACTTGCGTACCATTTTAGATGCGATTTTAATTTTCATTTGGAGACTTACAATCTTACCAAAAAGTCTTGGCTAAAACGCCCTCCAGGCCTTGCATTCTCGACATTCTCCCACAAAGCCCACCACCCATAAGATCCCCCTGCATTTTGGTTTTGGGCAAAGCCTTTTTTCTATCCCAGCGGTTTGTGCAATTTTCATAATTTCATGGCATAAATGAAGTATGCACTGGCACCCAAAGTAATGAGGCATGCTCATCAGTCAACTACGCTGGCCCCCGACCATCGGAGCACGATGACGGACGATATCACAAGGTCTCCCTGACTGTATAGGCTCAAAAAATACACGCCAAAGCTCTAGTGACTGCCAGATTCTGGTCGTGAAGGTCGACCATCTTGAGGATGAAATTACAAGGCTGAAAGCCTGGTTACCTTGCGGTCTAGACAAAGCTACCGATACGAATTTACCTACTGAGCGAGAAACCAGAAGAAGGGCGAAAGTATCTCGCATAAGTGACACGTCAGCAAATATTACGGCAGTCTCAGATCGAACAGTTGAAAAGCAAGATAAAAAATGCCATGGAGGAAGTCAAAATACCTTAGATAAAAAGAAATCAGACCGCAAAAGGAACAAGGAAGAAGGAGGGCTACTTGTGGAAAATGCCTCAGAAAAAGCCAAAGCAGAAACATCGACGAACGCTCATGTTCAGCATGGTAAATGTCCTTTGTCAATCAACTCTGACAATTCTCAGAAAACTTTCGAGCTTGATAGACCCAGTACGAGCGGAGGCATCGATTCCTCCATTGAGGCCACTGATTACTATCACAGTCTTCTCTGCCAAGTGCATCTTCAAGGCTTGTCAAAGCAAGAGTCCAACAAACGCACAGCGGAAGAACATCTGCTCCACCATCACCAGCGCATAGCACTAGAGCGTCGCATCATCTAGGAGACGACATCTCCGCAGGAAATAAAAAAGTGGTCGACAGGAAAAAATGGCTCACCGAACCAAATGCAAACACTCCCAAGGAACAGGTTTTGGAAGACCGATCACTCTTCCAAGGTCTCTTCAACAATATTTCAGAACCCACTGGGGAAACTGCCCTGGCGAGGGGGCAAAAAATCCACCAGAATCAACACGTCACCGGCCTCTTAAAGTTGTGCTGACCGTCAACGACAAAACCAGTCTCATTCGTTCCAGGCGATTTAGGATCATAGGCTCCAAACCAGGTATCTTTTTTGACCGGATCACTCACCGGTGTAACGGCCGAAACGTCGTCAATTAGTTTCGAAACGGAGAAAAAGACTCAGCAAGCGTGAGAACAATTCAGTTATATGGCAGTTCGACCGTCGTCTCCGACGATGTCCGCAGTATGCTCAACTGAAAGGTGAAGTAGGCACGGTGACTTGCGCGTGATTTAGTTTGTAGTGAATGTAGGCTTGCGCGGCATTTACCGCACTTCCTCCTCCTCCCCCCACCCAGACCCGGTGTCAAGACATGATTAAGAAGATCGGAGACGGGGGAGGGTGCAGGTGGATGGTAGGGACGAGCCCGCATCTTGGCGTTCCTCTCCGCACCCCATGGTCCCCATAGCAAATGACTGGGATTTGAAAGAGCAACAACAGAAAGGGCTGGAGCGGCCGAGGCCGCAGGGGGGCGTGCCGTCACACCTGGCTTGCATCCCATGGAGTAGGAGTGCAACCAATGCCACAATAAGAAGAAGTAATCGCAACCTGACTCTTAGACCACCAGCCGTCTGCTAAACCACAAAGAACAAGCAAATAAGGCGGCATCCGTGATTCTTCGTTTGGACAGGTGCTATCCGAATGATAGCTTAGTCTACGTAGTAAGTGAAGGCGCTAGCAAAAATTTAACCACATCTCCCATCAACCCGGAGTTTATCAAAGTCCGGTGAGCTGCATATCAACCTCTGTGATCTATCTCCTGACGTAATCCCTTTAACAGAAACCTGGTTGACCGAACACTTGGACGACCGTGAGTCAACCGTGCCTGCCTACTCGCGGTTTAGAAGAAACAGAGGAGGGCGTCAGAGAGGAGGAGTACTCACGTATGTGAAACATGGAGTAAATGTATCAGACAAAACCGATAAGTTTTTCTGTACTCCCTAGGTGATCTGGCCGTCTATTAAAAGGCCGGATTTCCCGAACCTCGACGTGCTGACCTTCTATCGATCGCCGAGAACGGACTACATTACCGACGCTTTCCTGCCGAAAGAGCTCTAAAAGTTTGCTACAAGGCCGGATATCCTGTTCATGTGCTACTCTAACGCACCTCACACTAACTGGAGCTCAGTCCGCTCAGGTAGCTAAGAACGCACCTTCGTGGCCTTGTGAACACGATGCTGACTATATTTCCTGCACAACACGTCAAGTTTCCAACTGGAGTATACGAAGGCCAACATGACAACTGCCTTGATCCTGTCCTTACAAAATCGTAGGACAGCACTGAGTAGTTGTCATGTCAACCTCCTCCCCCTAAGTAAATGTCACCTCGTCGTTCAACTATGGGAATCCATATTTGCTGTAGGCGTAATAAAAGAGTGGGAAGATTTCCAAGGAGTAGTACACAGGCTCATCGCACACCACTGTCAGCTTTCACTAAAGAGTTGAATTAACAGACCTCGATGGCTTACATACGCCTTAAACATGAAGTGAATAGAAAGCGAAGGCTGTGAAAAATTCGCTTACTGACCGGAGCTCCACATCCATAAGTGCGTACAAAATTCAAGGAGATCGAAGTAATCTACGGTTCCATAAGACAGCACACGTAACAAAGACCCGGTACCACTGCTAAGGACTGCTGAAGGTGCAAATCTCATCGAGGATAAAGCGAAAGCTGATCATCCTACAGGACTGTTTCAGTCTGTTTTTAGTAGGGAAACTGGATTCAACCCTTCCGCGAGTGACTTCGAAAAGGCTACAATAATTGGGACCGTTAGGTTTACCGAGGCCATGGTTCTAAGGAAGCTGGTGAAGCCAAAGGAATTAACGTCACATGGTCCCGATGAGAGTCCAGTGAAGATTTTGAAGGAACTCGCTGTTGAGTTGGAAAACCACTCTCTATGCTTTCTTATGCATCCTTCGATTTCGAATGTCTGCAAGCCGACTGAAAATCAGTGTGGACTACGCCGCCGTATAAGAACGGAAGTCAGGTCTCCGAAAACAATTACAGACCAGTGAGCGCCACCTCCGTTTGCTGCAAAATAATGGAGAAAATATTTGAGCAAGAATTAATGCCGTTCCTTGAACTAAACCATCTGCTTTCCGATTTCCAGCATAGATTCCGCCGAGACTGGTTCCGTGTAACAAACTTGCTCTACTGTCTGGAACACTGGGCTTGGGCTCTTGATAGAGGATATATGATGCCTGGTGTCTGTATCGACTTAAAGATGGCCTTCCATAGTATGCCTCACCATCGCCTTCCGTACAAACTTAACCGTATTAGAGTGTGAGGTAGGCTTCTCATGTAGATTTGAAGTTTTTGACTCGACCGCTTTCGAGCTGTCCACATCAGTAACCAGTAGTCTGCGAAGCCTGTTGTTAGGAGTGGTGTTCCACAAGGCTACGTTCCTGACGCTACTCTGTTCATTATATACGTCAATGACTGTGCGCAGGAACTGGATTGCGATGTCGCAATATTTGATGATGATCTGGAGTGCCATACGAAGTCAAACTGACAAAGCATGATCGCAGACAGACCTAGACCGCCCCGAGCAATGGTCAAACTACTGGCTTTCGCCATTTAACGTAGACAAATGTAACTCAACACGCGTCGGCGGAGCCAATACTCCCAACCGCCTGCTGTACCGCCTGACAGGCAAACAAGTGCAAGAAGATGACGCCCAGAAGGATCATAACTTCGCTCAAGCCTTCGCTTCACTGTTCGAAAGTAGCCAAGGCGGTGATGTCCATCCCATACCACGTCAAACGGGCGGTCTCCTCCTTTGTTGATGAATGCGTCGCCAGGGTCTTTCGAACTTTTGTGCGCAGCATCTGGAGTTTGCTATCCAAGCATGGAGACCCTGGGCCACTAAAGACCTTAGCATAATGGAAATAGTTCAACGGCTGGCAACCAAACTGGTGACTGGACAGGGCCCAATACCCTACGAAACGCGATTAGCTAGTCTTGATCTCCTTCCTTTGAGTTACAGTCAGCTACGAGGTGACCTAATACAAGCTTTCTGCATCCGGCGCGGTCAGGACTGCTGTCTCGTACCTGGAGACTTCTTCCAGTTGGCGACTGCGACTAACAAAAGAGGTCATCCACTCAAACTACGTATGACTGGTGCCAGGCTAGACACACTGCAGTTCTTCTCTAACGGAGTGGTTGCAGCTTGGAATGCTTTGCCTGAGGACGTTGTTATGTCCACATCCGTAGAAATGTTTAAAAGGAAACTGCATCGACAGTGTAGTGCGCACCACTATGCCATTCAATCAGTACGGTCCTTATACCTTACGCCAATAGATTAATAATTTTATTATGCTACTGAAAATTTGCGAGTAACATTCTTTGTTGTAATTTATTAATATACGAACCACGGCGCATTCAGCAGACCACAGATCATGTTACTTCCCCCGTAGATTATATGTCATACGAGTGACTACTGAATTACGCACCAAAGCCAGTACATATGCAATCAAATACTGCTAACGCATGAAATACCGCGTCCATCCGTACAGCTTTTTATATTTTCTTTGCATTTGTTTCATGTTTCCCCCTTTCCACCTTTTCCGCATACTTCCTCTGCGTGTAACAAAAAGGGAATTTAAAAGCATATACCTCCTTTCCCTTAAATAAACTGAACGGAACTGGAATATTTCATGCCGACTGCATGCTGATGCGCGTGACTACCCTATACAAAGACAGAAGCAGGACGACGAGTAAATGCAAACCCATAGTCCTGACATACTCTCGAGGCAAAGTCATGGAGTGGGTCGTGAAAAGCGAATTAAAGAAAGGCCTGGCAGTCCAGAGCCTGCTATTTAAAGGCTCCTGTGAGTTCCGACAGGGGAGGTCATGCACGACAAATTTGCTGCAACCTGCACACAGCTGGCCCAAGGGCTCTACGACCGACAAGCGGTTTACATCGTTTTTATTGGCTTCAAACAGGCCATCACACTGCGCAAATCGAATAACGTCGTAGGAGCAAGGATCAGAGGTACTTTCCTCAAATGGCTCGATAATTGTTATGTGGGTCGGCGCCAGGTTTTTTTATATCAACCAAGAGAAATGAAATCCTGCTGCAGTCAAGAGCGAGGTGCTGCAGGGCACAGTACTCGGACCCAGTATCCCTGGAGGACTGCGCAAGAGATCTGAAATGAGAAACAATAGTGTTTGCGGACGGCATAAATATTTGGAATGTAATCCGGAGCCCTACCCACAAAAAAGCTGAAGACCAACCCAAACATGTAGGAGGAGTGGTCTGATTGTTGACTGATTTGATACAGCGGCGGCAAATGTATCATATTTTGCCTAGGCGCTACGGTCAGATCCGTTGACACAATGTCAAATGCGGACAAACGCGCCTAGACCAACGGAAGTTTGCCTTCAGTTAGCGGGAAGTTCAACCGTGGAACTCACTCTCAAATGAAAACATGACATCTAATCTTATAATAATATTCAAAAAGCAGTTGGGTCGTTTGATTACTGATAAACGGCGAATCCCACAGAAGGATTTTCCACGGTCAGCCATGGACCATATTTCTTGATTTCTTTTCTTATGTAATTCATTCCTGAACGTTTAATTCTAAATGTTCCCGCAAACTACATAGATGACTATATTTCGCACTAACTGTCTATGTGCGCATTTATAATTCCAAATGTACATGAAGAGGACCACTTGCGGTTGGGGCCCTAACTTTCAACTCTGCGGGTGCCCGCGTTGAGATATCAACACACCGGAATACTTTACATAAATATATGTGCTACTAACAACGTTTTAGTAACATGTTTAGTTGTGTATGAATATTTACGTCCCATTCCCAGCAAAACCAGCCTTTTACCCGTAGTACACTTTCTTATATATAAGAAATCGCTTCCTATGTGGTACAACGTCACAAGATGTTAAAGCCTATACGGACCTATGCATGCTGACAAAAAACTCCTTAAAAGCGTCTGTTCATTATTCATATGGGGCAAACTGCGCAATGTACCCTTTGCATGGCATTAAGACGGTCTTGTGGATTTTCATGAAAATGTCCTATTTAACATTTTCAGAACATTCGTGAGGCAGCATTTGGAACAGAACACTTAAGATAAGCGGCCGTGGGCAGTCCACGATCAAAATAGTCCCGAAAGGTTCATGGCAATGCCACAGGAATTTTTAAGTGTCAAAGCGTCTTAACCTATGCAGCCTGTCTAACAAGCCTAAACCTCCTTCCTTCGATTTATAGGCCAATGCGCGCGGACCTTAGATGAAAACCTTTATAAAAAGAACTTTGCCAGATTTTTGTTTTAAAAGGTGTTAGAGCGATGGGTGATTGAACTCAACTCTTGAGACTCGCGCGCAACTTATCACATTTTTATGGTCCCAGTTGAGCTATTTTAACGTCAAGTTTCTGGATACACTGAACTTAGTTCTACGCTGAAAATTGGGCACTCAAAGGCTCAGGTCTCGTTCCTCCAATAAACTGAACTGAAGTCGGCAGTCAGGTACGACGGTAGGAGCGAAAAAATAGACACAAGATTATTGTGATTTATAAGTAGTTAAAAAGAAAATAAAACCGCAACACACCAAACAATTCAAAATTTTAGGTGATGCTCACGGTCAGGTTTGTCTCGGCATGAGGCCCCAGTGGTTCTGATTTCTGCGTCGAGCAGGGACTTCCACATTCAGGAAAGGTGGTGCTCGAGAACTGGCGGATCACATCGCAGCTTCCAGCGATATCCGCTTCTCTGAAAATGGCCACAAGGGGGAGTTGGGTGTCGGCTATGATTTCTGCCAGAATGGTCGTCCCAAGACGGAGCAACACAATGTGCGACTAATGTTCTGTCTGTCGCAGGGAATCAATGGCCGTGCTCTTCGGGAAAACGAATTTGTCACTATCATCGGAGCCTACGCTGCCATAAACAACCAAGTTCGACGAGGAGCACAACAAATTTTACGAGGACCTCCATGCCCTCCAGGCGACTTTGCCGGCGGCGCATAAACTGATTGTCCTTGGTGGCTTCAATGTATGCTTCGAGTCGGATCACGCTGCCTCGGAGGGACTGAGAAAATAACAGTCTCCTCCCTCTGCGGAACATCGTCTCCTGCAAACCAACACCTTCCGCAGCCAAAATGAGACGGCAACGTGGTGCGTCCCATGATCGCTAATGGACTAGGTCCTAGTCCGGATGCCAGACCGACCAAGACGATCTGAAACGCTGACGACCGGACAGATCACCGTCTCATCATCTCAAGGATGAGGCTCTGACTGCAACCCCACAGCAGACCAAAAGGTAAGAGAACACCAGGTAAACCAAATACTGTTAAGTGGGCTTTGCCGACTCATCGATTCGATTTCAGCAATCAGATGACTCGGCGACAGAGGGACCCGCAGGCTCCGGAGGACAAGACCATCATGGAGAGAAGAAAATGTCATTTTCGAAACGTTATCCATTCCACCGTCCTGGACGTCGTTGGCCGCGCACGTCGTCAAAACCAGTAGTGGTTTGATGACGACGCAGATATCAGCAATCCACTCGCTGAATAAAATAGAGCGCACAAATCTTGCAGTAGGAGAGCTAACTTATGAAATGTCAACCGAAATTCCGAAATGCGTTTTCGTTTCGAAAAGATTAATTAAGTAGTGTTGTAAAACTAATCATCATGCAGCAAAATTCTACAATAATTCAGTTACCTCAGCATGCCAACATTCGAATAAACTTTCCGGCTGCATGCAAAAACTATACTCTGTAAAAAATGACTACTTATGTAGCAATCATTTTCCTCATTGATTTTCATTGCCCTTAAAAATTCAATTATATTTCCTGGAATATATGCACAAAAATATCCACTCTCTTGCTCGTTCGGTAGAAAATTACGTCTTCTTCTAATTTTATACTCGAAGGAAGGATATAATTCGGCTCTTAAAAACTTTTCCAATTCCCGAATAATTTTGAACCCATCCTGCACTTGTATTCAGGGTTTCAAGCCTATAAGCCGCAAATTTTCGGCGCACAAAATACCGTACATTTATCTACAGTATTAAGATGAGACCACATAAGGTTCATAAAATTTAGCAGTGGATTTGAGCCATATTGTTAACATTACAAGCCACATTGCTAAATGCAGAGACATGAAGTTTTGTGAACGGCCATTTCACGGTATTAAAAAATCTCATAATGAGAAACTCTTTTAAAAAACAAATTATACGCTTTCTTGGAGTATGAAATTTGAAGAAGTCGCAATCTTTCACCAAATGAGTGAAAAAGAAAAATATTCATAGTGTTTTCCATGAGATACAGTTGAATTTTATAGGGCATCGAAAATCAATGAGAAAAATGAATTTAGGTCGTCAAACCCATGAAATGTCAACTGAAATTCCGGAATGCGTTTCTGTTTCGAAAAAGATTAATTAAATAGGGTCGTGAAACTGGTCAGACTGTAATATACTTCTATAATATTTCAGTTACCTCAGGATTCCGGCTTTCGAATGAACTTCGTTCCTGTTGCATGCAAAAACTATACTGTTTAAAAAGTAACTACGTATGTAGCATGCATTTTTCTCATCGATATTCGATGCCCCTACATGTCCAATTATACTTCATGGAAAACGTGCTTTAAAATATTCATTCTTTTGCTCATTCGGTAGCAAATGACGTCTTCTTCCAATCTTATACTCGGTGGAAGTGTATAATTCGGGTTTCAAAAACATTTCCAATTCCCGAATAAATTTGAACCCACTCTACCATTACACTTGGATTCAGGGTTTCCAAACTACAAGCCGTATATTTTCCGCGTACGAAAAACCATACATTTCTCTATGGTAATAAAGGGGGTCCATATAGGGTTCATAAGATTAAGCAGTGTATTTGATTCATATCGTTAACTTTATAAGCCACATTGGTAAATGCAGAGACATGGCGTTTTGTGAACGGCCATTTCTCGGTATTTAAAAGTCCCACAATTAGAAACCTTCTCAAAAACGAATTATGTCCCTCCTTCGAGTGTGAAATTGGAAGAAGACGTAATTTATTACCGAATCAGTAAAAGAGTATATATTTTTATTTACGTTTTACATGAAATATAATTGAACATTTAGGGACATCGAAAATCAGTGAGACAATTCATGCTACTTCAGTAGTCGTTTTTTTACAGAGGGTGGTTATTGCATGCAGTCGGAAGAAGATTCATTCGAAAGCCTGCATCCTAGAGTACCTGAACTATTATAGCACTATGCTGAATGACGATTAGTTTTACAACCGCTCTAAATTAATCTTTTCGAAATGAAAACGCATTCCGGGATTTCGGTTGGCATTTCAGGAGCTTGCCCACCTACTGTAAGTAGTCACTTTTTAAAGAGTACAGTTTTTGCATGCAGCCGGAAGGACGTTCATTCAAAAGCCGGCTCTCATGGAAAAGTCACAAGTTCCGAAGCACTGGGCCTATTTACGATATCCGAAGCCGCCATCGACTAACTTCTCACGTGGAAAGTCACCATGTTCTGGGCTTTCCGCATTACCTCCAAGAAACCACCAGAGTTGCAAACCAAGTATCTAGCGGGAAATCAACGCGATCCGACACGATCCCTGAATAAAGTTCACAAACACAGGGGCCCTCAGCTGATCCAAAAAATCACACTGTTGTTTCAGGAGATGTGGCGCCGAGGACAAGTTACCAGGATTACAAGAACGCGACAATCGTCCATCCATACAAGTGGGAATAGACCCGGCAACTCCGTGATTCTCACCGTTCAACACTGACAGGTCTTCGCTCATGTCGTTCCCAATCATCTCAACACCTATATGATGCACGTGCTTACCCGGAAACCATTATGGCTTCAGACGAAAGCGCGGTACCACCGAACTGATCTCTGCTGCCACCGATTACAAGACAAGTGCCAGAAAATGAGGAGCCCGCTCTGCACTTAGTGAACCTGACGAGTCTTCGACACGGTGCATTTGGATAGACTATGGAAATTGATGCGAAAAATCGGTTGTCGCGAGCAATTCACGCACCTCATGTGTTAACGTCGAGACGGGATGATGACGCGCGTCAAGCTCGATGGGCCAGTGCCAGAAGCATTCTCAATAGCCGATGAAGTGAAGCAGATCTGCGTACTCCCTATCTTCCTCCTCAGTTTCATGTTCACTGCCATGCTGATCGACGCCTACCGCAATGAGCTCACTGGTATCAGCATCGTCTACCGGACCAACGACCGACTTCTCAATACCCAGCGCAAGCTGGCTCCAACACGTCTTTCTGCGACTACTGCCCATGACCTGTCCTTCGTGGAGGACTAAACACTCGTCACCGAGACAGATATTCAATGGGGCATGGAACGCTTCGCCTCTGGCGGCTCAATGGTAGAGCGTGAAACTCCATGACCAAAGATCCCGGGTTCGAATCTCAAGTGGTCCACACTTGGGGTTGGGTATGACTGGCTGATGACGGCTAATAAGCCAGAAATGGCCATTCCGGTCTCCCTTGTCTTTGTCGGTACCATCTCATCTCATCTCATGTATATCTACTACTAGTCGCTGTGCGACTGTCTGCGAGGGTTCTAGTATGAGCCCCAAGGCACAACGTAACAAGCATGTTCCGTAATCTGATCGGTGAGCGCCCAATCGTCGAAAGGCACTTAAGGAAGCACCAAATTCGAGTGGCGCACAAACCTACGACTACTTTGCGCTCTCAGCTGGTACATCCTAAGGATAGGGTTAATCAGCTGGACAAGAAAGAGGTCGTCTACAAGATACCGTGTAATGCATGTACTGCCGTCTATTGTGGCCAGACTGGAAAATCCGCCTCAACACGCATCCATGAGCACCAGTTGGCAGTAAAGAGGCGAGACCATCTGTCTCAGATAGCCATGCATACGCTGGACACCGGGCACACTTTCGCTTGGGACAAAGCTCGCGTTGTCGCGGTCTGCCCTTTCAAGAAAGGCCGAGAATTCCTCGAGGCGATGCACTCTGATGACTCATGCATCAACCGGCATATCGAGTTGGATGCCGTGTACAGAAACCTGAAGGAGAAATGGAAGAGAAGGGAACCAACCAGCT
The DNA here is from genome assembly GCA_902702965.1 of Spirometra erinaceieuropaei. Taxonomy (NCBI): domain Eukaryota; kingdom Metazoa; phylum Platyhelminthes; class Cestoda; order Diphyllobothriidea; family Diphyllobothriidae; genus Spirometra; species Spirometra erinaceieuropaei. Next base: position 2,030,644 of record CACRXP010000030.1, on the reverse strand, counting down.
CAGACTGACGCACGACGGCTGCCAACCGGCGCACACGCCATGCAAGTATCGATTTTTTGTGCACTCTTGACGTTAGCTGTTTCTTGCTTTCACATTTGCTTTCCGCTTGCGTCTGACGACGACCTGGGGAACCAGCGTCGAAAATTTACGCAATAAACCCTCTTGTCCCAAAGAACCTACCTCTTTTCAATATATATATATATATATATATATATATATATATTCCAACTGCCCACGTTATCATTTCTCACTTGACGGTTGCTAGAATAATAGTCCGTCGTGCGGTTGTAAACGCGGCGAAAGTCTACCTCACGCACAAGTCACTGGTGCTACACCCACTCCGTGGGAACACGGTGAACATTGTTGTTCGCGACGGTTGAATTGTCACCGCATCACGAGGTGAAGGCTGTGAGCTCGAGGCAATGAAGACCAGATACGGTACTTCACCTTGTCTGTGGCAGACCTACACTGTAACGAATCATGGATGTGATGCAGTAAACGGACAAGACTCTCAGCAGAAATTGGCTAGTAACAGTTACCAAGCGTGGTGTGATGGCATTCACCAGGAAGACAACATGAAGAATCCGACTTCGAATACCTCGAGGCGCGAAGATGGAGTTGAATGACGCCAGCCGATGACAAAAGACGTCATAGACAGTAGCAGATAAGACTTCGAGAGCGTACATTATCAAAAGGCCACATTTAAAATAAACACGCAACAAACAAAAGTGGGTATAGTAAGGTGGAAAGAGTGCGCAAAATATACACAATGTAGAAGACAGTCAAATTCGAGCACCGACAGTCATCCAAGGATGCAGGTTTAGCCGTGTAGATCTCTATGTACAGTGGATGGGGGGAATGGTCAGACCACTGTTAGCGTTTAGGCACCAGGGTGTACCGACCTTGCTTCAACTGCTGCACTGTGATGCGGACAATACCATGATCAGAGGAGCGTTTGATTGACACGTCCTGCGCACCGATGGCCACTATGGTTCCGCTACAGCCGTGACCTTCGATGTGTACAGAGGCGCCCTGTTGGAAGCTGGGATGCAAAGAGAGCAGCACTCTATCAGATAAGAACAAAATAGCCCAAACAGTTAAAAGGTGCCTTCTCTTATTCTTCTAGGCAGTAACTTTGTGCCCGGTAAGTAGGCACAACATGCACTGGTCATATGTGACTCCTGTCGGATAATGAAACATGTCATTCAGGTCTATCATCCTAATACGAACCAAAGAACAGAGCGAGAACAACCTGAAGAGCAGTCTGGAGTAGTGTATCGCATTCCGTGTCAAAATTGCCCTTGTAACTACACAGGACAGACTGGACGCATGCTCGGATCGCGCATACATGAACATAAGCTGGCTGTGCGGCGAGGCGATGCATTATCACAAGTGGCCGCCCACACCTACGAAATGGGTCACGAGTTTGACTTCGCAGCCACCAAAATAGTCGCCCACGCCGGAAACAAAACAGGTCGAGAGCTGATTGAAGCCTGGGCCTCGGATGAGAACTCGGTCAATCGATTTATCGATCTGGCGCCGGCGTACAGAGCCCTTCGTAGTCATCTCCAGTCGTGTGACGTCGGTCGATGATTAGGCCTACGTGCCTTATAACTGCCGCTTGTCCTGTTTCTGCCACTACCTCTGACGATGGACTCCTGTACGAGTCTGAAAGCTCAGGATAATAAACGAATTGTTCCGGTGCTCGACTCTTCTTCTTCTTCTTCTTCTTCAAATATGTATACACCTGGAACTCGAAATTACGCCTTCATTCGTAGAACAAGCTAGAGGATATGGCCAACTGACAGATGGAGCGCGCACTCATATTGGTAGGTACTTTCTTTCAAAAACATCCTAAGCTTTTCGGAAAATTAAAATTCAAAGAAATTGGAGAAGGGATTCACGCAGAACTATCGACAATGCCGATCACAGTTTGTCAAATGTCCGTTTCCTCCGGAGTTGAAGGACAATACTCAGCGAGGATCAATAGCCTATTGAACATATTTTATCAAAATATTATTTTCAACCTCATTGCAAAAGAACAGGTTCCTTCAACCGGTTTTTTAAATTATGTGTTGGGAAGAATACTCCGGCGATTTCATACGGAGGAAAGACGCCCATCGAGGGTCTGACTGGCCTTGGAGTGCATAGCCGCAAGTCCGGTGGCGATTTCGATGTTTTTTTTGGGATGGCGACAAGGAACTCTGGCGGTCGGTGTACGACAACTGCTTTATCCGTGAAACTAGCGCATACAGAAGTGAAGAGGTCTATGTCTCGGAGCAGAGGCACTCTAACTGTGGTATTTAGTGCGCCATCGCCAGCGAAAAGGTCATTATCACGGCCTTGGGTTTTTCATGAAGGTATGCGTAGGGCAGGCCGTCGGTTCCATAGCTGGCATCGATTCCGGATCGCTTCCGCGATAGGCATCAATCGGCACCGGAGAGCGCATGAGATCGAAAAGGGATGATTCATGTGCGCAACCCTGTTTCCCCCGTTTTGCTCCGAAGTTGACGCATTTTCTGTGACAGGTGTCATCACGGCATTGGCGAATTAACAGACCATCATAATGAAATTTCCGGAAACTCTAAATTTTGTCATGGTTTTCTAGACTTCACTTCAGATAGCGGTGAGCAATTTACGAAAGCTGTGTGTAGGAAGATTCTCAATTTCGTGCGCATTGCCTACAGACAGTAGGTGGGCTAACTCATGAAATGTCAACCGAAATTACGAAATGCGTTTTCCTTTCGAAAAGATTAATTAAGTAGAGTTGTAAAACTGGTCAGCCTGCAACATAATTCTATAATATTTCAGTTACGTCAGGATGCCGGCTTTCGAATGAACTTCCTCCCGGTTGCGTGAAAAAAGTATACTCTTTAAAAAGTGACTACGTATATGGCATGCATTTTTCTCATTGGTTTCCAGCGCCTGTAAAAACTCAATTATATTTAATGGAAAATCTGCACAAAAATATTAATTTTCGTACCCATTTGGTAGAAAATTACGTCTTCTTCTAATTTTATACTCAAGGGAGGATATAATTCGGTATTCATAAACTTTTCCGATTCCCGAATAATTTTTAACCCGCTCTACCGTCACACTTGGATTCAGGATTTCCAAACTACAAGCCGTATACTTTATGCGTATAAAAAACCGTAAATTTCTTTACGCTGTTAAGAGGAGACTATATGGGGTTCATAAAATTTAGCCGTGTATTTAAGCCATGCTGTTAACTTTACAAGCCACATTGCTTAATGCAGTGAGATGACGTTTATGAACGGCCATTTCAAGGTATTTAATAGTCCCACAAGTAGAAACATTTCTAAAGCCGAATTATACCCTTCCTTCGAGTATAAAATTGGAAGAAGACGTAATTTTTTACAAAATGAGAAAAAAAAGAATATTTTTATGCATGTTTTCAATGAAATATAATTGGACTTTTAGGGGCATCGAAAATCAATGCGAAAAATTCATGCTAATTAAGTAGTCGTTTTTTACAGAGTGTGGTTTTTGCATGCAGCCGGAAGGAAGTTTATTCGAAAGCCGGCACCCTGAGGTAACTGAATTATGATAGAATTATGCTGTGCGATGATAAGTCTTGCAACCCTACTTAATTAATCCTTTCGAAACGAAAACGCATTTCGGGATTTCGGTTGAAATTTCATGAGTTAGCCCACCTACTGGATATTAGGCTACAAAGATCAAGTCGACTATTCCGTCTTGTTTACAGAATCTACCTCGAGTCTCCGGCAGTTCCTCACAATCTGCGTGTAGAGAGTCGGAGTTCAGCAAAAAGCAGTCAGGTAGCTTCTGCCGGCAAAAAATCGCAAAAACAGCTAATGTAGGAAGCCCCAGACGATGTGTGAATAGTCCCATCAGCCCGCGAGGTGAAAGGACTACATAAATAGAGGCGTGACAAGGACGTCGACCTACCAAGTCTGGCCGCAGTACAGTCGTCCATCATCGATCCACACGGCCGGTGAGGAGGAGGAGGAGAAAGAGGAGGGTGGACTGAAGTTGTCTGCTCCGCTGCAGGCCTCTGAGGCATCCTTGCGTCGAGAACCTCCGTCGGCGACGGGGCCGCCACCGCCGACATCGCGACCGCCAGAATCACCTCGGCAGGAGGAGGGACTGGAACCGCCGACACGAGAGGAGGGTGAACCATCTACACTTAGGCCGCAACCCGAAGCGCACCCAGCAGAGGAGCCGCCACCGCCATGTTTTTTGGAGGCAGCGTTGGCGACCGGAGGTTTTCCACAGGCCCTGGTAATCAAGACCAAATTAAGTTGGCATCGGGAGGGTAATTATGGGAGGGATTGCAAAGTATGCTGACGCGAGGGGCGCACAAGCCCTGAAATGGACATACACACAAAGCTGTATGTTAGTACCGGCAAAGACAAGGGAGACTGGAATGGCCATTTCTGGCTTATTAGCTTATTAGCTTATTATTGGCTTATTATGGGTCATCTAGAAGAAAAAGTGTCTACCAAATTAAATAAGCTGCCATTCTACAAAAGATACGTGGATGATGTTTTCGCTATTGTTAAAGACATTAAGGAGGCTGAAGAACTACTTTCTATTATGAATAAGCTGCATCCAAAGATCAAATTTACAATGGAGAAGGAACAAGACAACCAGCTATCCTTTCTGGATGTTCTTATGTTTAGAAAGGAAGATGGTTCTATAAGACGTTCTGTCTTCCATAAGAATACTTGGAGGGGACATTACTTGCATTTTTTGAGTTTTGTACCTATCCAATGGAAACGTAACTAGGTATACGCTCTTTTCCAAAGGGCTAGAAACATTTGCTCCAATGACACACTGGATGCAGAATTTGCACGTCTCAAAGAAGCTCTACTTAAGCGTGGATATCCCGCACGGTTCATCCACAAATACAGCAACTCTACACGGCCAAAACTGACAGAGCATTCAGCTCCGAAAAAGCCCGTCTTTATATCTTTGCCCTTTAAGGGCGACAATATTTTAAATACTATCAAACGACGGCTACGTTCTGCCATTGAAAGGACATACAATGCAGCCGAACAACTATTCTCCAGTCCTACTAAGCCACTTCCGATTCCACGGGCAAAGGATGCCCTGCCAATGCACGCCACGTCAAATTGTGTTTATGAATTCACATGCACTTGCGGATGCAAGTACATTGGGCGAACGCAAAGGCAGTTGGCAGCCAGATCCATTGAGCACCTGCCCAAGTGGCTCCTTAGACAAGAAAATAAGATCCCACGTTCATCCATTACGAAACACCTACTTGATACTGGTCACACCGTCGACCCTAAAACTTCCTTCCGAGTACTTGTTCGGGCACGAACAACTCGGACATTGCGTTACCTGGAGGCAGCCTATATACGACGAGTGAAACCAGATCTTTGTAAACAATTGGAGCAAGTGGTTAACCTAACATTACCATGGTAGCCTCTGGCTCCATGATTCCCCCTCTCTCCTCTCATTTTTGCTCTTTAACGTTTCCTTCTTTTTCACTTTCTTCCCCTACGGCGTTTGTGTTATTAACTTTATCGATTAGCCAACTTTGCCCAAAACCCTAACCTTGCTGTTTCTGCATCGATTTTCTGCATGAATTCAAATCTGTTGTATTGTTCTCACTCGTTATCCCTCTTATGAAGCGACAGGAAGCAGCTGAAGAGCAGTCGCGAAATTTTTTGGTGCCAATAAATCCTGCTGTTCTTGCCTACTTCAGCTTCGTAC